>JASEVX010000066.1:501982-912552 GCA_031761405.1 Serripes groenlandicus
CAAAGGTCCCTGGTTCGAGTCCCGTGATGAGCGGGTCCTGACTTTGGGATTTTTCCACACAATCGGCGCGAGTACTGGTTAAGTATCCAGGAAGCAGACATCGAGCGTGATTAATATAAGCTTAAAGCTTGTTTCGCAATCGATTTAAAATAAATAAGTTTAAACTAACCCTTTTTACTGCCAACAGGACAGTCAGTTTAGTTGTCTTTATTCAAGTTTTAAGAGGTAGAGTGTTTTAAACATTTCCCGTATATACAGTAGATAGCACTTTAACCTCCTTACTGCTGACAGCATTAGTCAGTATAGTCGTCGTTCTTCGTGCTTCTAGTGGTGAAATGCTTGAAACATTTGCTGTTTTTTACTAGATGGCACTGAATCCTTCTTCTTCTGATAGATTGAAAACAGTCAGTCTAGTGATCTTTAATCAAGCTTAAACCCCCTTCTATTGATGACAAAATAGTCAGTCTAATGATATTTCTCCATGTTTCTAGTGATAAAAGTGCTTAAAACAGTTGCTATATATACACTAGATGGCACTTAAACCTGTCTACTGGTGACAGAACAATTGGTCTAGTAGTCCTTCTTCAAGCTTCTAGTGGTGAAGTGTTGAAACATTTCTCATATAATCAAGATGGCACTTCTTTATCTCTTTTCCATGTATATCCAGTTTTCTTGATGTAATATGTTTTAAATACATCATTATTATATCATATCATTGTTTAATTGATTGATTTGTTGATTGATTGATTGATTAATCATGTAAGAATCAGATCGGTCTTTACCCTTGACTGCTGTAACCTATCTTGTGAAGCATGTTCCACCAGTGCAGAGCCAGGCCAGCCTGTTTCACCTGTATAGAGCCAGGTCAGCAGGCACATTTATTATATGCAATTTGTTCTTTTGCCACAATGTTTTCAAAAGTGATCTGCTGCAGATGTGTCAAATTGCATCTGCAGGTCTGAAAGAGTTTGTTAACCCTTTCTCAAATACAGATGCTTTCTAACACATCTGTAGCAGACGAATTTTAAAAACACTGGCAAAAGAAAAAACAGCTCATAATAAGAAATGTTCTCCTTTTGCCATTGTGTTTTCCACTCTGTTCAGTATTCACACTTTTGTTTCGAGAGATTTTCCATAATTTTAGTCCACATGTTTTAAAAGTCATCTGCTGCTGATTTGTTGAATGTGTGGAAGGGTCAAATGTGTGTTTGCTGCAATAGAGAAGTCGTTGAAATATTTTTGTAATTGTAGTACTCGGTCACAGGCCACAGACGGACACAAGAAAGATGCTTGCATTGAAAGACAAAAACAGACAGAGAATAACCACTTGTTCCAGAATAGAAACCAAGAGACTGGAAACAATGTTTCGACATTTTGAAGAGGTGAGAGAAGGAGTACTTATTTGCTTTAACCCTTTCCCACCTTCAGCAAATTAGCAGCAGATGACTTTTGAAAACATCTTAACAAATGGAGAAATTGCCCAAAACAAGCCTTTTTTCCTTTGCAACAATATTCTGAACTCTTTAAAAAACACCAGCTTAAATTTATAGAGGTTTTTCAGATTTTTGTTCAGATGTTTTTAAAGTTATCAGCTGTAAATTTGTTGTATTAGAAAGGGTTAAATTAAAACATGGAATATTTTGGAAAGGACAATATTGTCAACACATGTTTTTTAACCAGACAACTGTTTATTAGGTAAAAGATTAACCCATTCCCACATAACATCTGGGCAAATATATGGAAAATCTTTATACACATTGTGGCAAAATGAGATTTCTCCTTTTGCCACAGTGTTTACAACAGTCATCACTCATCTGTTGCAAATTCATCAAAATTCCTTAAAACATTAACACTTTCCCACATATAGATGCTTTCTGATGCCTCTGGTACAGACAACTTTTGAAAACATTTTGGCAAAAGTAGAAATTGCTAATAATGACCAATTTATCCTTTTGCCATAATATTTTCAACTCTATTATTGCACACGTACAAGTTTTTGCCAATATGTTTCCTAAGTTGTCTACCACAGATTTTTTTTGTATGTGGGAATACGACAATTCTGCAGCAGAAGACTTTTAACATGTTTTGTCAAAAAATTGAAAATCTCTAAAATTAAATGGATAACATATGACTAAAAGTGGAAAACATAGTGGCAAAAGGAGAAATTGCTCGTTTTGAGCAATTTCTCCTTTTTTCACTATGTTTTCAAAAAGCTGTCCGATGCAGAGGCGTCAGAAAGCGTCTATATGAGGTAAACAGTTAATCAGCTTAAGGGTTGGTTTAAGTCTCTCTCATTCATCATTCCTATATCACACTAAAATCTATTGCACTAATGATTTTCTGATCTAACAGGCACTTGCCGCCCACAGTAACAAATTGTTTTTAAATCTATTTTTAAACCCTTCCTTTCGTGGCAATATCTCAGACACATATAAAACATTGCAGGAAGGAAAGAAATTGCATTTATAGGAATTTAAGCACCTCCTCCTTTCCTATATTGAGTTCTTCTCTTGATCATAATTCACGAAAACTTTCACTATTTTTGCAATGACACTCATGGCAGTCTTTAAATCCTTTACCACTTGTAGACGCATTTTGAAGCATCTGTACAGATGACTTTTGAAGCGTCTGCACAGACAACTTTTGATGCATCTGCACATGTGACTTTTGAAGCATCTGTACAGATGACTTTTGAAGCGTCTGCACAGATGACTTTTGAAGCTTCTGCACAGACAACTTTTGATGCATCTGTAAGGATGACTTTTAAAGCGTCTGTACAGATGACTTTTGAAGCGTCTGCACAGATGACTTTTGATGCATCTGTAAGGATGACTTTTGATGTGTCTGTACATATGACTTTTGAAGCATCTATTCAGATGACTTTTGATGCGTCGGCACAGATGACTTTCGAAGCGTCTGCACAGATGTCTTTTGATGTGTCGGCAGAGATGACTTTCGAAGTGTATGGACAGATGACTTTTGATATGTCAGCACAAATGACTTGATGTGTCTGCACAGATGACTTTTGATGCATCTGCACAGATGACTTTTGAAAACATGACAACAGAAGCAATTACTCATAATTTCTCCTTCTGCCATGATGTTTTTAGCTCTATGCAATAATGATTATTTCATTTATAGCTAATTTTCCACATTTTTGGCAAGATCAAAATCATCTGCTCAGCCCGGCCAACATTCTTTTCAACATTCGTCTTTCACCAATGGGCTAACAGTCTATGTGGAAAAGCAGCCAGTAGCTTGGAAAGAATGTTGTATGGAGTACTGATGTGAGAAAACCAGGAAACATAAGAGTAGGTGAACTGGCCAGTGATATGACTGAAAAATTGTTGAAAACGGCGTTGGACTCCAATGCGTTGGACTCCAATCAATCAATCAATCTCAATCATCTGCTGCAGATTTGTTGCATGTGGGAAAGAGTTATCAAGTCATAAGTGACAATCCTCATTAGCATCTTCTATTATCTACTTGTTCTTTCAACTTTAAAAATCACAATAATTTGAGAAATCCTACAAATTGGATAAATTGGAACTTTAAAAGTTTAATATGAATGCAATTGTGCAATTTGATTAAAGATGTCCATTCTGCATATTTAATCAAGTTTAAGTTTTGGTTAAAAGCTCATATTTAATTTTGACATTAAAGACACAAGGTTTGTGAAAAATGTTACTTACCTTCCTTCTCGGGGGGGGGGGGGGGGGGGGGTTGGAGGGGGAATAGATTGAATAGATTAATTTGCCCCTTATGAATTCATCCTTTCTCATTATGGTTGTCCTGTTTGTTTGTCATAATCATACTGGTAACCATGGAGGTGACCTTAACCCTTTCCAGAATATAGATACTTTCTGATACCTCTGCAGCTGACAACTTCTTGAAATCATTGTGGCAAAAGAAGAAACTGCTCAAAAATTCAATTCAATAATCATACTATCATTTATAGAGATTTTCTATATTTTGGACTTGATGATTTCATTTCAAAATCGTCTTATGTAGATTTATTGTATGTGGAAAAGGGTTAGGACAAATGATATGTTCCTTTAACCCTTTCCCTCATACGACAATTCTGCAGCAGACGACTTTGAACGTATTTTGTCAAAACATAGAAAATCTCCATAATTGAATGGATAACCTTTGACAAAGAGTGGAAAACATTGTGGCAAAAGGAGAAATTGCACGTTTTGTGCAATTTCTTCTTTTGTCACTATGTTTTCAAAAAGCCGTCTGCTGCAGAGGCGTCGGAAAGCGTCTATATGAGGGAAAGGGTTAATAATTTCTTCATAAATATTTTATGACAATAATAGAATTCCTTATAATGCTTTTGAAAACAGTAACCATCATAACTAAGTGAGGCAATAAATGAAGTACAAATTTAGCAAAAAAGAAACTGTGCATATATGAAAATTATAAACACATGCATATAAAAACCAAAGTGACCTCCAAATGACCTTTCTAACTTTTCCCTCTCCCCATGACCAATTACGGGGTTATTTTATGTGTGTCATACTCATTTTGAGTACATTAGATGGCTGCCAAACCTACTTCATCTCCTGAAGTGCTGCACGAAATTGGTTTCTGTAACCATACCCTGGCCTAGGAGGTGTCATTGTGTTTCCTAGGCCAATAATTGAAATATGGAATAATCCTTGGAACTATACTAACAGTTAAATAGCTATCTTGGATGTTTTTAATCCTTTACCATAAAAGTAGAAATCTACTGCTGAAGACTTTAAAAACACAACAGCTTAGTTGAGAGCATGGGCTGTTGGTTTAACCCTTTCCCACCTATAGACGCATTTTGACGCAGTTGCAGCAAACGACTTTTGAAAACAAAGTGGCAAAAGGAGAAATTGCTCAAATTGAGCAATTTCTCCTTTTGCCACAATGTTTTCAACTTTTTTCAGTAATTATTCCTACAAATATAGAGATTTTCCATATTTTTGAATTGACATTTCGAAAGTCATCTGCTGCAGATTTTTTGTATGTGGGAAAGGGTTATGATCATTAGTTTGAATCCGTATTAAGACAATATTTTTTCTGATGATTGACCACCTTCATTTGTCATCCACCTTTTGGCAAGAAAAGTCTGCATGGGAAAGTTGTCAGTTTCCTGGAAAGAACGTTTTGTTGAGAACCTGTTCAAGAAAGCCAGTGTATACATTGAACGGTGAACGTTTTGTTGAGAACCAGTTCAAGAAAGCCAGTGAAAACATTGATCGGTGAACGTTTTGTTGAGAACCAGTTCAAGAAAGTCAGTGAATACATTGATCGGTGAACGTTTTGTTGAGAACCAGTTCAAGAAAGTCAGTGAATACATTGATCGGTGAACGTTTTGTTGAGAACCAGTTCAAGAAAGCCAGTGAATACATTGATCGGTGAACGTTTTGTTGAGAACCAGTTCAAGAAAGTCAGTGAATACATTGATCGGTGAACGTTTTGTTGAGAACCAGTTCAAGAAAGTCAGTGAATACATTGATCGGTGAACTGGCTCTCATTCTCTGACTGAAATAAAGTTGAAAACAACACTAAAACCTAAATTAATCTAAAAACCTTTGTTGTCTAATATGAAAGAAGTGTAAACTATATTGCCAAAAATTTAAACACTTTCCGACATAATATAACAAATCTGCTGCAGACAATTTTGATAGCATCTACGCAAAAAGATTATTGAATAGAGTTGAAAAAATTGTGCCCAAAAGGAGAAATGGCTCATAATGAGTAAATTCTCCTGTCGTAATCTTTTGAAAAGTCACCGTGTGCAGATGCGTAAAAAGGCAGCTGTGTGTGAGAAAGGGTAAAGCTGCAAGGAAAAACAGCTACGTTATTCGTTCATGAATATTGAACAATGAAATATGATCTAGATATTGGCCAATAAAAGTTTATGAAAACAGACATGAGTATGACATATACAAGAATATTTCATGATATGAGCCGTCCCGTTTGGACAAATATGAGCCTTCCCACAAGAAAACCAACATTATGGCCTCTGCGTAAAGTATCGACCCGGAACAGCCTAAGCATGCTTACCCGGATATACACTTTTGGCCTCCTGTGGATTTTCTGTTTCAAGAAACATTAGTCTATACCTCTATCCCCCTGAGATGGAATGTGTTGGCCCGGATCAGTCTGCACAGGTCATCTGGCTGCCTCAGATTTGGTATGTGGGAAAGGGTTAAAGGAACTGTCTTACAATCTGTGGTTTAGAAACTATTTATGCTAAAGTATATGTACTTTGATTGTTCTTGCGAAAACATGGTACAAGAAGAAAATATAAGTAATGTCCTAGTTTAAACATATTTATTTCACATCGATTGCCGAGAAAGTTCTTAAATATCTACTTCATGAATATTCTTCCCAGTACTCTCATGTGGAGGAGTTCCCCAATGTATCTCACGGAAACTGAACCCTTTATCAATCTGCTTGTCAGTTTACAGAGTGCTATTAAACCAGTGGTCGTGTGATCAAACTGCAGCACTGCCATTCATCGATTCATTCTGATTGACAAGAGTCAATGTGATAGCATCATTTGCTCTCCACCAGTGGGCAAAGTTGTCTATAAAGGAAGGTAGTCTGTTGTCTTGGAAAAAGATTGTTGTTATGTATGGAGTACTGGTATTAGAAAGCCAGGAAACTCATTGTAAGGTGAATTGAGTGACTGCAGTAATAGAAATGTTAAACTGTTTAAAAAGGCTTTAATCTCCATTGAATCATTCCTAATGTCTTCCTTGGCACAACTTGCCCCTGCGAAAATGTCTAGAACAGTTCTAGTAAATTCTAGAATAATTCTCATACAAATGTACCAGACCTGTTCTTCAATCATTCCATGTATGTTCTAGCACACTTTCAGAACGGTTCTACAATGTTAAATGGCACAATTTGTAGAACAATTATGTTACAGTTCTAGAGATAGATCACATAATATGCTCTAGAACACTGCCAGAATGGTCCTAGTACAAAAATCTTCTCTGTGCCTTTGAACCACAACATATTTGTCCCACCAAAAAACGTAAATGAAGTAGAAGACATTACTTACCTCTTTTCAGAAGAGTTCCTGTGTTTTATGCTAGAGTTAACTCCCTTGGTATATTTCAAAATCAAGTTCCAGTTTCATTGGTATATTTGGTTTTTCCACTGGTACTCCAGTAACATAGCAGATACTAATGCAATTCCACATGAATTGCATTGATTTTTTAACGAATTATTTTTTCTCAAAAAATAATACAGTTAACGCGATCGTATTGCATTGGCGGAAGTCACGGTTAAACTACACTTCCGCTTAGAATACACATTAGCTGCACCTAAATAGTCCTAGTATTTTTTCGATATTAAAATGACTTCTACGTGTTTTTTCAATACAGTGAAGTCATATTTATACTATCGAATCAACATAGATAATCAATTCTCAAGAAAATATCAAATTAACAGTAAATGCATATATATTTCATTTGTCGGCAAGCGTATGAATTTTTAGTTATATGCCCATTCACTAGTGAGTGACGTAGTTAACGGAAGTCGAACCCATGCTGAAGAACCATGCAGGGTTTTACGGGACGCGCATTTCTGCGTCTAATACGCATAAAATGATAAACCGGAACCCCTGAAAAAATTAAAATTGAGTCCCATCGGACGCATGCCTGTAAAAAGATCATATTAAAAAGGTAAAGTACAATATAACTAGATCTAGTCATCGTATACAAGCTTCGTAGAGAAAATATATTTTGGGAAATCAAACATATACACGTGACTATTCCAGCCAATCATAGATATCTGTAGATAAAAATACAATTTGGGAAACTAAATATACACGTGACTATTCCAGCCAATCGTATTTGCGATATGTAAATTAAAACTTGTTGTTCTCAATGTATGCAGTAAACGTCACCAATATTGGGGTCTTTGAATTGGCATGTGCGCGAGACATTTATCAAATGAAATGGAATAACGTCATAAAAGATCGACGATTAGAAATGCGTAGTATTTCGGTCCAACAATTTCACTGGCAATAATATGCTAGTGGCTGAAATCTCACCCGGCAAAATATTTTGTCCGTTATGCTACTACATTATGCATGTTTATTTTTTTTAAATAAAAAAATGTTTTACCCATACATTTTCACACTTATCCGTATACACCCAGTATATTACAGTATATATTGAACATTTCCAGATGTCTCTTTTAAAATATATATGGACAAAGATTATTTATAATCATGAAATAGACTAGATTGTCTAAAAACTACTAAGTTTTAAAGCAAGTTTAAAACAAACAAAAAACATAATGTAATTATTAATTAATTTTCAAAATAATTCGTTACCAGTACTTCAGTACTTTGATTTCACTAGGGCAGGCCATTACTTTTGAGAAGAAGATTTTAAAAGTTTTCACTATAATACATTTATAAGAACTTTCTTGGTTCTAGAAGTTTTCTATAAGTGTTCTTATTTCTCTATCCAGAGTGGAAGTTTAAGTGATTCACACTGAGTTTAAAATTCATTGTTATTTAATTAAATTGACTGAGTAAAAATACTATTTTAAAATTTTAAAGAATTCTACAAATGTTCCAGAACTCCACTTCAGAACATTTGTAGAACTTAATTTGGTTTTATCACATAACTTGCGCTCCAGGAGTGACATAAAACAGTGACATAAATATCATATGTAACTAGTTACATAAATAGCCGACTCACAGCACGTATGTGACGTCACTTTAAATGACATCATAGTGTTTATAATTGTTCTGAATTTCGGCATTTATTAAAAATATTGTTTAAAGAGAATAAATCTAGATAAATGAAATGTTATAAGTGCCTTGTTGCTAATTTTGTATAAAATCAAAAGGTTATTAATAGGCACTACTTTTTACAGTGGAAGTATGCATTTGAACTTCGGGGTGAACTTCGGTCACTGTTTACATTAGGACGAAGAAAGATCGATTTAAAGATTGAAAACAATCTTTTTATGGTGTTATGTGATAAATAGAATCTTACATTCGTGCTTATTTGATATTGTTTTTATGAAACTCGTCGACTGAAACGAATATGACGCTTGGCAGAGCCTCGTGTCATATTATTTCAGTTGACTCGTTTCATAAAAACAATAACAAATAAGCACTTATGTAAGATCCTCTATTTAAAATGCTTATGACTGTTCCAGAATATTTTAAGAACAGATTTAGAACCAATTTGTGTTCTGCAAATAATCCATTTTTGTTCTAGATTAATGTTATGGAACTGTTATAGAACTAATGTTCCAGAACACAAAAGTGAATAGCTCTATAATGCTCTAGTTCAGTCTAGAACTGAGCTGATTTGTAGAACTGAGCTTCGCAGGGGACTTTACTGATTTAGTAGAAGACGCATTGAGTAGCAAGAACTCTTGAACCTCTCAAAATGACTGTTTGAACGGAACAAAATAAAGAATAGAAAATGTTTATATCCAAGTTCTTTCAGGTAGTTTACCATTTGTCATAGTTTCATTGATTCAATTTTTAGCTCACCTGAGCACATTAAATTCATCAAGGTGACCTAATGTCATACCCTTTTTTCCATCATCATCAACACTTTCTTTTAAAACAACATCTTGTCTCAAACCACTGGGCCAATTTCAGGCACAGGAATCTTCCTTTGGAGAACTTTATTAAATTGTTCAATGAATTTAATTCTTAGTCTTATAGTATATGTATAACCTTGTTGCTAGGGAAATTGCTAGTTCTTCAGAAAGGGGTTGAAATTACCAAACTTTGATTATTTTTTTTGCTATTCAATTTTAAAAATACTTAGCAGTGAATGTTCCAGGATTTTATCTCTTGTCAGTTCATACCAAATTCCTTTAAAACGGTCTTAATGGCTTCCCACCTTGTAGCCCAGTGTTTCAACGATAGCATTGTGACGTCTGTATCAGGATTAATAATAGGGTTAGTGCTTGTAAAACATGCAGGAAACACTGTAATATAAGTGAAATACTGTTGAAAGTAACATCAAACACCTTTCAAACAAACAAGCCTCAAGTGACCTTTTTAACCCTTTCCCACATATGACAATTCTGCAGCAGACTACTTTGAACATGTTTGTCAAAAAATGGAAAATCTCTATAATTGAATGGATAACCAATGACTATAAGTGGAAAACATTGTGGCTAAAGGTGAAATTGCTCATTATGGGCAATTTCACCTTTGGCCACAATGTTTTGAAAAGTCGTCTGCTGCTATTGCATTAAAATGCGTCTGCAGGTGGGAAAGGGTTAAAAAACATATTGATATGCTGAAAGCCAGGTGGCTTCAAAAAGGAGTTAAAATGATAACAACTTTCAAATGCCTCCCTTTGAATCTGCTTGCCTAATCTCCGATGTCTGCCACTTTTGGCAGAAATCTTCCTTTGGTGATTCTCATGTTCAAAATCATCTTGTTCAGTTGAAAAACATGACCACAGGGTTTAGGGATAGTACCCCATGTGTGCCTAATGCGCAACCTTCAAGAATATTTTTGTCAAAAAGATATAAGTCTTTCTTGTATTGTTTTAATGTCACTTTAATCGTTTTGAACATGCCAGTAGAAAACTGAAAAATAAACAAAAGAAAATGGTCAAGTAATTTCCCGAAAAAGCTAAGAGCCAACACCAGTTGGTAGGAATTGTTTATCCTGAACGAAACATGAAAAACCGGGTACGAAACCACTGACTTTCAGAAATCTGCAAAAATGGAGGAAATCGACAAAATAGGGAAGAATTCATAAGGTACGGTAGCAATGACAACTTACTCTATGGGGACTGATGACACCTTGTCGTCTGTTAAAATAGAATTACCAAAATTGCCAAGCGATGATAAACATGCTGCATTCCAAAATGCGTAAAAACATAAGAGGCGGCTAGATAAAAAAGGGAGATAACCTTTCTCCAAAAGATAATCACAGTACTGATTATTCATAAAACATTGCCCATATCTTGTGGGACCTCTTTCACTTTGTATACTAACATTGAACATATGTTATATGTGGGAAATTGTTTAAATTGCATTGATCAGAATAAGATAATGTATATTGAACTTGTCTTACGGAGCACATACTCAGGGGAACTCGGGGCTTCTTGGCCCACTTGCTATAACAAATGATATAGGTGCAAAAATTAATAGTTTGCATATTTTACCTAATATCTGACACATTTTCTTTGACATTTATTCCGTAGCCTGCTAGACTCAACATTTAACAACATTTGTTTCCTTCTTAACGAATTTGAAACAACAATTATGAATAATATAGACCAAGATCAGGTAACAAATTAATTATCATGCAGTTTGATTTTAGTGTATACTCTTTACTAATCATTTATTAATTCCTAGAAAAGACTGCGACAATAATGACGTTATAACATATAACAAACTTCATGTAGATTTTCCGGGGACTCTAACAGAAAAAAATAATACGAAAATTCAGGGACACCGTAGATAAAAACAATTAAGGAACATAATGCTTGAAATGGTCTTAATACTCAGGGAGGTCGACGGAACCATTCCGGGTAGCCCACATAACAGTTCCAGGGTAGTAAATGGAACCGTTCTGTGGTGTCCACAGAATTTCCAAGATGTCTACAGAACCATTCTGAGTTGTCCACTTAAGAGTACTGGGGTGTCCATGGAAAGTATCATATCATCCCAAAGTATCCCTGGAATGTTGTCTGAATACTCCGGGGATTTTCCATGTGTTTTCCTATTTTCTGTTTAGAGTCCCAAGAATATCTACAGCCAGGGAAACAAAGATGATGATACCAGTTACAGGACTTCAGTAGGATAAGGGATAAGATTAAATGAGCCTGAACCCTTTCCCTCATATGGACAGCTTTTTGAAAACATAGTGACAAAAGAAGAAATTGCTCAAAACGAGCAATTTCTCCTTTGGCCACAATGTTTTCCACTTTAAGTCATAGGTTATCCAATTAATTATAGAGATTTTCTATTTTTTGACAAAATATGTTCAAAGTCGTCTGCTGCAGAATTGTCGTATGAGGGAAAGGGTAAACTTCTAAGGATACACTCACAGACACATAATCATAAATCACAGATCATTAGTTTACCAAAGACATGGGAAAACCAACCTTTGGGAATTTGCCATAATCATCTTGACCTGATAGGACTCTTTTCTATTTGCTATTGAATTATTCAAGAAATTTAAAGTCCCTTATGAATGGTTAACTATTTCCCACACATCATAAACTCTGCAGCAGACGACTTTAAAAACAAGAGGCCCATGAGGGCCTATGCTCTACTGGTATGGTTCTTTGGTCTTTTTCAATCCAGAGCATGTATGTATGGTGAAGATCGGATAGTAAATGGAGGCTCTTTTGTGTTCACAAGCTGTATTATAGCAATTTTGACCATTTCAAGGGCCATAATCCAGTCATGCATGGGCGGATCTGGCTGGTTTTCGAAAGGAACCGAGCTCTCATGGATATCTAACTACTGTATAAGTTTGGTTGAGATACAATAAAAAAAGAAGACTGTATCGTGTTAACAAGCTCTTTTATAGCAATTTTGACCATTTCAAGGGCCATAATCCAGTCATGCATGGGCGGATCTGGCTGGTTTTCAAAAGGAACCGAGCTCTCATGGATATCTAACTACTGTATAAGTTTGGTTGAGATACAATAAAAAAAGAAGACTGTATCGTGTTAACAAGCTCTTTTATAGCAATTTTGACCATTTCAAGGGCCATAATCCAGTCATGCATGGGCGGATCTGGCTGGTTTTCGAAAGGAACCGAGCTCTCATGGATATCTAACTACTGTATAAGTTTAGTTCAGATACAATCAAAAGACTGTATCGTGTTAACAAGAAATTGTTTACGGACGCACGCACGCACGCACGCACGCACGACGGACAAATCACCACGACATAAGCCCTACTGGCCTTTGGCCAGTAGAGCTAAAAACATCAAGGCAAAAATGTAAAAAATCGGAGGAAAATGAAAGTATAATAATTATTATTGAATAAATTTAAAAAAAAACAATCAGGCAAATTGTGTATGAAGGTGGGAAAGGGTTGAGACCAAATATGTTAGACTAGTATGTATTTAACTGATATCTGAAGCTTCAGTAAAAGAGAGAATGTAGGTTTTTCCATGGCGCAGGTCTTTTTATATTTTTTGGAATAAGTTATGACATAATAGACTCCATAGTGACATGATACAGTTTTGACAAATGATTATACTAACATGAAGACGTTTTCATATTAATTAACCCTTTCTCTCATATAGACGCTTTCTGAAGCCTCTGAAGCAGAAGACTTTTTGAAAACATAGTGACAAAAGAAGAAATAGCTCAAAACGAGCAATTTCTCCTTTTGAGACAATGTTTTCCACTTTTAGTCATAGGTTATCCATTCAGTTATAGAGATTTTCAATATTTTGACAAAATATGTTTGAAGTAGTCTGCTGCAGAATCGTATGCGGGAAAGGGTTAAGCAGGAGACAAAGATATAATTACTTGTGTATTGCTTGCTGCTACTTAATGAAAATGCATTTCACGAAATAAAATCATAAATTGAGAATTATGAGACCACTGTTTGAAGAAGTGACACTGTTTATAATAAAGAAAATATTAGTAACTTATAAGTCGTTTCGAAATTTGACAGAACCTCAAAAACAAAATCTGATATGGATCAAAATAAGTGTTACTGTTTGTTCAAAAGCAACAAATGTTTCCTAATTTGACCAAACAAGTAATTAGATGTGGACATCAATCTTTTAATTTTTAGCTCACCTGAGCACAAAGTCCTTACATCTAGACATCTGTAATTAATAATTTCTTTAAATGACATCTCCTTCTAAATCCCTGTTTGGATTTTGATTCAACTTGGTAGGAATGATCCTTGGGTGATTCTCTTTCAAAGTTGTTCAAAGAAATTAATTTCATGCAGAACTCTGGTTGCCATGGCTTTAAAAACAACTTAAAAAAACTTTGAAAATCTCTAGTCTGAAACAGAAAGGCATAGAGCTTAGATTTTTGGTGTAGCATTGTCTAGTGGTCCTCTACAAAGAATGTTCAAATTATGCCCCTTGGGTCAACAGAAAGGCCTAGAGCTTAGCTATTTGGTGTCTAGCATTGTCTAGTGGTCTTCTACTGAGATTGTTCAAATGATGACTCTGGGTTCAAAGTTGGCGCCACCCCCGGGGTCACCTGTTTTACATAGATATATTTAGGGGAAAACTTTGAAAATCTTCTTGACTGAAACTGAAAGGCTTAGAGCTTAGATATTTGGTTGTGTATCTCGTAATGAGCAGTTTCTCCTTTTTTGTCACAATGTTTTCTACCTCTGCTGCAGATGCTTCAAAATACATCTGCAAGTGGGAAAAGGTAAAAAGCATGGGAGATAAAAACAATATTGCTTTGAGATCTCAACTGGTGGTGTTCATGATGGAGTACATCCTCCGTACCCAGGCTATATTTATATCATATATGATACCCTGGGCAAATTAGCTAGCGAAACTTCGTTAAGCATGCACCACGATTTCCTCCATAACTACACTGTAATTTTCGTATCGCATGGGGTTTGTGTCGTGCGACCAATCAAGCGGCTGCATTTCCCCTCATAAGTTATTCATGAGTACAAGATTTTTACAGCCAATATTCCCAGGGTATCATATATTTTATGAATAGCCTGGGTACCGAGGATGGAAGGAGTGCCCTTCAGGCATGGCACACTTGAGTCTATTATTGGATATAGGCAGGTATTATTTTTGACTAAATGTTCTGTTGCCGCAATGTAACAAAAATACCATTGAAAATGGTGCAACACCCTCAATAATCCTTTCCCACATACAACAAATCTGCAGCAGACGACTTTGAAAACATACACCCCCAAGAAATGAAAACTCCCTTTAAATGAAAGTACAATAATTGAATAGAATTGAAAACATGGTGACAAAAGGAGAAATTGCTTGTTTGAGCAATTTTTAACGAATTATTTTTTCTCAAAAAATAATGCGGTTAAAGCGATCGTGTTGCTTTGGCGGAAGTCACGGTTAAACTACACTTCCGCTTAAAATACACATTAGCTGCACCTAAATAGTCCTAGTATTTTTTCGATATTAAAATGACTTCTACGTGTTTTTTCAATACAGTGAAGTCATATTTATACTATCGAATCAACATAGATAATCAATTCTCTAGAACATATCAAATTAACAGTAAATGCATATATATTTCATTTGTCGGCAAGCGTATGAATTTTTAGTTATATGCCCATTCACTAGTGAGTGACGTAGTTAACGGAAGTCGAACCCATGCTGAAGAACCATGCAGGGTTTTACGGGACGCGCATTTCTGCGTCTAATACGCATAAAATGATAAACCGGAACCTCTGAAAAAATTAGAATTGAGTCCCATCGGACGCATGCCTGTAAAAAGATCATATTAAAAAGGTAAAGTACAATATAACTAGATCTAGTCATCGTATACAAGCTCCGTAGAGAAAATATATTTTGGGAAATCAAACATATACACATGACTATTCCAGCCAATCATAGATATCTGTAGATAAAAATACAATTTGGGAAACCAAATATACACGTGACTATTCCAGCCAATCGTATTTGATATATGTAAATTAAAACTTGCTGTTCTCAATGTATGCAGTAAACGTCACCAATATTGGGGTCTTTGAATTGGCATGTGCGCGAGACATTTATCAATTAAAATGGAATAACGTCATAAAAGATCGACGATTAGAAATGCGTAGTATTTCGGTCCAACAATTTCACTGGCAATAATATGCTAGTGGCTGAAATCTCACCCGGCAAATTGAAATTTGCAATTCGCGAATATGCGAACATAAATTCTAGCCCAGAATATATTATACATTCATCAAATGTTAAAAAGCTGGTTTTCCCTGCTTCTAATAATAGAATTAGGAATCTCATTATGCGAGCTCTGGAGTACACATGTGACATGAATTGACCAATCGTCGTCGTCGGAAAACACTATCTTCGAAGCTATCGCTATTTTCACACGTCCGAAAACTATTCGATACGCTTGACGCTAATATGTCAAAACAAACGGATTTGCGGTCGATATGGGGAAAAAGAAAGCCCGAATTAGAAGTTGAGGAGAAATGTTGCAATGAAAGTACGTCAGTTTCGGAGAATATTGGAAAGAAAGTTAGAAAATTCCAGTAATTAAAAAAACTTAAACAATCAGCATTTTTCTTTTCTTTTATTTACGATACCAAAAAGTACACAAGTTGTGAGACAGAAAAAAAAGCTTAGCAATATCATTACTGTGCCAAAGAAGCATAAATTAAATTTGATATTACATTTTAAATTCATAAGCTGTTTTATACATATTTACGATAAATCATAATAATCATGAATATGTATAACAACAGCTTACACATAATATAACAATAAACATTTGGCTCCGTATCATGTATTGGGACCCCTGTGTTTAGGGAGGGACCTCCTAATTTTACATGACTGCATCCCAAGGACTCCCAACATTTTGTACTGGTGTAAAACCCTGCTTTACCCCATGTAGAGGCTTTTTGATGACATTGCTGTAGACATCTTTAGAACACATTTTGACTGAAGTAGAACTTGCTCAATGCAAGCAATTCCAATTTCCCCATAATATCTTCTTCCCCTTTGTATTTTACCTCCATTATAGAGAGCTTTATATTTGTTTGCAAAGATATGTTAAAAGTCGTCTGCTGCAGATGTGTTGTATGTGGGAAAGGGTTAATAAACAAACCATGTAACAAGCTTTAAAAAAATGAGCAAAATTACATTATCTCAATTTTTACTATATTGCTTCCAAATTTTGTGATTTTAAGTTTTTACTCAAATGATAAAGTAAGGAATGTTTTGAAAAAGACATAGTATGCAACAGTGCGACTAGAATATTATTTTGTCCGTTATGCTACTACATTATGCATGTTTATTTTTTTTAAATAAAAAAATGTTTTACCCATACATTTTCACACTTATCCGTATACACCCAGTATATTACAGTATATATTGAACATTTCCAGATGTCTCTTTTAAAATATATATGGACAAAGATTATTTATAATCATGAAATAGAATAGATTGTCTAAAAACTACCAAGTTTTAAAGCAAGTTTAAAACAAACAAAAAACATAATGTAATTATTAATTAATTTTCAAAATAATTCGTTACCAGTACTTCAGTACTTTGATTTCTTCTGTTGCCATGTTTTCAAAAGGTCGTGTGTTGCAGAGGCGTCAGACAGCACCTATATGAGGGAAAGGGTTAAAAAAAAAAAACTCACGATTGTAACTACATATAACAGAAAGATTTAAGAAATATTTTTTTGGTTTCTGGCCATGAAAACAAGAGTATAAACCCTGCTGACCTTTTTATGTCACATTTTACTATTTCTTAGAATTATTACAGTCATTGTTGAACCAAAATCAATCAAAGATTCAAAACCATCAATCAACTTGCCATAATAGTTTCCCTTCAGTCATAAAATAGTCTGTAACACATTCAATTAGCCCTTGGCTCTACCTCAAACCAGACCGTCCATCAATAATTAACCCTTTCCCTCATACAGATGCTTTCTGATGCCTCTACAGCAGGGACAGCTTTTTGAAAACATAGTGACGAAAGAAGAAATTGCTCAAAACAAGCAATTTCTCCTTTTGCCACAATGTTTTCCACTTTTAGTCATAGGTTATCCATTCAATTATAGAGATATTCTATTTTTTGACAAAATATGTTCAAAGTCGTCTGCTGCAGAATTGTCGTATGTGGGCAAGGGTTAACTGTGTATCTGATCACTGGATGATATTAGACCAACAGAACTATTGTTAGCTGTGAAGACATCAAAAGTCATTAAGAAAAAGGTTTTAACCCTTTCCCACTTACAGATGTTTTCTGACCCCTCTGAACCAGATGACTTTTGTGACAATGTTTTCGACTCAATTTAATAATTTAACTCTCAGTTATAGAGATTTTTCCATGTTTTCGCTATCATGTTTTCAACTCAATTTAATAATTTAACTCTCGGTTTAATTTGGAGATTTTTCATGTTTTTCGCTGTCATGTTTTTAAAGTCATCTACTTTAGATTTGTTGTATGTGGGAAAGGTTTAATATTATGCTCATTAGAAGGGATTATTATTTAACAGGACGACTTCTTAACCCTTTTCTTCATACAAGAAATCCGCAGCAGACTTTGAACATATTTTGTCAAAAAATGGAAAATCTCTATAATTGAATGGATAACCTATGACTAAAAGTGGAAAACATTGTATCAAAAGGAGAAATTGCTCGTTTTGAGCAATTTCTTCTTTTGTCACTATGTTTTTAAAAAAGCCGTCTGCTGCAGAGGCGTCAAAAAGCGTTCTGCTGCAGAGGCATCAGAAAGTGTCTATATGAGGGAAAGGGTTAATTAAAGCAGCTCTTATGATTTTTTAGGCGTGACAAGAATTTCCATTCCAGTAACTCAGCATGATGTTAAGAGGTATATCAGATATCATTACCATTCTTCTATGGAATAATCAACTCTTAACTCTTTGCCACATACAATAAATCTGCAGCAAGCAACTGAATACATCTCTGCAAAAATATGGAAAAATTTCCACTAATCATTTTGGCTAATCATCATCAGAAATTTGTCATTTTGTTACAATGTTTTTGGAAGATGTCAGCTTTAGATTCGCTGTAGTGTGTCGTTCTGAAGGAAAGGTTCATTTAGTTTCGCATTGATATGTACTGACCATATCTGATGACTTATTAGGTAAACGATTAATTCCTCAGAAAAAATAATCCCCTGTCAATTATCCCCAGTTATCAGATTTTCTTGCTGTGGCTTAAAATGGATCTTTGATAATAATTATGTATTTGCCTGCTTTAGACTAATGCTATTTTTAACGAATTATTTTTTCTCAAAAAATAATACAGTTAACGCGATCGTTTTTCTTTCCGGAAGTCACGGTTAAACTACACTTCCGCTTAGAATACACATTCGCTGCACCTAAATAGTCCTAGTATTTTTTCGATATTAAAATGACTTCTACGTGTTATTTAAATACAGTGAAGTCATAATTATACTATCGAATCATCATAGATAATCAATTTTCTAGAAAATATCAAATTAACAATACGCGCATATATATTTCATTTGTCGGCAGGTACGTATAAGCCACGAGTATGAATTTTAGTCGTATGCCCATTCACTAGAAGTCGACCCCACGCTGTATAGAACAATGTTAATCTCACAAATATGTTTCTACGCAGAGCTCAGTGAAATAGTCAGTGTGCATTTTAAACGCTCGCATCGCCGTTGTTTCTCCTTTTTCCAACATGATAACGATGATCAAAGAGGCTTTCTAATTATATAGATCATGGTTTACATACGCGCGCATTCAGTTAGCTTAATATATATACGAAAGTAACGCTCAAAATTGTATCAATGTACCGTGGTGCAATGGAGAGAGTGTAGAATTACTAATCATGGACTACATATGGACGCGAGTTCGAGTCCTAATAGGTACTGTTCTTTTTTTTTTTTTTAATTCTTATTTTATGCGATTTGTTAAACATTATAGATTTATAATAATTAATTCACTCACATGAAACATAGTTATAATATAAGCCGAAATCCTGGATCCGCCCCTGGTGACGAAAACAAATCGAACTAACAATGTAAATCTCACAAATATGCCATGGGTGTTTTGACAGACTTTACGCAGAGCTCAGTGAAAGAGTTAGTGTGCATGTTAAACGCTCGCATCGCCGTTGAAATGCTACATTTACTAAAACTGTCAACTGATAAAAAAAAATCTCTGGACAAAAATATTAATAATAATAAAATAGACTAAATTGTGCAATAGCATGATCAATTGCATTCATAAATTAGATTTTACAAATGTTCAAAATAATTCGTTACCAGTACTTCAGTACTTTGATTCTTTTATACTTCAGAAAAAAAAATAGATTTTCTGTTTTATTAATTGGATCTTAAAAATGGAATCTCATTATTTACCAATCAATATGCAACTAAGTCATCAATTAATCCAACATATAACATAACTGCAGGAGAGTCGACTTTGAAAACAGCTTTACGAAAATTTGGAAATATTTAAATGAAAGTAAAGTCAATGAATTTAGTTGAAAAGTCTTTTTACCAATGTCCATAGTAACATTTAACCCTTTCCCACCTGCAGACGCATTTTAACGCAATAGGCTGCAGACGACTTTTGAAAACATTGTGGCCAAAGGTGAAATTGCTCATGATGAGCAATTTCACCTTTGGCCACAATGTTTTCCACTTTTAGTCATTGGTTATCCATTTGATTATAGAGATTTTCCATTTTTTGACAAAATATGTTCAAAGTCGTCTGCTGCAAATTAGTTGTATGTGGGAAAGGGTTAACCATTTTCCACATACACAACAATTCTGTAGCAGACGACTTTGAAAACATCTAAACAAAATAGTTCAATTAATGAAAAAAGTTGAAAACATTTTGACAAAAGGAGAAATTGCTTGTTTTGAGCAATTTCTCCTTTTTGTCACAGTGTTTTCGAAAGACGTCTGCAGCAGAGGCATCAAAAAGCGTTGATATGTGGGAAAGGGTTAAATAACTACAGATGAATCTATTGATGGGTGACAACGCATGTGCGCAGTTTATCGATTCTCATAAAATATTTATCATTTCAACAAATTTTGCGCCACACAGACTTTGAAATCATTATTGCAAAAACCAGGAATTGCTAAAAACTAACCATTTCTGTTCGGTGTTATTTTAGGCAAATGACCATACATTTGCCTAGATTTGTTCAAAGTCATCTGTGGGAAATAGTTAATTCCAAGCATAAATCATTTATTCTAGATGTATGTTAGTACATGTAGTTGGAACTTACAACCGGAAGAATATAAAAAGAATATACCATATAGCTCTATTAATATAACTTCCAATATTTGCGTGAGACGGTGCTATAATCATTATTGTATATAATCTGATTATGGGATTTGTTTGGAGAGAGCCATGTCAGTCTAAAACTGTCCTTGTTCAGCATCTCTTTTGTCCCTATATACATGTTTTTTCTGCTTAACCCTTTCCCACAGCAAATCTGTAGGAGGAAGAATTTGAAAATGTCTACTAAAAAATATGGAAAATCTCTATAATTGTCGGTATCATTATTGAAAAATGTTGATAACATTGAGGCAAAAGGAGAAATTGCTCGTTATGAGCAATTTCTCCTTTAGCCACAATGTTTTCAACTCTTTTTTATAATAAAACCCTTACTTACGAAGATTTTTCACGTTTTTGTCAACATAGTTTCGAAGACTTCTGCTGCATATTTGTTGTATGTGGGAAAGCGTTAAGAATACAGACTCTGTGATGTAGTGGTTAGAGCATCATTTTCAGTTGCAGGAGATCTAGGTTAGAGTTCCCACAAATATGCAGCAGACGATTTTCAAAATATCTAGGCAAAAGCATGGATGATTTCCCCCTTTTGTCACAGTGCTTTTTAAAAGCTGTTTGCTGCATAGGCGTCAGAAAGTGCTGCATGTGAGTTAGGGTTCAGTTCGTACTTGAAACTTAACCCTGGTATTTAACCTCTTATATAGTTAAAATACTGTTGAAAACATCATTAAACACCATTCATAAAAGCAAGCAGTTAACCCTTTCCCTCATATAGACGCTTTCTGAGGACCCTGCAGCTGATGGCTTTTTGAAAAACATAGTGACTAAAGGTTATCCATTCAATTATAGAGATTTTCTACTCTATGACAAAATATGTTTAAAGTCGTCTGCTGCAGAATTGTTGTATGAGGGAAAGGGTTAATAAAGAGACCCTTTTTCTGTATGGTGCTTCTCAGAGAAAATAGATTTACGATGGAAAATGCTTGTCTGATTTCCTCATGCAATTCTTTATGTCATTTTTAGTACTTCTGGAAATTGAATTGTATATTATTAAACATTAATAAATAAACATTTTCCAGAAAAAGGCAAACTAAATTGGGTCATGGTTTACTTTGCTTTAAGGCAAGGTCATAATTTTACCTTAAACCGTTTGCAACTGCAGCAGGCAAATTTTAGAGAAATAGTTGCACATGGAGCAATTATTCATGATGAGAAATTACTTTCTCCTACTGCAATAATGTTTTCAACTCTTTTCAATGTCTTGCCTTCTTTCTGGGGGATTAACCATATCGTTTTGAAAGTTGTCTGCAGCAGATTGTTGCATGTTTTAACCCTTCCCTCATACGACAAATCTGCAGCAGACGACTTTGAACATATTTTGTCAAAACATAGAAAGTCTCCATAATTGAATGGATAACCTATGACAAAAAGTGGAAAACATTGTGTTATACATGTTTAGGCATTTAGACACATCTGCAGCAGAGGACTTTTGTCACAATGTTTTCATCTCTATTTAATAATTATACATGTACTTTCATTTATAGAGATTATCTCTAATATGTCTTTTCATGTTTTCAAAGTTGTCTGCTAGGGATTTGTTGAATGGGGGAAAGATGGTTAAGTTGACATGATTGGTCAATTTTGTCACGTTCAAATGACCACTTCATTCAAAATAATTTGTATTACTCAGCAATCTTAACCCTAACCTGACCTTTGCCCTAAGATCTAATTGTTAAAATTTGCATATTTGATTTCCATATTATTGAACTGTGTGTCCTTTATCCCATTATGTTATTATCCCTTTCCCACATACAGCAAATCTGCAGCAGACGACTTTGAAAATGTCTATTCAAAAATATTGAAAAACTTCAATACAAACATTGAACAAACGTGACATATTAGAACATTAAACATATTTACACAAACATCATTTGTTATGAAGTTTGAATGAGTTGATTGAGAAAGCACATGCATACATATCAATACATATTCAGAAAATGTACGTATGTATTCCTGCACATGTGCAGACACGTTCATGAATAAACACAAATATTTATTAATCAAATGATATGTCTTACTTTAACACTTTCTGACAAACAGACACTTTTTGACGCTTTTGCAGCAGGCCATCTTTTAAAACATTGCAAAAGGCCAAATTGCTCATAATCAGCAATTTCTCCTTTTGCCTCAATGTTTTAAACTTTATTAAATGATTGTTATCATCAAAACACAAAGGTGTCATCTGCAGAATAACCTGCTGTTGTTGTAGAGAAAAATTTCAATATGGAGAGTTTCCATATTCTTTACCTTAATGTTGCAGATCTGTTATATGTGGGAAAGGGTTAATCCATTCTGGTACCTAACAAATCTGCAAGAGACAACTCTAAAAACATCTTGGTATTGCAATACAATGCATGAAGCATAGACACTGGATAATGGTCTCTTCAGCCAATGAACACACAGTCTGATCAGGATCTGCACTGTTTGATATAAAGTCAAAATTACCGTATAAAATCTTCAAGAAGCGAATAGGAGACACTGATCAGATTGTAGGAATGTGTCGTCTGATCCTAGATTAAACAGCTGAGGCCCGGTAGTGATGCAGGTTGTCAATCCAGGGGTTGTGAGTTTGAAACCAAGCTCGGCCAACGTTTTTTCTGACATTTTACAAAATGTCAATGCAACAAGCGTCATTCGTGTTCCACCAATGGGCTAAAAGTCTTATGTAGAAAAGCAGCCAGTTGCTTGGAAAGACTGCTGTGTTAGCCCTTTCCCTCATACGACAATTCTGCAGCAGACGACTTTGAACATATTTTGTCAAAAAATAGAATATCTCTATAAGTGAATGGGTAACCTATGACTTAAAGTGGAAAACATTGTGGCAAAAGGAGAAATTGCTTGTTTTGAGCAATTTCTTTTTTTGTCACTTTGTTTTCAAAAAGCTGTCTGCTGCAGAGGCGTCAGAAAGCGTCTATATGAGGGAAAGGGTTAAGAACTGGTGTGAGAAAACCAGAAACCACATGGGTTGGTGAACTGGCAGCCGTGATATGACTGAACGATTGTTGGAAACGGCATTAAACCTCAAACAATCAATCAACCTAGATTTAATAAAGGGGGCAATTGTCAGGATGTCATTTCCCCTCTAACATACCTCATGTTAACATATCTTTTCCCTCATACACTAAATCTACAGCAAACAACTTCGAAAAACATCGAGGCTAAACTACTTAAAATCTCCATAAATGAATGTACATTTATTAAATAAATAAGAAAGTATTGTGGCAAAAGGAGAAATTGCTCATTATGAGCAATTTCTCCTTTTGCCACAATGGTTTCAAAAGTTGTCTGCTTCAGAGGCATCAAAGATTGTATGTATGATAATGAGCAATTTCTCTTTTTGCCACAATGGTTTCAAAAGTTTCAGAGGCATCAAAGGCATAAAAGATTGTATATATGATAATGAGCAATTTCTCCTTTTGCCACAATGGTTTCAAAAGTTGTCTGCTTCAGAAGCATCAAAGATTGTATGTATGATAATGAGCAATTTATCTTTTTGCCACAATGGTTTCAAAAGTGGTCTGCTTCAGAGGCATCATGACAAAGATTGTATGTACCAATATGTGTCTGCCAGTTTGAGTGGGTTAACACATCGATTCCATAAATAAATGTACTTAAGCCCAATTACCTGACCTTAGATAACCTTCCAATCCTAAAATAACTGTTTTCTTTTACTCAGAGTAATTACATCCTTAATGATCTGGTTAACCCTTTCCCAAATCTGTCATCTGTTACAACAAATCCGCAGCAGACGACTTTGAATACTTCAAGGCATAAATATGGAAAATCTTTATAACTGCAGGTATAATTGCTGAAAAAAAGTTGAAAACATTGTGGCAAATAGAGAAATTGCTTGTTTTGAGCAATTTCTTTTTTTTGCCACAATGTTTTCCAAAGTCGTCTGCTGCAGAGGCATCAGAAAGTGTCTATATGTGGGAAAGGGTTAAGCAGCTTCAATTAAATTTTGGTCAGAGAGAGAGAGAGAGAGAGAGAGAGATACTGCTTGTCTGCCCTAACTAAATGTTATCACTTAATCAATTGGAATACACCTCTGCAGCAGACGACTTGAAATTAGCAATTTCTCCTTTTGTCACAGTGTTTTCAACTCTTCAGTAATACCCGTACATCTTTTAGAAATGTTCCATATTTTTGCGTAGAGGCTTTCAAAGTCGTCTGCTAAAGATTTGTTGTATGTGGGGAAAGGGTGAAGGCTGGCGTGCAAGGATGTGACTCCGCCATTCAATGGGGACACATTGTATACTTGTTTATCAAATACAGGTTTAACCTTTCCCACATACAAAAACGGCGAACACTTCATCCCTGTAGGCTTCCACAATAGCATTGCACACTTCTGGCACCATATGGCAGATAGCTGCTTTACTGCACTGGAACGCATAGGAGAGTGACACCAGTAATTGTCCCCAGTGGCCAGATGTCTCAGAGTCACTGATAGCTTCAAACCCGGTGGTAGAGCAGAGCGGATAGTTGTGTCTTGTCTCTCAATGGCTGGTGTTACTCTTTCGTGGATCCTCAGGTTGTTCTTGAAGGCGTCGACATCTTCAGTCCGGAGCTCTCTGGTTAGAAATGATGAGAAGTGGCCCAACTGCTGCCTTCTGTCTTGCGATAATCATTCACGCACCCACATGGATCTTGGCCTTCTTATCCGCCTTGTTCACCTTCTTCTTGACTGCTGTACTCTGGCATTCCCTCTCTGCAACTGCTGCTGGACTTCTTCTTGCTGATGCAAGGACTGGATGTATGCACCCAGCAAACATGCAAACACAAAATCTTCTTCATCTTGGGCATTCATGATGTTGTCTCGTCGAAATCTCAGGATTCAATGATTGCTATTGCTTGGGAGGCCTTCGTTTTATACTGTGGGGTCAAACGTGTTCCAAAGCTGCCTGGCGTCCACGTTTCATCCGTAGAAAGCCTTGACAGAACTTGAAAAACATGTCAGACCTTGATCAGAACATGAGAAGCGTCCCTATCAGAACGTGATGGGCCAGGATATACCGTGATAGACCGTGAGAAAACGTGCAAAGACGTAACATGACTTGAATACAGAGGAAATAATGGTCAAAGTCCTACGGCGCACTACGTTTGCCTTGGCTGCCGGAAACATAGTGTAAACGTTGCATTAGCAAATGCTGGGAAAATCTCAATAAATAGTTTTTAAGTAAAGTTGCAAATGTGTTGTTGTTAAAGGAGAAATTGCTCACTTTGCACAATTTTTTTCATTTTTGCAGATGAGTCAAAAAGCATTTGGAAAAGGGTGATGTGAGATGCTGCTAAAAATTATTTGCTTCTCCCTAATTGACTCAGCTCTTCCTGTTTTCTGTTTGATCATTCTCCATTTAGTAATGACCATACTGATTTAAGTAACTCATTATTGATAACTCATTAACAGGTATAGGGGTAATGGTGCTTATCATTGTACTTAATCCCCCTCTATCCACATACAACAAATCTGCAGTAGACGACTTTGCAAACATTTAGTCAAAAAATATAGAAAAAAACATTTCTTGAAGGAAGTTGGAAATATTGTGACAAAAGGAGAAATTGCTCAGAATAACCATTTGTCCTTTTGCCACATTATTTCAAAAGTTGTCCGCTGCAGGGCCATAAGACTGGCTCTGTTTGTGGAAAAGGGTTTAAATCACGTCACACGAAAACTTTCCTTCTGATATTTTGGAAATTAAATGGTAATTGCGATCTAATTGCATATCTTTATAGTTTTGGTTTGGTCATAATTGTTTTCCTGAGGCTTTTCAGGATGCTAGCAAGACTAGTTGGCGAACAAGGAAGATCCACATGCTGATGTTAAGTTCACAAGATTAATTTTCTTGTGATGTGACCTTAACTAGTGGGATAAACAGCTGTTGTACTCAAAACAAATTAATTTTCTTAAGAACAAGTATAATGAGCAATTTCCATATGGCTTCATATTTTTTAAGTCATCTGCTGCAGAGTTGATGTATGTTGAAAATGGTTATATTGATAGGGTTGTTCTTAATAAGTTTTGGTTGATTTATTGATTGGTGTTTAACGCCGCTTTAACCAATTTTCCAGTTACATCACAGCATTTTCTGGGTAAGTTCCTAGTACTGCAAGTATATTTATCCCGACACCAACTAGTCAAGAGTAACTCTTACACTCGAGGTGGATACTTAACCACTATACCGCAGATGTGGTATAATAATTTATGGACTCTACAATGTAATGATTTTACTGTATTGTTTCCCTTGTTGAATGATGAAAATTTAGTCCTTTTACTAGCTTATAAACACTTTTGTTGCTTAAACTACACACGTATTTGGCTAAAATAATATTATTCATGGCATGCTGAACTGTAACACCTTGGTTCAACTATAATGCAAGCCATTTTCTGGGGTCGATTCTCTTGCAAGAAATGTAGAATATGGATTCAAATCTTGAAAGTCTCATCTTGTCCTTGAGTCTTTGTTGCAATTTGCAGACATATTGGGAACAAGTTTAATGTTTTTTATTGCAGCTGACAATGCAGCAAATGCACATCAACAATAGCTAGATTGAATAGCTCCGGAGTTATTATGGTTTTTAAAGAATTTTCTTACAGTGTTTAAGTAATTTCATTGGATATCCTGCCGATTGTAATACTTTCCAAGCAATGCTGTATGTCAAGGAGAAAAGTCTACTACTACAGCTTTTGGTTCACCAGGACTGTGTCCCAAGAGAGCTTATGTTTTCACCCAGTGGTTGGCGTCAGCAATTTTGCATTCACCTTTTGTGTTTTACATTCAATCCCCAACCTTTCAGGTTTGCTGTCCTGCACGGCTAGGTTTGCTGTCCTGCATGGCTAGGTTTGCTGTCCTGCAATAGCCCTTCCTAAAGTCTTTAGTATGGAAGGACCCGGGTTTCCTGCTCACAATGTCTTACCACTTCACAACTTAGTCAGTTCAACAGCTGGATCATTGCTTGAGGCTGGTCCTTAGGTTCACGCAATATAATACAGGAAAACCAACCAAACGGTATTGGTGACCCATGTAGGTCCAGATTACCTTTTACATCCACACAGTCTGAACTGGATCTTCGCTGGTCGCGAATATGTTTATGAAACCTCTGATGTACATAGTTCAGTTGGATCACATATTATGGATGAACAAATTGATCATTTGTCAAAAAAGCTTGAAGTCTGGTTTTTGGTGAAGCCCATCAGAAATGTAGTTCTAGTGTGACTGGACTTCATTGACTATGATAAAAGATAGTGGATAATAGTATAACTTCACAAAGAGGGGGCTTTTCTTTTGTTATAAAAAAAACTGTTCACAAAATACAATTGATTATGGCTATTTATGATGGATCACTACAACTGAACTTAATGATTAAACCTTTCCCACATACACACACTTTCTGATGCCATCTGCAGCAGAGGACCTTTTGAAAACATTGTAACAAAAGGATAAATTGATCAAAACCAAGCAATTTCCCTTGTGTCACCATGTTTTCAACTCTAGTTAATTATTGTACTTTCATTTAAATGGAGTTTCGTGCATATTTTCATAGTTGTCTGCTGCAGAATTGTTGTATGTGGGAAAGGTTTAACCCTTTCCCTTAAAGAGACAACTTTTAATGTCTCTGTAACAGAAAACATTGGAAAACACTCACTGTTAGAGAAGGAAAATTTGCCCATTTCAAGCAATCTTTACTTTTCCCTCATGTTTTCAACTCTGTTCCAAAAGTAAACTTACAAGCTTAACCTGGATTAAAAACACCGATGATAATCCATATCATATAAGGTAAATAATTACAGAAAAAGTGTAAATAGCCTAGAGCCATATTGCTACAAAGGAAATAATTCATCCAGTTTATTTTATAGGGGTCAATGCCCAGAACAATGGGGCAGAGGTTAACATTTTCCTGATTTCTATCAGAACCTAACATGTTCTCAAGACCAAGTTTGCATAAATCATCAGTCAGAGTTGGCCGATTTTGAATATATTTTGCAACTTGTCCCAGAGCTCTAGATAAGGGGCATTTTTCATGTTCTAAAATCCTTATTTGACATTCAAATCCTATGTTGTGGGTACTCAAAATAATTTTCTCACTCAGACGATCTTTTTGGGTACACACAACATAGGATTTTGTTGAGTAATAAGAGAAATATCGTGGGAAAAAAACCTGTTCACTCCCTCTTATCTTGTCCTCTGCATGAGTGTCCTCCGTCTATCCATCTGTTAGTAATTTCTTGTTCATGCAACTCTTTGTAAAGGGTTACAGGGATTTTAATGAAACTTTGTACAGATGATTACTATGAAGTGTACAATTATGTAACATAATCCAAATCTACATCAGATGAGGCATTGTAGACTTCTGTTCCCTTGATCTTAGAAAAATGTGATCTACTAGAAGTATGCTTTTGCATGTAATTCCTAATAAGGAATCCTCGGTGGCCGAGTGGTAAGAGCCAGGGATTTGGAACAGGGTTTCACAGGTTCAATCCCCAGTCACATTGGTCAATGTTGGAATGCTCTTGGGCACAGCACTTTTCCTAGCCTAGCACTGGTTTGTTTACCAGAGGATTGTGGATAAGTGAAATGTTGCTGTGATATAACTGAAATTATGTTTAAAAGAGCATAAAACCCACATAATACAAAACAATGATACTTTCTACAAATGATCACTTTAGAGTGTAAAAGCATTTAAGATATTTTAAGTCTTTGTCAAATTAGACAGGTCAGGAGTAGTTATGTGATCAAATATAACATATTTGAAATCCAGGAAAAATTAGGCAGGATTAGAGTAGTTATGTGCCCTTTGTAATCTTTTTCAAATATTGGTCAGATTAGGCAAGACAAGAGTAGTTATGTGCCCTTTGTAACATTTAGTTATGTGCCCTTTGTAATATATTATAAATATTGGTCAGATTAGGCAAGACAAGAGTAGTTATGTGCCCTTTGTAACATATTATAAATCTTGGTCAGATTAGGCAAGACAAGAATAGTTATGTGCCCTTTGTAACATATTTAAAATCTTCGTCAAATAATGCAGGACTAGAGTAGTTATGTGCCCTTTGGAATATATTTCAAATCTTGGTCAGATTAGGCAAGACAAGAGTAGTTATGTGCCCATTGCAACATATTTCAAATCTTGAAGAGTAGTTATGTGTTGTTTGTAACATATTTCAAATCTTTTCCAGATTAGGCAAGACAATAGTTACTGTAGTTAAATGCCCTTTTTAACATATTATAAATCTTGGACAGATTAGGCAAGACAAGAGTAGTTATGTGCCCATTGCAACATATTTCAAATCTTGAAGAGTAGTTATGTGTTGTTTGTAACATATTTCAAATCTTTTCCAGATTAGGCAAGACAATAGTTACTGTAGATAAATGCCCTTTTTAACATATTATAAATCTTGGACAGATTAGGCAAGACAAGAGTAGTTATGTGCCCATTGCAACATATTTCAAATCTTGAAGAGTAGTTATGTGTTGTTTGTAACATATTTCAAATCTTTTCCAGATTAGGCAAGACAATAGTTACTGTAGATAAATGCCCTTTGTAACATATTATAAATCTTGGACAGATTAGGCAAGACAGGAGTAGTAATGTGCCCATTGCAATATATATCAAATCTTGAAGAGTAGTTATGTGTTGTTTGTAACATATTTCAAATCTTTTCCAGAATAGGCAAGACAATAGTTACTGTAGTTAAATGCCCTTTGTAACATATTATAAATCTTGGACAGATTAGGCAAGACAAGAGTAGTTATGTGCCCATTGCAACATATTTCAAATCTTGAAGAGTAGTTATGTGTTGTTTGTAACATATTTGAAATCTTTTCCAGATTAGGCAAGACAATAGTTACTGTAGTTAAATGCCCTTTGTAACATATTATAAATCTTGGACAGATTAGGCAAGACAAGAGTAGTTGTGTGCCCTTAGTAACATTTAGTTATGTGCCCTTTGTAATATATTATAAATCTCGGTCAGATTAGGCAAGACAATATTAGTTATGTGCCCTTTGTAATATATTTTAAATCTTGGTCAGATTAGGCAAGACAATAGTAGTTATGTGCCTTTTGTAATATATTATAAATCTTGGTCAGATTAGGCAAGACAATAGTAGTTATGTGCCCTTTGTAACATATTATAAATCTTGGTCAGATTAGGCAAGACAAGAGTAGTTATGTGCCCTTTGTAATATATTATAAATCTTGGTCAGATTAGGCAAGACAAAAGTAGTGATGTGCTGTTTGTAGCATATTATAAATCTTGTTTTGCCTAGTGAAAGCTTGAACAATCTTCTCTTCCCAAAGCAGATTTTTTAATAATTTTGTAGAAATGTTCCTTGAATAACCCTCTTTGAGATTCCTTCCAGCCATGGTTATTGGTAAAAAAAACATGGTCACCAGGGGGCAGGGCTGTTTTGCCGTATATGGCTAAAGTGAACAAAATAATATCAGGTGAGCGATCCAGAGCCATCATGGCCCTCTTGTTTAAAGGTATTAATGGCTTTTCCTCCTTGACACTCATGATTGAGGGGTTAGCATTACAACTGACTCTTTGGTGGTAGGAAAAATGGACCAGTAGTACTGGTAACTTAACAAGGAAATGCTGTGATATGACTGAAACATTGATGGAAACAACGTTATACACCATACAAACAAATGATAACTATGAATTTGTATACTGGTCAGATTGAGCCCTTCAGGTGTATTAACTCCAACTGAAGGAGGTCTTTTAAAATTTAAAAGACATATCACTAACTTTTTGATTAACATGGCAAAATAACTGTTTTCCTTATGATGACAACTGACACAATGACTCTCAAACTAAGCATAGCTGGATGTTTATATTGACCTTTGTATTTTAATTTTGAGTAAGACGATTGCCCGAAACAATATTATTCTCCATTACTGCATGTCTGTTGTCGTCTTCTGCCCATTCACATTTTTCGCCAAAAAACTTTTCGTACTAAAACAGTGAACCAATTTCAAAATAATTTCAAAGGAATGTTCCTTTGATGGTCCTTTTTCATTTTTTTTTTAAAGAATTGACTTCCATGGTAAACTCTTGTGGCAATTAAAAGATTTTTTTTTTAAAAACTTCTAGTCCATAAGTACTGCCCTGATTTGAAAATAATTTTTGCAATAGTGTAACTTGTTCATTTGGTGACCCTCTACAAAGTTTGATCAAATTATTCCAATCCTTTGATAAAATATGGCTGCTAGGGGTTAGGGTAGTTTTCTTTATATTTTTATATAGTAAAAACATTAAGAAAAATCTTGTCAAAAAAAATTGGCCTGATTTGAAAATAATTAGGCACAAATGTTCCTTGGGTGACCCTTTACCAAGATTGTTCAAATTATGCATATCCGGTGGAAAAAATGGCCAGCATGCTGTTGGTGGGGTCCATTTTTCCTTAAAATGTATAGATTAAAAAAAGAACTTTGAAACTTTGAAAACTATTGAAGTTCTATTAAATCAGGTGAGCGATAAAGGCCCTTCATGGCTCTCTTGTTCTTGTTTATATGTTTGGACAAAGTCATTGAAAGAAACAATATTTTCTGGGCCCATAAAACATATGAGAAAGCTCATCCACATACAAAACATCTTTGCTAGCTAAGACCACTTTGTACATTGGCATTCCCATAAGTAATCATGGAAATGTTATAGACAATTCACCCTTGGCTTTGAAGATGCATCCACAATTTGGTGTCCCAATATCAAATCTCATAGTTTATAACTTTAATCTTTTATTTCCTGCAAATTAATGAATTTCATTTGTTTACACAAATTACAATAAAAAGAAAAAGAAAAACATACAATTCAAATTATGATAAATAATGATGTAGTCTTGATGCATATGATTCCCAGAGCTGGAGAGGAGATAGTGTTTGACTACCAGTCGGATTAATACTGAAAGCTATAAATTTATGGTAGTGGTTACCCTTCTTAGTGCTAAGAGTGGTTAGGATAGCATTAGGAAAGCTTATCAGCAATGCTGGTAAATTACCCTGGAAACGTAGTTTTATTACTGAAAGACATAAAACATCATTCAATCAAACTTACAAAATGCTGCCTTACCAAGCAAAAAATCTTGACCAAAATTTGGTTATAAATTTTGATACAAATTTGTTTACATGGAATACTAAGGGTAAAAATGTATAGACTATTAATTATCACAGATGTAAATCTGAATTAGTGTCCAATATATCAGACCACCCATTAATTACAATACTCCATAAAAAACAGCTATTTTGATATGAATTGATAGAACCAATTTGTCATTGATGAAATGAAAGGGGAATTATTTACCTTGAATGTCCAATTATGTTGGACTAATGGTATCAATACAGGTGCTTTATGTTGTATGTACCTCTTTACCCTTGGATCAGTGGAAATTTTGACGAAGAAAATGACAGGAATGACATCTAATGTAAATTTGCCATCTCAAGTAATTATTCATGTTTCTGAGCATTTAATTAAGGTTCATGCAAGTCTTAAGCATTTCCCAAGATGACCTTTGAAAACATTGACGAAAAGGAGAAGTTTCTCATAATGAGCAATTTCTCCTTTTGTCACAATGTTTTCAACTCTATTTAGTAATTATACTTTTGTTAATATAGAGAATTTCCATATTTTTTTCCTACATGTTGTCAAAGTTGACTGCTGCAGATTTGTTGTATGTGGGAAAGGGTCAACATAACACCTGGTATTCAAACAGCTATACTAGTAGTAAGAGAGTTCAAGGACCCAAACCCACTAGAGATAGAAAGGAAACAGTATGTATTTGACATTAATTGATAGTGAAGTATTATTTATTTATCAGTCGGCCATGTTTTATGTATAATTGCGGAAGCTGTCAAACTACATGTTCCATGTACTCAGGTTTCCTCTGCTTTGAATCCCTCCAGAATGAAATGGCTAATTTAGAAACATGTGTCTATTATTGTCTGTTCAGGTGAAACACAAGGTCATGACCTTTATACTAGAGAAGAAACAACTAAAAAAGGGAAATTACTTTTATTTGCTTTATATGAGGGCATCAATGTTGATTATTTTTGTTCCAAGTAAATCATTGTTTTCAGTTATTGTCATTGTTTTATACTTTTGCCATTTCATTTGAATAATACTAACATATTTAATGAAATTCTTGGATCAGTCTGTTAATCAATAACTTGGTTAATTTCCTAATTCATTTCACAATTTGCCTTTACAGCAGGTGAATTTTGAAAACATTGCAGGGAAAGAGAAAATTGATCCACTTTATCAAAGTCTAATTCAGAGTTGTTTCTACTTTTTACCAGATCTAACAATTTTCAGTAGGTAACTGGTTACAAATAAACCAATTAAAGTACTTAACCCTTTCCCTCATATAGACGCTTTCTGACGCCTCTGCAGCAGACGGCTTTTTGAAAACATAGTGACAAAAGAAGAAATTGCACAAAACGTGCAATTTCTCCTTTTGCCACAATGTTTTCCACTTTTTGTCCATTTAATTATAGAGATTTTCAATTTTTTGACAAAATATGTTCAAAGTCGTCTGCTGCAGAATTGTCGTATGAGGGAAAGGGTTAAAGTAATGCAAATCAGGCTCACATGATGCACTTTTCCTATTGAATTTGATGAATTGATGTAAAGAAACAAGAACAAAACAAGCAGTTGTCTGTCTGTGCAGTTACAAAATGACAATCAACAGGTGAAAAAAACACTTTCCCTACTGAATTCAAACCATACCTAGTTTTTCGTATATTTTTAGTATTCAATAAAAACTTTGAACTTCGTTACACTGCATACACTTTTTTGGATGGTTGTACAGTCAAACTCTGGTGAAATGGTTTTGATTGAAAAAAACGACTATAAAGGGAGATTACTGTTGTGCTGATCTGAGAATAATATGCTGTGAAAACAAAGACTGAATGATGTTCTAAAATTTATAAATGATCCCAGACACTTTTACCTTGTTTGACCTCTGACCTGATTTAGTTTGGCCTCGCCTGACTCTTGATTAGCTCATCGGATTGACCTTTCATCCAGGTGTGAATTACTTACATTGAGAAACGGAATTCTTCTTTATCTCATCAGTCAGATAGAACATTGTTTATTTATTAAGTTTATGGATGGCTTCTACCACAGGTTATCTCAGGTCATATCAAAAAAAGGTTCGAAGACAGGAAACTTGTAAAATGTGAAGTGTCATCTTTCATAGGGGCCAATATAGATAACATTGAAATATTTATGAAACAAACTACTGTTAATTAAGCCTTCACCTATCAACTTTCAGAGTATTTTATCTTTAACCCTTTTCAACATAAAACAAATATGCTGCTGACGACCTTGAAAACATTTTGGCAAAATTGTTGAAAATCTCTTTCAATGAAAGCTTAATTATTACATAGAGTTGAAAACATTGTGGCAAAAGGAGAAATAACTCATTATGAGTAATTTCTTGCTTTGTCAAAATGTTTTCAAAATGTGTCTGCTGCCGATGATGCATCAAATGTTAGAAGGAAGGAGTTTGGATAACCTCGAAAAATTGAAGCTGAATTTGAGACAGAGCAGAATGCCTTGTTGGTGAAATATTATGAGCAATTCTATCCATCTCCTCAGAAATCATTTAACCCTTTCCCTCATATAGACGCTTTCTGACCCCTCTGCAGCAGACGGCTTTTGGAAAACATTGTGAAAAAAGAAGAAATTGCTTAAAACGAGCAATTTCTCCTTTTGCCACAATGTTTTCCACTTTTAGGCAGACTCATCATAAATCATAACCAACCCTTATCTTGCTGATGTTTGGTGACTGATTTCATAACCATTGGGATTTATAGATCACCTCGATCTGTTCTGTTCACTCTCTCTGTCCAGCATCTGGGGGGTGTCTGTTGTCGTTAACTTTAAGTTTTAAACACCATCTCCTCCTAAACCACAAGACCAATTTTAACCAAACTTCACTGGAATGATCCTTTGGTGGTCCTCTATCAAATTTATTCAAAGATTTAACTTCAATGAAGGACAGTTTACTATGGTTTATCGCCATCAGAAAGGGGATAAAATCTGACAATCTTTAGAATTCTTCTCCTCTGAATCGGGTTGTTGGATTCAAATTTAATTTAATAGAAATGTTCCTTGGGCGACCCTTTACACAAATTGGTAAAGCCACATTAATTTGTTAAAAAACATTGCAGCCAGGTGGAACCAGAAAAGGGGCAATAGACAAAAGAAATTTAATTCCTTTCTTATGAAAGTACTGGTCTGATTTCAAGCTAAATGTGTAGAAATGTTCCTTTAGTAATCCTCTACATAATTTTTCCAACCAATGATGTTTGGTTGAAAGACATAGCATACAGGTGGCATCAGAAAAGGGGTAAAATTAACTTTAAGCTTTAAATAACATCTTCTCCATGGGACCAATTTCAACCAAACTTGATACATGTAGGATTGTTACTTTGGGGATTCTCTTTCAAAATTGTTCAAAGATATAAATTCTATACAGAACTCTCTGATTCGGCTTGTAAGATTTAAAGATAATTTGGTTGAAATGTTCCTTCAGTTACCCTCTACAAAATTTGTACAAGCAATAACATGGCCACCAGACAGCATCAGAAAAGGGCAAAATGACATAACTTTAAGATTCCATTCTTATTAAAGTTCTTGTTTGATTTCAAGATAGTTTAGCAGAAATGTTCCTTTAGTGACACTGTACAGAATTTGTTCAAGCCATATTGATTGGTTGAAAAAGCTAGCTGCCAGGCAGCATCAGAAAAGGGGCTAAAGGAACTTTTAGCTTCAAACGACATCTCCTCTTAAACAAATGGACCAATAACAGCCAAACTTCAAAGAAATGTGCCTGTGGCGGTCCTCTTTGAAACTGTTTAAAGATTTATTGCATCATAACAAAATTTAATGTCCTTTACTGAGCTGTTTCATTTGCACTTCATTCCAACTGGAGCTGTTTCATTTGCACTTCATTCCAACTCTTGATCAAGTTTACACATTTATATAATTCAGGTGATGAATTATGGCTATCTTGGCCCTCCAGTTTAAACAAGTTCCTTCATATTTAACCCTTTTTCACATTCCACATATTTTAAGGCCTCTGCAGCAGCAGCAGCCACAGAAAACATTATTTCAACAGCGTAAATTGCTTGTAATGAGCATTTTCTCCTTTTACCACAATGTTCTCAGCTTGATTCAACACTTAAAGTTTACCCTATTTCTAACCATGTTTTTTTTAAGTCATCTGCTGCTGAATGGTTGTATGTGGGAAAAGGTTAACCCTTTTCATCACATAGGCACTTTTTGACGCCTCTACAGCAGACAGCTTTTTGAAAACATAGTGACAAAAGAAGCAATTGTTTACGGACACATGGAGGCACAGACGACGGACACCACACCACGGCATAAGCTCTTCTGGCCTTTGGCCAGTAGAGCTAAAAATTGCTCAAAACAAGCAATTTCTCCTTTTGCCACAATATTTTCCACTTTTAGTCATAGGTTATTCATTCAATTATAGAGATTTTTTATTTTTTGACAATATATGTTCAAAGTCATCTGCTGCAGAATCCTCGTATGAAGAAAAGGGTTAAGAGAGTTGTCTTTACTACATAAAAATGAACTAGTAGTAGACCTAGATCAAACTGCTTGCTTTAAGCAATTTCTCAAAGTGTTTTCAAAAGTCATCAGCTGCAGAGGCTTTAAAAGTCATCTGTATTTGATGAAAAGAATGTATAAGACAAAATACAAATATGTTATGAGACTCACGTCTGCTGAAAACGGAATTTTATTCTGGCGATGAATACCAAGTCAATTAGATAATAAGATGTAATTATTACAGGATAAAGATGTCGGCATACCAACTGAATGATGAGCCAAATATACCTACATACAAAAGAGATATTTTGTCACAACATTTTTTTGTGTCTGTCTGATGAATTATATAGTGCCATATTAACGTTATCCTCTATATTGGAGACGAACATTCTTTTCCACTTTCCAATTGAATTATCACTTTGGATTTTTCCCAAACAGAAATGTTGATGTTTTCATTCATCTTTTACACTATTTATAATTTATGATTGATTTTTTTGAAAAGAAATATTTTTAGACTGTAAGTGCAGGTTAATCTTGGTCCAAAGTTGTTGCAAGGATAAAGGTTAACCCTTTTGGCGCCAAATAAATAGCAGAAAGTTGTTCTCAGCGCCAAATAAAATCAGGCGTTTCTTAGAAACAATAATAACTGATTTCAAAAAAATGTTTTGTGAAATCAGTTTTATTAACAGTCTATGAACATTTTATTTTTATTATACCTTTTCATTATGTCTCCCCCTGTATACAGGGGAGATATATTGTTTTTGTCCTGGGCGTCTGTCTGTCCTTCTGTCTGTCCGTCTGTCCGAAATCGTGTCCGCTCCATATCTCCAAGACGGCTTGAAGGATTTTCATGAAACTTGGGTCACATGTTCACCTCATCAAGGCGACGTGCAGAACCCGTGTCTCGACAATATAGGGTCAAGGTCAAGGTCACGCTTGAAGGTCAAAGGTTTGAGGCTTTATTTCGTGTCCGCTCCATATCTCCCAGACGGCTTGAAGGATTTTCATGAAACTTGGGTCACATGTTCACCTCATCAAGGCAACGTGCAGAACCCGCGTCTCGACAATATAGGGTCAAGGTCAAGGTCACGCTTGAAGGTCAAAGGTTTGAGGCTTTATTTCGTGTCCGCTCCATATCTCCGAGACGGCTTGAAGGATTTTCATGAAACTTAGGTCACATGTTCACCTCATCAAGGCGACGTGCAGAACCTGCGTCTCGACAATATAGGGTCAAGGTCAAGGTCACGCTTGAAGGTCAAAGGTTTGAGGCTTTATTTCGTGTCCGCTCCATATCTCCGAGACGGCTTGAAGGATTTTCATGAAACTTGGGTCACATGTTCACCTCATCAAGGCGACGTGCAGAACCCGCGTCTCGACAATATAGGGTCAATGTCAAGGTCACGCTTGAAGGTCAAAGGTTTGAGGCTTTATTTCGTGTCCGCTCCATATCTCCCAGACGGCTTGAAGGATTTTCATGAAACTTGGGTCAGATGTTCACCTCATCAAGGTGACGTGCAGAACTTGCTTCTCGACAATATAGGGTCAATGTCAAGGTCACGCTTGAAGGTCAAAGGTTTGAGGCTTTATTTTGTGTCCGCTCCATATCTCCCAGACGGCTTGAAGGATTTTAATGAAACTTTGGTCACATGTTCACCTCATCAAGGCGACGTGCAGAACCCGTGTCTCGACAATATAGGGTCAAGGTCAAGGTCATGCTTGAAGGTCAAAGGTTTGAGGCTTTATTTCGTGTCCGCTCCATATCTCCAAGACGGCTTGAAAGATTTTCATGAAACTTGGGTCACATGTTCACCTCATCAAGGCGACGTGCATAACCCGCGTCTCGACCATACCGGGTCAAGGTCAAGGTCACGTTTGAAGGTCAAAGGTTTGAGGCTTTATTTTGTGTCAACTCCATATCTCCAAGATGGTTTGAAGTATTTTCATGAAACTTGGGTCAGATGTTCACCTCATCAAGGCGACGTGCAGAACCCGCGTCTCGACCATACTGGGTCAAGGTCACGCTTGAAGGTCAAAGGTTTGAGGCTTTATTTTGTGTCCACTCCATATCTCCTTAAAGGATTTTCATGATACGTGGGTCACATGTTCACCTCATCAAGGCGACGTGCAGAACCCGCGTCTCGACCATACCGGTTCAAGGTCAAGGTCACGCTTGAAGGTCAAAGGTTTTAGGCTTTATTTTGTGTCCACTCAATATCTCCAAGACGGCTTGAAGGATTTTCATGAAACTTGGGTCAGATGTTCACCTCGTCAAGGTGACGTGCACAACCCGCGTCTCGACCATACCGGTTCAAGGTCAAGGTCACGCTTGAAGGTCAAATGTTTGAGGCTTTATTTTGTGTCCGCTCCATATCTCCTTAAAGGATTTTCATGAAACTTGGGTCACATGTTCACCTCATCAAGGCGACGTGCAGAACCCGCGTCTCCACCATACCGGTTAAAGGTCAAGGTCACGCTTGAAGGTCAAAGGTTTTAGGCTTTATTTCGTGTCCAGTCAATATCTCCAAGACGGCTTGAAGGATTTTCATGAAAATTTGGTCACATGTTCACCTCATCAAGGTGACGTGCAGAACCCGCGTCTCGAACATACTGGGTCAAGGTCAAGGTCACGCTTGAAGGTCAAAGGTTTGAGACTTTATTTTGTGCCGCTCCATATCTCCAAAACAGCTTAAAGAATTTTCATGAAACTTGGGTCACATGTTCACCTCATCAAGGCGACGTGCAGAACCCGCGTCTCGACCATACCGGTTCAAGGTCAAGGTCACGCTTGAAGCTCAAAGGTTTTAGGCTTTATTTCCTGTCCAGTCAATATCTCCAAGACGGCTTGCTTATGTTTAGCAACAGTTGTTAACTGTTTTGAAGAATACTTCAGTCTTGAATGTTACAGCTGCAGTAAAAATATGTGTTTCTGTAAACCATTTGAAATCATGTCCACTTTGTACCAGGTCAAGACAAAACATTAGTAATTAAAAATTGAGTACTGTCCAACTTGGTCAAATTTTTGTTTGTCTGCTTTATAGGTTGGAATGTTTTGAGAGATTTTGACAGATATTTGAGGGGGAGACATATGTTTTTGTCAAAACAATTCTAGTTTATTTTTGTTAACCCTTTCGGCGCCGAAGTCGCATATATGCGACAGCTTGGCTCAGCAGTAACTATACGAGGGGCGTTACAAAAGTCGCATAAATGCGACTTCGGCTCTGAGCCAAGCTGTCGCATATATGAGCCTTTGGCGCCGAAAGGGTTAAGTGGAATCAGTCTATATTTTGGTTCCAGTTAGTGGTAAAACTCTGCACACTACTACTATACAGTATCATAATGCAATAGAACTGTGGAAAATTTCAGATGGAAAAGAATGAGTTTGATTAAAATACATACACTTTCAATTATGTAGTAAATCTAGATTTTTAACCCTTTCCCTCATATTACAATTCTGACGACTTTGAACATATTTTGTCCAAAAAAGAAAATCTCTATAATTAAATGTATAACCTATGACTAAAAGTAGAAAACATTGTGGCAAAAGGAGAAATTGCTTATTTTGAGCAACTTTTAGCACTACTGGCCAAAGGCCAGAAGAGCTTATGCTGTGGTGTGGTGTCCGTCGTTCGTGCTTCAGTGCGTCTGTAAACAATTGCTTGTGAACGCGATACAGTCTTCAGTTTTGATCTCAATCAAACTTATACAGTAGTTAGGTATCCATGAGATCTCAGTTCCTTTCGCAAACCAGCCAGATCCGCCCATGCAAGACTGGATTATGGCCCTTGAAATTGTCAAAATTGCTATAATTGAGCTTGTGAACACAATAGAGCCTCTATTTACTATCTGATCTTCACCAAACTTAGATAGTAGTTAAATATTGATGAGAGCTTGGTTCCTTTTGAAAACCAGCCAGATATGCCCTTGCATGACTGGATTATGGCCCTTGAAATTTTCAATATTGCTATAATACAGCTTGTGAACACAATAGAGCCTCCATTTACTATTCAATCTTCACCAAACTTAGATAGTAGTTAAATATTGATGAGAGCTTGGTTCCTTTCGCAAACCAGCCAGATCCGCCCATGCAAGACTGGATTATGGCCCTTGAAATTGTCAAAATTGTTATAACACAGCTTGTGAACACATAAGAGCCTCCATTTACTATCCGATCTTCACCATACATACATTCTCTGGATTGAAAATGACCAAAGAACCATACCAGTAGAGCATAGGCCCTCAGGGCCTCTTGTTTTTCTTATCCCACAATGCTTTCTACTTTTCTTTAAATGTTTTTTGTCTTTTTGAAGAGTAACGAAAATATCTTATCCGACTATGTGTCAGTGAAGACCTTCATGTTACGTCTCTCATCTGCCTGCCTTGACTTGTTTTTATCGGTGGTCATCATCACAAAATCCAATTACTACTATCAGTGAGCCTATTAACGTCAACAAGTTCATATATCATCAACACATGGAAGCCAGATGAGACTTATCAGTCTGTTATGCTACTGTCCAGTTGCTGATAGGTTATCTATTAATTTTCTCTCCAAACCATATCTTTACTCGATAAAAATTCCCTCCCAACATTTCCTTTCTAAATTTGATTATATTAACCCCCCTACCCACATACAACAAATCTGTAGCAGACTCTCTTATTGAAAGTATGGTAAGTTAAAAATTAAAAATCATACTTGAAAACATTGTGACAAAAGGAGAGATTGCTCTTTATGAGCAATTTCTCCTTTTAACACAATAGTTTCAAAAGTCTACTGCTGCAGAGGCATCAGAAAGCATCTGTATGTGTGAAAGAGTTAAAACAAACTTTATTATTGCAAAATATTGGCTACTTCTCATTTCAAAGTATTTTAGAATACATCAATTTACATCCTTAAAATTGTCAAAAGAATCGCTCAATAGAACCGTTGTGACCAGTGCAGACCCTGATCAATCTGGGCATCAACAGAGACAGCCTTTGCGTGTTCATTACAAAAGACAAGTGATACCTGCCATAGAGAATCTAACCAATAAACCATTCTGCAAATAAACAAAAATAATGGAGGGCTTGACGTGAACAATTTGTAACTAAAAACCTATTTCGAAAACCCTGGTTTAGGGGCAATTTTGACCCCTAGCTTTGTAAACAATGGAAAATTATTTAACGCTTATAAAGACTTCATGGCGAGGTAGTTAACCTTGGTAAAAAAAATACAAATTTGAGTTACAACCGTTTCACGCCAAGCTCTCGAAATACAAGGGATAGCAGAGAAGTGAAAATCGGGGAGAGCTTTTGTAAATATTTGACGGTAGAAAATAGTCAATTTAAATTGTTAAAACTATATAACCAGTTATAATTGTGAACAAAATGTTATGGTGGTTAGAAATCAATGTTGTCATTGAAAACAGGTGGCATCGCAGAAGATGTATTTTAAGATTTTTGTCATTAACCCTTTCCCTCATATAGACGCTTTACGCTCTGCAGCAGACGGCTTTTTGAAAACATAGTGACAAAAGAAGAAATTGCACAAAACGTGCAATTTCTCCTTTTGCCACAAAGTTTTCCACTTTTTGTCATAGGTTATCCTTTCAATTATGGAGATTTCTATGTTTTTACAAAATACGTTCAAAGTCATCTGCTGCAGAATTGTCGTATGGGGGAAAGGGTTAAGCATTTCCCAGCTAAAACAGCAATTTCTCCTTTTTGCAGCAATATTTTCAAAAGTCATCTTCTATTGATGAGCAATAAATGTCTACATACAGATGCTTTCTGACACATCTTCCAACAGTCAACCTTTGAAAACATTGTGGCAATGAACAACTTATCCTTTTGCCACAATGTTTTAAACTTTATTCGATAATTAGACTTTCATTTAAACATATTTTCCATATGTTTTCCAAGATTATTTCAAAGTTTATTGTATGATTGAACTTGGGATAAATCTGTTTAGCATGGTGATGTATAGGTCTTGCAAGGAAGTTGCCTGTATAAAAAGTGTCTTCTTCTCTTACATCCTGCAGCCCTCATTCATGTTCATGTGCTTTTAACAAAATAAACATTCCTGTTTAATCATTTACTAAAAAGGGATTGTATATTGCCCAGAATCTAATAAACAATTACCTATTTTAGAATTATAAACTTTTGACCTTTGACCAATAAGTGATAAACATTGGAACGGTCCAATATTGTGACAGATTCAACACGATTATAAGACATTCTACAGGACTTGATGTCATAAACGTCATTACTTTTACATTCAGGTCTGTAAGCACTTGGCTTCTATTATTAATTAATATTTTCCCAAATGGAATGAACTCTTTGTTTAACGCTTTCCCACATACAACAGACGATGTTGAAAACGTCTAGGCCAAAACATGAAAAATCTCTGTATAAATGAAGGCATAATTATCAAAAAGGTTGAAAACATTGTGGCAAAAGGAGAAATTGCTTGCTTTGAGCAATTTATTATTTTGTCACATTATGTTTTCAAAATTCGTCTGCTGCAGAGGTGTCAGAAGATGTCTGTATGTGGACAAGGGTTAAGCCCTTTCTCTCTATGATAGCTGTTGAGGCATATGTAGCAGACAAATCTTGATATATTGTGGAAAATGGAGTAATTGCTCAAAGGGGTTACTCTTCCTCCTTTTCATGCAATATTTTCAACCCTGTATCAAGATTCTTTAACCCTTTCTTCCAAGCCGACGCATTTTGACAGATCTTCGGCATGAAGACTTTTGAAAACATTGTGGCAAAAGGAGAATTGCTTATAATACTCACAATGTTTCAAATTGATTTTAATATTAAACTTTCATTCATAGAAATTTTCATATATTTTGAAGGGGGTTAATTTGCTGCAGATTTGGTATATTAGAATTCTGTCAGAGTGCTACACTGTTTATAAGTGGCATTATTTACTGCTAATTATTAAGACAGAATAGTTAGTTCATATGAATTTTTTTCAATATGGTGTCAACCAGCTTGTCAGTGCTTTGACTATTCTTCCTAATTTGAGAAAAAAGTAGAAAATACTTGTTGAACTCTTTGCATGCAGAAAATACTTCTTTAAATCTTTGAATGCTAAATTATTTTCCTGTTTTATATTGTTGTCTGCAAAATTTTGAAAAAATATTTGTTTTCACCAAATGCTTTTACTGAAATGGAATCTGAGTGTCAAACAGTTTTTAGCTCGACTATTCGAAGAATTGAGAGCTTTACTACTCACGTCGGCGTCTCCGTCGGCGTCCGGTTAAAGTTTTAGGGCAAGTTGGCATTTTCATTCATAAGTATTTGTGCTAGGGCTTTAATATTTGGAATATAGTTACATCTTATACCTTTCTTCACATTGAATGTTAAAGGTACTGAGTGTGACCTTCTTTTTGGGGTAAAAAACCTGATTTTCGGTGGTTAAAGTTTTAGGGCAAGTTGGAATTTTTTTTTATTTTTTTTTTCTCAATAAGTACTTATGCTAGGGCTTTTATGTTTGTAATATAATTACATCTAATACCTGTCTTCATATTGTATGCTGAAGATTCTGAGTGTGACCTTCTTTTTGGGGTAAAAAACATGATTTTCAGTGGTTAAAGTTTTAGGGCAAGTTGGAATTTTTTTTTATTTTTTTTTTCTCAATAAGTACTTATGCTAGGGCTTTTATGTTTGTAATATAATTACATCTAATACCTGTCTTCATATTGTATGCTGAAGATTCTGAGTGTGACCTTCTTTTCGGGGTAAAAGACGTGATTTTGGGTGGTTAAAGTTTTAGGGCAAGTTGGCATTTTCATTCATAAGTATTTGTGCTAGGGCTTTAATATTTGGAATATAGTTACATCTTATACCTTTCTTCACATTGAATGTTAAAGGTACTGAGTGTGACCTTCTTTTTGGGGTAAAAAACCTGATTTTCGGTGGTTAAAGTTTTAGGGCAAGTTGGAATTTTTTTTTATTTTTTTTTCTCAATAAGTACTTATGCTAGGGCTTTTATGTTTGTAATATAATTACATCTAATACCTGTCTTCATATTGTATGCTGAAGATTCTGAGTGTGACCTTCTTTTTGGGGTAAAAAACATGATTTTCAGTGGTTAAAGTTTTAGGGCAAGTTGGAATTTTTTTTTATTTTTTTTTTCTCAATAAGTACTTATGCTAGGGCTTTTATGTTTGTAATATAATTACATCTAATACCTGTCTTCATATTGTATGCTGAAGATTCTGAGTGTGACCTTCTTTTCGGGGTAAAAGACGTGATTTTGGGTGGTTAAAGTTTTAGGGCAAGTTGGCATTTTCATTCATAAGTATTTGTGCTAGGGCTTTAATATTTGGAATATAGTTACATCTTATACCTTTCTTCACATTGAATGTTAAAGGTACTGAGTGTGACCTTCTTTTTGGGGTAAAAAACCTGATTTTCGGTGGTTAAAGTTTTAGGGCAAGTTGGAATATATATATATATTTTTTTTCTCAATAGGGCTTTTATATTTGGAATATAATTACATCTAATACCTGTCTTCATATTGTATGCTGAAGATTCTGAGTGTGACCTTCTTTTCGGGGTAAAAGACGTGATTTTGGGTGGTTAAAGTTTTAGGGCAAGTTGGCATTTTCATTTAATTTTTTAATTTTTCTCAATAAGTATTTGTGCTTCAGCTTTAATATTTGGAATGTAGTTACATCTTATACCTTTCTTTAATTTGAATGCTGAGTGGGACCTTCTTTTCGGGGTAAAAAACATGATTTTGTGTGGTTAAAGTTTTAGGGCAAGTTGGAAATTCATATTTGGAATATAATTACATATAATACCTTTCTTCACATTGTATGTTGAAGATGCTGAGTGTGACTTATTGGGAATAAATAACATGATTTTTGTTTGATTTTGAGAATTTTAGATAAATTCATAATTTTTGGTTACATTCCTTTCTAATTGTGATCATTCATTTATCAAATAAAATTCTTCAACATATCAAACGGGTTTTGCATGATGTCAAACATTTGGTAAACCTTTTTTCAAGGTTTTGCTATTTTTGGACTCGGTCAGTTTTAACATTTGCGTTTAGCTCAACGCTAAAGTTTCATAATTCAAATCACTTCATACTTCATACATTTGTTAAGGACCATCGTACAAATAGGTTAGATAACTCCATTGTATCCTAAATATGGAGTAATGGCCCTTGAATTACTTTTGCCACAATGTTTTCCACTTTTTGTCATAGGTTATCCATTCAATTATGGAGATTTTCTATGTTTTGACAAAATACGTTCAAAGTCGTCTGCTGCAGAATTGCCGTATGAGGGAAAGGGTTAATAGTACTTAAGTGCAATATAATGAAATAGTGCTTTATGCTTTATGTGAATAAGCGGCATATAGTCGAGCGCGCTGTCCTCCGACAGCTCTTGTTATCTAAACTGTTTGCAAATGTCATCAATGGTTGGCAAAACCCGTTGCTAGTGCACAAACAGTTAAATGGAGACTACTAAATTTAATTTATACAGACCACTATTGATATCTCTGCAACAATTAAAATGCTTTTAAAAATTGTAATTAAATTTCTACATTTTAAAAGTTGTGTACTGCAGAGTTGTCAAAAGTTGTCTGTACCAGGAAGATGATTTCTAATAATGGATGTAGGAAATAAAAATTTGGTTTCATGTGAAAAGTTCAAAGATATGGTGTAAGGTTTCCATCTTGTCATACCCTGGACAGAAGTCCAGATAAAGAGGGGTATTCATCTCTTTTCCCCACAATATCTCTCTTATTATCCAACAAATTTAAAATGCGTCTGAATGGGGCGAAGGGTTAAAACAAGAACTATACTTTGCTGCAGTAGCAATAGCTTGCATGGATCTGATGACTGCCTATTACAGGTCGTCTCAGATTGACCTTTTTCGTTAGCCAATCAAATGTTTGCCTACAAAATGAACAAGGGAGATAACTGATATAAATTAATGAGAAAGAAAAGCGGTGATGGTCGAGTGTTCTGATTGTATAGAATATTTAAATGTAAAGTCTTAATTTAAACTGACCTTTTGATGTGGTGTCCTCAGATCATAACCTATGACTAAAAGTTGAAAACATTGTGGCAAACGAGAAATTACTTGTTTTGAGCAATTTCTTCTTTTGTCACTCTGTTTTCAAAAAGCCGTCTGCTGTAGAGGCGTTAGAAAGCGTCTATATGTGGGAAAGGGGGGTTAAATGGAAGTATTTTGGTTTAATTTCAATGAGATTGGCAAAGTACTGTGATTATGTTGGTTTTATTTACCCATGACTTAGAACTCTTATAATTTTGTTTATTTACCTATATAATCCTACTTTTGGACCCTTTACAATTTGAGAACTTGAACAATATTGCAAACCAAAATACATGAAGCTCATAATAATAATAATAACATTGTAATATAATAGTAGATCAAAAAGTGTTTAAGACCAAAAACTTATAATAAGCAATTTCTCAGTTATTTAACCCTTTCCTTGTTCACACAACAAATCTGCAGCAGACGACTTTGAAAACATAGAGACAAAAACCTGAAAAATCTTTATAAAATATAGCTTAATTGGTAATTATGAGCAATATCACTTTTGGCCACAATTTTTTCAAAAGTCATCTGCTGCTATTGCATCATAATGCATTAGCGTTAAACAGATGCCTTTAGCAGTCAGGCACCAAATGACATCTCAGGAAATAAATTAACCAATAAAAACAAGGTTAAAACATTGAAAATCACAAGAATTGAAAGTTTCATTTTTGAAAACATTATGTCAATGGGAGAAGTTGCTCACACTATTATGATGAATTTGTCCTTTTGCCCCTTCTATGTCTATGATCATGTGAGTGGGTGTTAGTTACATGTATAAACTGTATCCCGAGTAATTCCTAACTTAATTGATCATAAATCATACAAGACCTCATTATTGGGAGTTTTTTCTGTCACACTCAGTCATTTCTCGATCTAGTGTGGATGTATGTGTAGGTGTGGTGCTTTTAATCCATTTTCAACAAATGTTCATTTATATCACTCGTTTCCTGGGTGGGTTGTATACAGGTACTTCTGGTGCAATTTCTCCTTTTGCCACAATGTTTTCCACTTTTAGTCATAGGTTATCCATTCAATTATGAAGTTATCTGCTGCAGAATTGTTGTATGAGGGAAAGGGTTAATGTTTGGACCTCAATGAAGGATTCATTGATTGATTGCTTGGAGGTTTACGCCGTTTTCAATGATATTTCAGTTATATCATTCTGACCAGTTCACCTTATGTTTGCTTCCTGGCTTTCTTACACTAGTTCTTTGCAGACAACTGGCTATATTTAGAGCTCTAGATAAGGGGAACTTTTCATGTTCTAAAATCTTTATTTGAAATGCAAACCCTATGTTGTGGGTACTCAAAAGAATCGTCTCAGTGAGTACCCACAACATAGGATTTGGTTGAGTTATAAGAAAAATATTGTGAGGAAAAAGACCTGTTTACTCCCTCTTTTCTAGTCCTCTGCTATATATCCTTATGACATAGACCATCCAGCCCATTGGTGAAAGAGGATTGATTCTATTCACAATGTCTTATGTCAATCATAGAAATGATTGAATGACTGAGTTGGGTTTTGAACTCACGACCCCTGGATTTCAATAAGACGGTAACATTTGCATTCTTTATGAATCCAGATCAGTCTACATCTTCCTACAGTCTGACCATTGCTCCAACTCATGCTTGAAGATGGTTCAGTGGACAATTGAATCAATATCAAACAGTGCAGGTCCTGATCAGACTGAATATGCACATGTTGATCTAAATTTTACCTGGACACTTATTACAGCAGTTGATTAATCCTTTCCCACCACAATTCTGCAGCAGATGACTTTCAAAACTTATTGACAAAAACATGAATAATCTCAATAAATGATAGTTTTACTATTAAATAGATTTGAAAACCTTGTCGCAAAGGGAGTAATTGCTCATTTTGAGCAATTTCTTCTTTTGCCACAGTTTTTTCAAAAGTCTTCCACTGCAGATGGTTAAAAAAGCGTCTACAAGTGGGAAATTGATTGGGGTTTAACGCCGTTTTTAACAATTTCTCAGTTATATCACGGCGGCCAGTTCACCTACTCATGCATTTCCTGGTTTTCTCACACCAGTACTCCACACAACAATCTTCCCAAGCAACTGGCTGCTTTTCCACATAGACTAAGCCCATTGGTGGAAGACGAATGACGCATGTCGCATTGACTTTTGTCAATCGTTGGAAAGAAAGTTGGCCGAGCCGGGATTCTCGACTGAGCTACCGGGGCTCGGCACAAGTGGGAAAGGATTAATTAAACAACATTTGTGTATATTATTTATTACACATAACTTATAACAACAATATAATCTCATTTTAGTCTACAGTAATCACTACTGATTTTTCAGTATTAATTAACCCTTTCCCTCATATAGACGCTTTCTGACACCTCTGCAGCAGACTGCTTTTTGAAAACATAGTAACAAAAGAATTTCTCGTTTTGTCACAATGTTTACCACAGGTTATCCATTCAATTATAGAGATTTTCCATTATTTGACAAAATATGTTCAAAGTCGTCTGCTGCAGAATTGTCGTATGAGGGAAAGGGTTAACCTCTTTTGTGTAAACAGTGACTTATAATATCATCACTACCGGTATCTAAGAAATTCCTGATGATAATACAGGTTGCAGTAATTTAGTGGGATAAGGGTGAATCATTTCCCACATACAGAAGCTTTCTGACGCCTCTGCAGCAGACGACTTTTTGAAAACATTGTGACAAAAGAAGAAATTGCTCAAAACGAGCAATTTCTCCTTTTGTCACAATGTTTTCCACTTTTAGTCATAGGTTATCCATTCAATTATAGAGATTTTCTATATTTTGACAAAATATGTTCAAAGTCGTCTGCAGCAGATGACTTTAGAAAATGTAGTGGCACAAGGAGAAATTGCTCATGATGTTTTGTCACAATATTTTCAAGCCTATTATTCACAGACAATACTTTCATTACAGAGATTTTCCAAAGTTTTGCTTTTATGATGCAGATTTGTTGTATGTGGGATAAAGGTTAATTCAAGAAAATTTTACTGGATTCTTTAAGATAGCTGTAGTTACAACAGTTATGCAGGTATCACTATGTGTTTTTGCTTCGGATTAGGCATGGAGCCACGGTCATTATGGTGGACAAAAACGGATCAAATAGGCCCAATTTGAGATGTTTCTTTGTTCAGGATGTCCATCTCACATGGTTGATTGCATTCTAATCCGCGGAAGCGTTATGTGCCCATTCAGTTGCTCTGTATTTACATATATTGGATCAAAGCATCGTATTTTTTTTTTTATTAAGACCCCCTGAACCCTGTCACATGAAAAGTTTCTTTAAATCGTAACCTTACAGGATAATTAAATATGACTAAGATTTGATAAGAGAAAGAAAGATAAATTAATGATTTTTACGACAAATTGGAAAAGAAAAATTGCTCATAATGTTTTCTAAAGACATTGTTGTAAATGGTTGTCTGGATCAGTGAAAGAAGAGTTAATGAATTCTGTCCTTGTATGCATGAACATGCTCAGACATGTGCTTGAGGCTTGCCTTTAAGATAGAAGTATTTATTTCACCATAATTATACCCCCAAAAAACAAAGTTTTGGGGGGGTATATAGGAGTCACTGTGTCGGTCGGTCGGTCGGTCGGTCGGTTGGTCGGTCGGTCGGTCGGTCGGTCGGTCGGTCGCCATATTTTGTCCGGACCATATCTTAACAATGCAACATAGGATTTGAACGAAACTTCATAGGATGATACAACACATTGAGAGGAAGTGCGGTGTACAGGAATCATAACTCTATTTTATCTAAATACAGAGTTATTGCCTTTTGTTACTTTTTCTAGTAGAGTCTTGTCCGGAGCATAACTTTAAAACTAATTGTTGGAATTTAATAAAACTTCATAGGATGATACAACACATTGAGAGGAAGTGCAGTGTACAGGAACCATAACTCTATTTAATCTAAATACAGAGCTATTGCCCTTTGTTACTTTTTCTTGTCCGGAGAATTACTTAATAACTAACAGATGGAATGTAATAAAACTGCATACAATGGTAGAGCATAATCAGAGAAAGTGCAGTGTACAAGAACCATAACTCTAATTTACATAATTACAGAGTTATTGCCCTTTGTTACTTTTTCTTATACGTAGAGTCTTGTCCAGAGCATAACTTTAAAACTAATTGTTGGAATTTAATAAAACTTCATAGGATGATACAACACATTAAGAGGAAGTGCGGTGTATAGGAACCATAACTCTATTCTATCTAAATACAGAGTTATTGCCCTTTGTTACTTTTTCTTGTCCGTAGAATTACTTAATAACTGATAGATGGAATCTAATAAAACTACATATAACGGTAGAGCATAATCAGAGGAAGTGCAGTGTACAAGAAACATAACTCTACTTTACATAATTACAGAGTTATTGCCCTTTGTTACTTTTTCATATTCGTAGAGTCTTGTCCGGAGCATAACTTTAAAACTAATTGTTGGAATTTAATAAAACTTCATAGGATGATACAACACATTGAGAGGAAGTGCAGTGTACAGAAACCATAACTCTATTTAATCTAAATACAGAGTTATTGCCCTTTGTTACTTTTTCTTGTCCGGAGAATTACTTAATAACTAACAGATGGAATCTAATAAAACTGCATACAATGGTAGAGCATAATCAGAGGAAGTTCAGTGTACAAGAACCATAACTCTAATTTACATAATTACAGAGTTATTGCCCTTTGTTACTTTTTCTTGTTCATAGAGTCTTGTTAAGTTGCTGGTCATATTTTGTCCGGCCTAATTCTTACAAACCACTGTGTGGAATTCAATAACATTTTACATGAACCTTCTATACCAAGAGGAGATGTGTATACCATTAAGGTCTTATAATTGCATGTTATTTTACAGAGTTATGGCCCTTTTACTTATTAACTTGTTGGTCGGTCAGAAGCCATATTTTGTCCAGCCTATTTCTTACAAACCACTGGGTGGAATTCAATAACATTTTACATGAAGCTTCTATACCAAGAGTAGATGTGCAGTCTTACAATTGCATGTTATTTAACAAGAGTTATGGCCCTTTTGTTGGTTTTTGAGTCAAGGTGCTGTTTTGGGGGTATTTATCATCTTCAGTGATATTTCTAGTTATATTATATTACATATGAGCCTATCTAACGATTGAGGTTTTAACCCTTTCCCTCATACGACAATTCTGCAGCAGACGACTTTGAACATATTTTGTCAAAAAATGGAAAATCTCTATAATTGAATGGATAACCTATGACTAAAAGTGGAAAACATTGTGGCAAAAGGAGAAATTGCTTGTTTTGAGAAATTTCTTCTTTTGTCACTATGTTTTCAAAAAAACATCAGCTGCAGAGGCGTCAGAAAGTGTCTATATGAGGGAAAGGGTTAATCCATCTGTGTACAGTAAAGACTCAGTTGAGCCTGTGCAGTAGCTCCAACAGCTTATTGATTATTTAGTGTTTTATGCCGCTTTCCAACATTTATTCAGTTATATCACAGTTAAGTTACCAGTACTACTGGTCGATTTATCCTGACACCAGCCAGTCAGTCGTAATGCTAACCCCGCAACCCTGAGCGCTAAGGAGGGCAGCCATTATTACCATTTTTGTGTCACCCTGCACCCTGCGTAGCATGGTAGGCACTTAGGGATTACTTTTTTTTTGTCCGGCGTCTGTCCGTCACACTTTTTCGTCACACTTTCAATGAGCAGGTGCAGGTGACACACGTGCTCCGCGGAGCACTCCATTCTAGTTAAAGTTGTTGGGATGACCCGACCAGGGATCAAACCCGCGACCACTTACACTCGAGGCGGACGCTCTACCACTACACCACCCAGACGGTACCAACAGCTTATATGTAATACATACCTAAATGCACCTTCTGACAAAAAGCTGGAAGTGAAGCCCTACTAGTTTAACCCTTTCCCTCATATAGACGCTTTCTGACGCCTCTGACGTTGTTGTATGAGGGAAAGGGTTAATGCCAATATGACTTTTATATGCCAAAGTGGAATGTCATTATCACTAGATACGGCTCATGAGAGTTATGATAACAATTTGAGGTTTCATCCTGAACATGGAGAGTGTAACAAGGTTTTTCAGATTTATATGTTTGTATGAAAGCATGATGGCCCCTTTTTTTGTGAAGTCTCTTTTCTCTAAGTAATAGATTGGATGGAAAACATTTTATTTACAGTGTACTTAATAGAAATAGCATGGTTTGAAACAGAAACCTGTTGCTACGGGGAAATCCTTCCTTAGACAGCTCTCAAATTAGTTTTGAGAGTTCTTGCCAGCAAATAATAATAATGATGATGATGATGACCAGCAACTTTGAAATATGAAGAGTTTTCATTCTTCCATTTAGATTTGTCTTTCAATTTTGATTAGTTACATAGTATAAAATATACCATGGTCATCTCTTTCCCACATACAACAAATCTGTAACTTTGAACACACCTAGGAAAAAATATGAAAAATCTCTATAATTATATTATTATATACTTATTGAATAGGGATAAAAACATAGTGGAAAAAGTTGAAATTTGTCATTATGTTACAATGTTTTAAAAAGGCGTCTGCTGCAGAGGCGCCAGAAAGCGTCATTATGTTTGAAAAGGCTAATTAAAAATGGTACTTTAATTGCCATTGCGATTACTGTTATCTACTAACAAGAAATCAAATGGTAGTTTTACTAATTCATTTTGCATATGTGTCTATGTAATATAAACAGGATGTTCTTTGGATACCTTAAGTGTATTCCCTTTACCTGATAAGCCACATTTAGACCATTACAAACTCAAAGCATCTGATGGAAATGTAAATCTTGAAAAATAAAATTATGATACTGGGAAGGATGGGAAAAAATTGTAAAAGGAGAACGTTTAGACTATCAACAAAATCTCTTGTAGAGTCACTTCCCCTGGCAGTGTCACATGAACATACGGATCAAGTCACTGTTTTCCAGCCATCTGTCGACCCCTTTCCCACCTATAGACGCATTTTGACGCATCTGCAGCAGATGACCTTTGAAAACATTGTGACAAAATGTTTTCAACTTTATTTCAGTAATTATACCTTAATTTCTAGCGATTTTCCCTATCTTTAGTAGATGTTTTCAAAGTCTACTGCAAATGTGTTATATGTGGGAAAGGGCTATTCAGCATACTTTGACTTAATGGCACATGCACTCCTTCAAACACTCTTGTATGAACAACATTCTCATAAGTTGTGAAATAAAATAGACAGACAGCGTTGAACTGAAGTGATAGGTATAAGTGCCATACTTCACCCTTTCCCACATACAACAAATATGCTGCAGATGACTTTGAAAATATCTAGGCAAGAATATGGAAAATCTCTATAAATTTACTAATATTGAATTGAGTTGAAAACAATGTGGCAAATCGAGGAATTTCTCATTATAAGCATTTTCTGCTGTTTCAAAAATGCATCGACATTTGTCTGCATGTGGGAAAGGGTTAAAGGAAGCATAATGATGCAGTTTAATTGAACACCTGCTTGCTATTGTAATTGTCTGTACCGGAAAGTCAGACAACATAATTGACTGTACCAACCTATAAGTTCTGTGGGTTGGGAAATTTGGAATCTTTTTGGTTTCTTATTTACTTTTTTCCACATCCTACAAATTTGCAGCAGACAACTTTGAATTCATCTAGGCAAAACAATGGATAACCTTTATAAATGATAGTTCTGCTTTGCTGCAATGTTTTTAAAAGTTGTCTGCTGCAAATTTGTAGGATGTGGAAAAGTAAATAAGAAACCAAAAATATTCCAAATTTCCAAACCCACAGAACTTATAGGTTGATACAGTCAATTATGTTGTCTGAAAGCGTCTTTTGTGGGAAAGGGTTAAAAAGTCTCCAATGCCTGAAAGCTGGTCTAGCTTATGCTGTGGCAATACTTCACAGAATGTTTACTCAATAACCACTGCTCCAATTTAGAAAAAAAATTAATAGCAGGCATTCACTGAATTCTTCTACTTAATCTGTCAATTCTGTTTGGTGAATCCATTAGTAGTTTAAGTTTTACTCACCTGATAGCATTGAACCTGCAAAATCACCTGAAAAACCTTGACCCTGTCAAATCACTTGATAGCCTTGACCCTGCAAAATCACCTGAAAAACCTTGACAAGCCAAATCACCTGATAGCCTTGACCCTGTCAAATCACCTGATAGCCTTGGCCCTGCCAAATAGAATTGACCCTGCCAAATCACCTAATGGCCTTGACCTGTCAAATCACCTGATAGTCTTGGCCCTGCCAAATCACCTGATAGCCTTGACCCCACCAAATCACCTGATAGCCTTGACCCTGCCAAATCACCTGATAGCCTTGACCCTGCCAATCACCTGATAGCCTTGACCCTGCCAAATCACCTGATAGCCTTGACCCTGCCAAATCCCCTGATAGCCTTGACCCTGCCAAATCCCCTGATAGCATTGACACTGCCAAATCACCTGATAGTCTTGACCCTACCAAATCACCTGATAGCATTGACCCTACCAAATCACCTGATAGCATTGACCCTGCCAATCACCTGATAGCCTTGACCATGCCAAACTAATTAATTCTATGCCTGTTTCAGACTTCTTCTGAAGCAGTTAACTGTTTATATTGTTTTAAGTATGGAAAAAACACGAATTTCTCCTTCTACTGCAATCTATTTAACCATTTCCCACATACAACAAATCTGCACCAGATAACTTTGAACATATCTAAGCAAAAATATGAGCAAAAATCTACTATATATGAAAGAATAATTATTGATAGGGTTGAAAATATTGTGGCTTACCTCCTTGGCGCTCAGGGTTGCGGGGTTGGCATTACGACTGACTGGCTGTTGTCAGGATAAATGGACCAGTAGTATTGGTAACTTACCCAGGAGACGCCATGATATAACCAAAATAATGTTGAAAGCGGCGAAAAACACCAAACGATCAATCAATCAATCTCTCTGTCATTATCGGTTTCTGTATCTTTTCTTTAGAATGCTTGCAGAATACTCAATGATATTTGGTGTATACATGTAGTTGTATTATGACAAGAAACGGATCTACTTCAAACTTGATTGGTGTCAGAATGTTCTAAGCAGAGTGATTGCCCCTTGACTTTGAACATTTGGTAGATTTCATAGTTTCTGTTTTAGTTTGGTAATTTAATTGATGAATTATATAAAGATTTCATTAAAAACAAAAAACAGTGAAATGGAAAAAATTGATGTTATTTAGTATTTATATCTCAAACGTGTTTTTTAGTGTTTTTTTAAGATCTCTAAGAGAACCGTATCAATATGTCATCAGACAGGGGTTGGTGCCACACCCGTCAGACACATTGCTGGGAAGAACTCAAGTAGTTTATTCATGGCTGGTACCAGTGTCACTGTATTTCACTACTTTTGGTCTATTTTCATTTCAAATTTCCATTTCTAAGTCCTTGTGACAAATTTGTGTTAGAATTAAATTAGTGAATATAGAATGGAAGGTGCTTTCATCGAATACAGTCCCAAAATTGCAAACGACAGCTTTCGTCTTCTAATTCTACTGGCTGTCCAAATTCATTTCATGCCACTTTCCTTGCCATCCAAAGGGCTAACATAAAATGAGCTTCATCGCACAAGAACTGACCTTCAGAGATTATGAAATTAATTTCTAATACAACAAATTTAAGAATGTATCTAGTCTGATTTTGTTTTCCAAAGGCTACAAGCATGCTGGTACTACTAAATGCAGAAGAAGGAAGATCCTGATCAGACTTTGCAGATGCACAGGCTTATCTGGAGCTATACTGGTTGCGATAATCCAAAGTCAGCATTTGTGTGGCGTAACCTGAATTGCCCTTCCCTCAGATAACTTAAAAACCTTTTGCAGCAGTTGATTTTTTATTAAAAATTTAATAAAAAGCAAAGATTTGCTCATCATGGTCAAATCCTCCAATCCAAATATATCTCCAGACTTTCCATCAAAATTGAATTTAAATTTCCAGACATTTTGATAATTTCCCCAGACATGTTTCAAAGTAGATAACTCTTGAAATACATAAAAAGACAATCCTGTATGACTTATGAGCATTACTTACATTCCTCAATATTTTCAGCTGGGCACCTAAATGAAACATCTAGTTTTTCTGAAGTCGGAATTTAGTACTCAAAATTAACCCTTTCCCTCATATAGACACTTTCTGACGCATCTGCAGCAGACGGATTTCTAGATAACATGTTGACAAAAGAAGAAATTGCTCAAACAAGCAATTTCTCCTTTTGTCACCATGTTTTCAACTCTATTCAATTATTGTACTTTCATTCAAAGACAGCATCCAATTTTTTTCGGGTATGTTTTAGAAGTCGTTTGCTGCAGATTTGTTGTATGTGTGAAAGGGTTAATTGTTACCAAACAGTGGAAACTATTGAGACAGTGCATATGCACAGGTTCCTATAGAAAAGGTGTTGGCATCACAAGTAGCACGTACCATGGCCAAAGTTTGTAAAAAGGCTGTATAAATTGGAATACCAAATGTTTCTGTACCAAAGGGAAGGCTATTCAAATAGCCCTTTCCCTCATATAGACATTTCTGACGCCTCTGCAGCAGACTGCTTTTTCAAAACATAGTGACAAAAGAAGAAATTGCTCAAAACGCGCAATTTCTCCTTTTGACACAATGTTTTCCACTTTTAGTCATAGGTTATCCATTCAATTTAAGAGATTTTCTATTTTTTGACAAAATATGTTCAAAGTCGTCTGCTGCAGAATTGTTGTATGAGGGAAAGGGATAGCGGAGAAGTCTCGGCATCTTTTCAGTCTTACTTAACGTCCTGTCAAATCATATTAGTTTGCTCATCAATTTTCTTATTACCGGTGTAACGTCCAGCGTAATGAAATTTCGTTATTTTCCTTCTTGTGTCCATTCTGAGAAAAATAAAGTCTTTTTCTTGTCAGCATCTTGAGACTATTTCCCTCATTGTTCAGATTTGTTTCCTCGTCGTGAACATTTTAATCCCTTTGCAAAGATTTAAACCCTTTCCAACATCCAACAGCTTTTTGTCAACTTTATGACAAACAGAGAAAATTCTCATAATGAGTAATTTCTAATCTTGCCACAACATTTTCAACTCTATTCAATAATAATGCTTTTCACTCAATGATATTTTCCATATTTTGTATCACCTGCCAAAGGCGAATCGGATATTTATTGGTTTGATGTCTGTCTTTCTGTAGCCATATCAAAGGCATGCATGGGAGGGCTTTATTAAGATCTTAACCTGCAGGCAAGTTTCACTTAGATTGTATCAGGATCACCAGAATTATGTCTCCTTGAACTTATATTAAATATTTATGTTATGTAAAAACTAACAAAGATAATTGGTTAAATACAACTAAATTGTTAATGTTATACTGTGAGTACAGGTCAGATGATTGGTTAGAAATACCAAAAGAGTTTGTGTCATACAGTTTGTACAGGCAAGATGATTGGTTAAAAACACCAAAATTGTTTATGTCATACAGCTTACCCAGTCCAGATGATTGGTTAAAAATACCAAAATTGTTTATGTCATATAGCTAGTACAAGCCAGATGATTGGTTAGAAATACCAAAAGAGTTTGTGTCATACAGTTAGTACAGGTCAAATGATTGGTTAAAAATACCAAAAGTGTTTATGTCATACAGCTTACCCAGGCCAGATGATTGCTTACAAATACAAAAAGAGTTTGTTTTATACAGCTCGTACAGGCCAGATGATTGGTTATAAACACCAAAACTGTTTATGTCATACAGTTAGTACAGGCAAGATGATTGGTTAAAAACACCAAAATTGTTCATGTCATATAGCTAAGTACAGGCCAATTGATTGGTTAGAAATACCAAAAGAGTTTGTTTTATACAGCTCGTACAGGCCAGATGATTGGTTATAAACACCAAAACTGTTTATGTCATACAGTTAGTACAGGCAAGATGATTGGCTAAAAACACCAACATTTTTCATGTCATATAGATAGTACAGGCCAATTGATTGGTTAGAAATACCAAAAGAATTTGTGTCATACAGCTAACCTAGGCCAGATGATTGGTAAAAAATACCATTTTTTTTTTAATATGTCATACAGTTAGTACAGGCAAGATGATTGGTTAAAAACACCAAAATTGTTCATGTCATATAGCTAGTACAGGCCAATTGATTGGTTAGAAATACCAAAAGAGTTTGTGTCATACAGCTAACCTAGGCCAGATGATTGGTTTAAAACACCATTTTTGTTTATGTCATACAGTTAGTACAGGTAAGATGATGGGTAAAAAATACCTTAATTGTTTATATCATACAGTTAGTACAGGTCAAATGATTGGTTAAAATTACCAAAATTGTTTATATCATACAGCTTACCCAGGCCAGATGATTGGTTACAAATACCAAAATAGTTTGTTTTATACAGCTTGTACAGGCCAGATGATTGGTTAAAAACACCAAAAGAGTTTGTTTTATACAGCTCATACAGGCCAGATGATTGGTTAAACACACCAAAACTGTTTATGTCATACAATTAGTACAGGCAAGATGATTGGCTAAAAACACCAACATTTTTCATGTCATATAGCTAGTACAGGCCAATTGATTGGTTAGAAATACCAAAATAATTTGTGTCATACAGCTAACCTAGACCAGATGATTGGTAAAAAATACCATTTTTTTTTTAATATGTCATACAGTTAGTACAGGCAAGATGATTGGTTAAAAACACCAAAATTGTTCATGTCATATAGCTAGTACAGGCCAATTGATTGGTTAGAAATACCAAAAGAGTTTGTGTCATACAGCTAACCTAGGCCAGATGATTGGTTTAAAATACAGTTAGTACAGGCAAGATGATTGGTTAAAAAATACCTAAATTGATCATGTCATATAGCTAGTACAGGCCAATTGATTGGTTAGAAATACCAAAAGAGTTTGTGTCATACAGCTAACCTAGGCCAGATGATTGGTTTAAAATACCAACTTTTTATATGTCATACAGTTAGTACAGGTAAGATGATTGGTTTAAAACACCACTTTTTTTAGCTCACCTGAGCTTTGCTCAAGGTGAGTTATTGTGATCGCCTTTTGTCCGGCGTCCGTCGTGCGTCGTTGTTGATTGGTCGAAAAACATGGCCGCCAGGGGGGGCGGGGCTATTTTGCCTTATATGGCTATAGTGAAAACTTAAAAAATCTTCTCCTCCTAAAGTGTATGGCCGATTTTCAAATAATTTTGTAGAAATGTTCCTTGGATGACCCTCTATCAGATTCCTTCAAGCCATGTTGATTGGTCGAAAAACATGGCCGCCAGGGGGGGCGGGGCTATTTTGCTTTATATGGCTATAGTTCAAACTTAAAAAATCTTCTCCTCCAAAAGGGTCAGGCCGATTTTCAAATAATTTTGTAGAAATATTCCTTGGGTGATCCTCTATCAGATTCCTACAAGCCATGTTGATTGGTCAAAAAACATGGCCGCCAGGGGGCAGGGCTATTTTGCTCTATATGGCTATAGTGAAAACTTAAAAAATCTTCTCCTCCAAAAGGGTCAAGCCGATTTTCAAATAATTTTGTAGAAATGTTCCTTGGGTGACCCTCTATCAGATTCCTTCAAGCAATGTTGATTGGTCGAAAAACATGGCCGCCAGGGGGCGGGGGCTATTTTGCCTTATATGGCCAAAGTGAAAACTTAAAAAATCTTCAACATCTTCTCCTCAGTAACCAGTGGGTCAATTGGGATGAAACTTTACATAAAGCATCCTCTTAATAACCTCACCAGAAATCCTTCAAATGTTAGGGATCCATGCAGAATTCTGGTTTCCATGGCAACGAAACGAAAAAAACTTCAAAATTCTTCTTCTCCCAAACTGGTTGGCAGATTTTCAAATAATTTTGTAGAAATGTTCCTTGGATGACCCTCTACCAGATTCCTTCAAGCCATGTTGATTGGTCAAAAAACACGGCCGCCAGGGGGGCGGGGCTATTTTGCCTTATATGCTATAGTGAAAACTTAAAAAATCTTCTCCTCCGAAAGTGTCAGGCTGATTTTCAAATGATTTTGTAGAAATGTTCCTTGGGTGACCCTCTATCAGATTCCTTCAAGCCATGTTGATTGGTCGAAAAACATGGCCGCCAGGGGGGGGGGGGGGGGGGGCAGGGCTATTTTGCCTTATATGGCTATAGTGCAAACTTAAAAAATCTTCTCCTCCAAAAGTGTCGGCCCGATTTTCAAATAATTTTGTAGAAATGTTCCTTGGATGACCCACTTTCAGATTCCTTCAAGCCATATTGATTGGTCAAAAAACATGGCCGCCAGTAGGCAGGGCTATTTTGCATTATATGGCTTATAATAGTGAAAACTTAAAAAATCTTCTCCTCCAAAAGTATCTGGCCGATTTTCAAATAATTTTGTAGAAATGTTCCTAGGGTGACCCTCTATCAGATTCCTTCAAGCCAAGTTGATTGGTCAAAAAACATGGCCGCCAGTAGGCAGGGCTATTTTGCATTATATGGCTATAGTGAAAACTTAAAAAATCTTCTCCTCCAAAAGTATGTGGCTGATTTTCAAATAATTTTGTAGAAATGTTCCTAGGGTGACCCTCTATCAGATTCCTTCAAGCCAAGTTGATTGGTCGGAAACTATGGCTGCCAGGGGGCGAGGCTTATATAGCTAAAGTGAAAAAAAATAAAAAATCAGGTGAGCGATTCAAGGGCCATCATGGCCCTCTTGTTTATGTCATACAGTTAGTACAGGTAAGATGATAGGTTAAACATACCTAAAGTGTTTATATCATACAGTTAGTACAGGTCAAATGATTGGTTAAAAATACCAAAATTGTTCATGTCATACAGTTAGTACAGAACAGAAGATTGGTTTAAGATACCAAACCCAAAAATCATAGAATACGGTTATATTTGAATGCTGTCCATATAATGCTATGTGTATATGAACTAGATTTTGTTTGCAAGAAATCTCTGAATCGTATTTCCACAATAGTCCCTGCGCCTTCAGACAATAGAATACAGATTAGGTTTTCATGTTTTGTTAATGCATAGAAAGTGTCATATTAGTTGAACTTGCTCTTTCTTAAGAAAATATTTTGACTGCTTTAGGATACAAAATCTCTAACCAATGATGAATGGAAGCGCTTATAGAGCTGTCACTTGCAGACTTGTCAAACGATGCTATATGGTTGATGGCTAACCTAGTTTCATATCAACACTTTTAGACTTTTCTTCATTAACCCTTTTCCACATACAGCAAAACAAAAGTATATATTTTGAAAAGAGTTGAAAAACTTTGAAAAACTTTGTGGCAAAAGGAGAAATTGCTCATCGTCGTGTCTGTAGGAAAGAATAAAATAAAGCATAATTTGTTTTCATGATGTGTGCATTATGGGGTTAGCTTTGTTCAGTGATTTTTAGCTTCACTGCCTTGTTTCATTGCATTGGAATGTTTTAGGGCTAGTTGTGTACTTTAAACATTGTTTCCATCTCCTTTCTTTTTATCAATTAATGATACATTTTGAACAGAAAGAAAATATTTTTGACTTCATAGATGGGTTGGAATTAATTCTTATACATGGATTGGATTATGGTCTGAAAATGATCGGGTGAATGATCCAGTTAAAACTTAACCATTCTAGAAGCTGCTCAACATCTCTCATTGTGCTTTAACCCTTTCCCACATACAACAAATCTGCAACAGACATCTTTGAAAACATATTTGCAAAAATATGGAATATCTCGCAATTTCTCCTTCTGCCACTATGTTTCAAAAGTCTTTGGCTACAGTCAGGCATCAGAAAGTTTCTGTATGTTGGAGTGTCTTAAGATATTGATATTATAATTGGAATAATAAAATATGTTTTGAACATTATAACTTTAGTGACCATGTAGCCGAACCTTTTTTACAATTTTATTTTTTATAGCTCACTTGAGCACAAAGCGCTCTAGGTGAGTTATTGTGATGACCCTTTGTCCTCCATGCGTCTTTCGGCATCTGTCAACATCATCTCCTCTGTAACCACTGGGTCCATTGGGATGAAACTTCACATGTAACATCCTCTCATTGTCTTCTCCATAATTCCTTCAAATATTTTGGATCCATTCAAAAAAAAATTAAACATTTCCTTTTCTCAAACTAGCCGGCAATTTTCAAATTATTTTGTAGAAATGTATCTTTGCTTAGTTACCCTCTATCAGATTCCTTCAATATGGCTATAGTGAAAAGTTTTAAAATATTCTCCTCCAAAAGTATCTAGCTGATTTACAAATAACTTTATAGAAAATTAATGTTCTTTGGGTGCACTTTTATCAGATTCCTTCAAGCCATATTCATTGATAAAAAAACATGGTCGCCAGGATGCAGGACTGTTTTGCCTTAAATGGGTGAAGTGATTACTTTAAAAACTTTCTCCTCCAAAAGTATCAGGCCACTTTTCAAATGACTTTGTTAAAATGTTCCTTGGGTGACCCTCTATCATATTCCTTCAAGCCATGTTGATTGGTCGAAAAATATGGCCATTAGAGGGCGAGGCTATTTTGCCTTATATGGCTATAGTGAAAACTTAAAAAAAAGAATTCTCATCCAAAAGTATCAGGCCACTTATTAAATGACTTTGTTGAAATGTTTCTTGGGTGACCTTCTATCATATTCCTCCAAGCTGTGTTGACTTGTCTAAAATCATCGACTCCAGGTTGGGAGACTGTTCTGCTATCGTGAAAACTCTTAAAATCTTCTCCCCCAAAAGTATCAAGACAATTTACAAATTATTTAATACAAATGTTCCTTGGATGCCCTTCTGTGTTGACTTGCCTAAAAACATGTCCGCCAGGGTTAGGTCATTATAGCCTTATATGGTTTTCAGAAACTAAAATATCTTCTCTTACGAAAGTGACTGCCTGATTTTCAAATCATTTTGTAAAAATTTGCTTTTGGTGACCCTCAACGAGATTCCTCCAAGCAATCTTGATTGGTCATGAAATATGGCCGTCATTGTTTTGCCTTTTATGGCTTTAGTGGTTTAAATTTTCCCAATGGCAGTCAAGCAAAACTGGCTCTCTTGGACCTCTTGTTTCAAGAACGGATATGACAAGCAGAATTCATCACTTGTTCCTTTTGTACATGTTTGATGCCATTTTAGACCTACAAAAAGAAATTTTATTACATACTTTTATGAAAGTTAGTATAGATATAGATAAAAAACTGTTAAATGTTTTCAAAAAAAAATAAAAATCTGATTGAAAAACAAAAAAACTGTTTAATTCTGAAGATGACTAGTGAAAAAATTATTTCATGAAAAATCTTGTAGTTTAAAATGATTTAGATGATTACAATTATCTGTTGTTCTGCTGATGTTATATTTTGTTTGTTTTGAATATATCTTAGGACAGAATATGATATCTGGAAAATTCAGGAAGCATTGTTTTGATACAGATTTAAGACATTGTAGCAAAAGGAGGAAATGCTAAATGGCATCAAAAACATTATGGAAAGGATAAACAGTTTTTACGATCATCAGAATGAATCATACACCTTATTTTTGATTATTTTTCTTTTTCAGGTATGTGTCATTTTACAGTATACCATCATTGTTAGAATTGTTTCAAATAAGGTATGTAGATAAACAGATATTTCGTTACTTTATTAGAACTATTAGTGTTAGAAGGTAAGAAAAGCGTTTTTAATATATTTACCTACTACCTAGAAGATTTTAGAATCGTCTGTTGCAGATTTTTTCAAAAATTTAATAGGCAATGAGTAATCGCGAATATAAAACATTGACGTTAAGATATAGATTATATCTAGTTTCTAATGGTCATTTATTGCCCTAAAATGGTTTACCTAAAGTGCATGAAAGCCTCCATGGTGTGCTTAAAAAACTGATGGCTTCATGCAGAACCATTTCCAATTCACCCTTTCCCTCGTATAGACGCTTTCTGACGCTTCTGCAGCAGACAGCTTTTTGAAAACATAGAGACAAAAGAAAAAATTGCACAAAACGTGCAATTTCTCCTTTTGCCACAATGTTTTCCACTTTTTGTCATAGGTTATCCATTCAATTATGGAGATTTTCTACTTTTTGACAAATACGTTCAAAGTCGTCTGCTGCAGAATTGCCGTATGAGGGAAAGGGTTAAGGGTCATATTGGCAATGTCACATGAAAACCAACATCCTTAACTAGTGGACCAGTGAGTATGCCGATCAGCCTGTGCTACTGTGCCATCTGATCAGGGTCTGCCTTGTTTGCCATCTATTGGTATAAGTATCAAACAAGCTTCTGGAGAGCAATTATCATCAAAAACCAACTGAACACTTTCCCACATGCAGACGCTTTTTTACGTTGCTGCAGCAGACAACTATCAACTCTTAATGATCAATTTCTTCTTTTGCCACACTGTTTTCTACTTTATTCAATAATTATAATGCCGAGCCCCCGTAGCTCAGTCGGTAGCGACGCGGGCTGTCAATCCAGGGGTTGTGTGGAGTACTGGTGTGAGAAAACCAGGAAATGCATGAGTAGGTGAACTGGCCGCCGTGATATAACTGAGAAATTGTTAAAAACGGCGTTAAACTCCAATCAATCAATTAATAATTATACTGTCATTTTTAGCGATTTTCAATAGTTTTATCTACATGTTTTCAAAGTTGTTTGCTGCAGATTTGTCGTATGTGGGAAAGGTTTAATAAATACGAGTATGTAATTTTAATGTTATTATCCCCAACTGAAGGTGGATGGGACATTTGTTTCATGTTGTCTGTCCATCCTTCCAACTTTCTGTCCTTCCGTCTGGCATCTGAAGCCATATCTAAGGCATGGTTGGATGAATTTAATTAAAACTAGATGGAAATGTTATCCACCATAGGGACTCCATTCGTTTCACTAAGACAAAAAAAAAACAATAGTTATGTCCCATTGAACTTGTATTGTATTTGTAATAGTTATGTCCCATTGAACTTGTATTATATTTGTAATAGTTATGTCCCATTGAACTTATATTATATTTATAATAGTTATGTCCCATTGAACTTGTATTGTATTTGTAATAGTTATGTCCCATTGAACTTGTATTGTATTTGTAATAGTTATGTCCCATTAAACTTGTATTGTATTTATAATAGTTATGTCCCAGTGAACTTATATTGTATTTGTAATAGTTATGTCCCAGTGAACTTATATTGTATTTGTAATAGTTATGTCCCATTGAACTTGTATTGTATTTGTAATAGTTATGTCCCATTGAACTTGTATTGTATTTGTAATAGTTATGTCTCATTGAACTTATAGTATGTATATCATTGTTAACCCTTTCCCTCATATAGACGCTTTCTGACGCCTCTGCAGCAGACGGCTTTTTGAAAACATAGTGAGAAAAGAATAAATTGCACAAAACGTGCAATTTCTCCTTTTGCCACAATGTTTTCCACTTTTTGTCATAGGTTATCCATTCAATTATGGAGATTTTCTATGTTTTGACAAAATACGTTCAAAGTCGTCTGCTGCGGAATTGTCGTATGAGGGAAAGGGTTAATATTACAATAACGTTACAATCACAACCCTAACCCTACAGGCCTCATTGATAATCCAATCTTAATGAAAATTCATCAGAACTTTCATCCCAATCAAATCTAGGTCAAAATCTAAACTGGTTCATGTGGGTAAAAAACTAGGATATTGGGTCAAATTTTAGAAACAACCTGATGAACACTCTAGAAGTCTCTTGTTTCATCAAATCAACATGGGTGTTCATCATAAGATTTATCTCCATCTAATCCCAGTCTGAATCAAAACTTGCTTGATATATGGGGTCAAAACTAGGTCACTAGATCAAAGGTTAGAAAAACCCTGTGAACTCACTAGAGCCTAAGACACCACATTTTTCATCCAATTTTTGTGGCGATTGATTTGACAATCGCCACAATGCTAACAGAAACAACAACAACGAAAAATATTTACATAGTCGTTTTGAACAATCGGTTGATATTTGTTTTCCTTACTGCAAACTAATTTACTCACATCCGTTATAGTTCCATCATTGATGCAGAGACGTGATTAATAATAATTATGTCAGTGCTACTTTGGTACCGGATTGTTACTAATATTTGAGTGTTATCGAGACATTATCTACATAGAGTTAAAATATGTAAATATTATCTTCGTCATGATTGGGCAGATAATAAATATCATTGCGTGTTCTACCTTGCAAATAACTCTCAATATTATAAACGCTTTATTGTGTAGTTGTTTAAATATATGAAAGCGTCTAGATGATAAGACTGGTTTACAAAGGTTTAAAGGACACACGATGTCAGTGTGTACACACATTATGTATACACGTCTGCACGTTCTAGAGTCAATTAGCAATCAATGCTGAAAGTGTAGCCTAATTTAGTTTGGAGATCGAGCATTATAATATATGCGCCTATATTTTTATAAATTGAACAGTTTGGCAAATAGTGAAATTGTGCTTTGTGAGCATGTTTTGTGTTTGTTTTTGCACTCACATTATTCGAAGCAGTTTAACAACCTCAGAGACATATAAATACACTGTGTTTATATGTCTCTGACAACCCTCAATCATGCAATGTGAAGGGACTAAATTGAACAGACCTGTTTAATATCGGACATCATTGAAAGCAAAGACAAAAATAATGGATCCGTTTTCTCTCCTTTCTTGATAATTTAGTCATTTCTAACGTGTAAAAAATATTTTATCTTAATATGGCCTAGCGACCTGGTGATGAACATGTGATTACCCGAACAATTTAGATTACAAATAGCCATTCTAATGAGCTAAAACGGTAGTCTATCGAATACCAACTAGATTTTTCATAACTTTGGAATGGCCTAATTTTGAACACATCATGACCAATTTCAGAACATAACTAAAAAATCACCAAGACAACATTCTGGCAAACTAACATTATTCTACTGTCAAAAGAGCAGGGTTGATACATTCTCAAATTTACCCGCACCAGAGTCATCGCAAGCCCTACACCGATATACTGCTTGTTACTTTGCAGGATTTTCCATACGATCGCCACTACAGTGCCATTGGCGCTTTGATTATAAAAATCATCAGGTGTATTCATCTTGATTAATTCCCAGTCAGGCAAGAACTAGCTTGTGAACAGACTGGTTTAGGAACTGTTATAGCAAGTTGGTCCTAGCGTTCTTTTACAAATTTTATTTTGGCAAGGAATCTCAATTCAACAAATTAACTTTTAATCTTTAAATTGAAAACCTCCAAAGGTGGGTTTTTCTGTTGCATGGATAATGTCAAATCAAACCAAATGTATTATGTCTAATATCTTGTAAAATATGATGCAATCACTAAGAGCTATAAGGTCACGCGAATTGAACCTTAGACAAATAATGTGTCTTCGTTTTCCCCGTAATGATACCCTGATGCATAGTAGGACGATCCAGTAGGGTGTTGGTATAAACTAATTTAGTCCATGCCACAGATAAGCTGACCTGTAGGAATATGCAATGATACAAGGCCCTTTGTTGCAGTTTTCATCAGAGACTTCTCCTGTATTTATCCGTTGACTCCACTATGCTCCAGCATCACCCTTGGGATTTTTTCACTGTCATTTCGCCATTTTGACTGAACAGAATAGGATTCACATAAACCAATCGAAATGACAATTACATTTCTGAAAGAGACGCCAAAAAAATGTCTGCGCCTACATATCATAAATGTGAGTTCTGTTTATCGTCTCTAAAAACTAAACATTACCGATGTTTAAAATCAAAATGCATCAAGGAGCAGTACGATTTCTTGTTTACTGATTGATCTTAATATCAATCAAAGCGCTGAAAGCGCTGATGGTATAGGGGGCATATGTAAGTTGAAAACATATGGCATAGATCATATGGACAAACATTGTTGAAACAATGAAACAATGACCTTTAAACAAACCAAACCAAAAATGTTTGAAGCAACACATATTGCCTGCCAATAACATATACCTCATTTGTCAAAGTTTTACCCTTTTCTTGTATAAACAAAATATCGAAGGACAAAAGATTGACAAAAAAAAAAAACGAGCAGCTACCCTTAATTAAAATATTTCTAGTTCAGAAATCACTAAAGATCCACAATGTATATTGTAATCATGCTGATAAATGAAAGACGATCGAAAGCATGATAGAGTTATGTTTCTTTTGCACTGCACAATTGCAGCTCTGAGTTTCCTATACACCAAGTCTTAAATTGATATATTGGACATATATTGAGACAATAACCGAAGAAATGAAAAAATTGAGTTTACACCTAAAAAACAGATTAGATTTGACGAAGTACAAATCTTGGGGAAGCACTCATTAACGAAAAAGGGAATTTCACGGAACGCATGTGTTGCATATAATAAGGGAGAACATTGAAAGACAAAAATATACACACTCCAAACGCAGCATGCTAAATTTATGGTAATGGTGCACTGCAAATCTGTAGGTCATAAGTTACCTACAAACCAAGTTTGAAATTGATACAATGAAAGTTAATTGAGACAATCGCTGAACTAAATAAGGAAAAATGGAGATAACTGAAAAAACAGACCAGAGTTATGTACCTAGTACTTTGCCGTTCTCCTGATCACACGGGTATAATTGTGACCACTTTGAAATAAATCTGCCATACAGAAACAACGTGTTAACCAATACATGCAATCCATGACGGACGGACGAATGCACATTCAGGCAGACAGCCGGCCGGACGCCGGATTATACCTCCAAGCTTTACAGACGGAGACAACTCAAGTATTGATTACAGAAGACTTGTTTGATGCGTCAAAACACGTCAGCTTAGATTATGGTATTTGTAAAGTATTTGCAATTTAATTGTATCTCCGAAACGGGACCGGACCGTCAAGGTTAATTTTCAAAAACCTATTTAGACTACATTTCTAGTTTATTTGTCAACAGATACATCTAGGACTATATTACACGTTGATGAACGTTGAGTCTTAAATTAACGCAAATGCATATACATTATAATTTTAGTCCCAAAATCGCTAGAAGCTTCTCAATAATAAAATAAATAATGACCTTGCGGTTATAACTCGGATGTGTTGACAAATTCGGCCAAATTTCTTTCCGACGTTTGACAAAAGTCAATGCGACATGCGTCATTCGTGTTTCACTATTGGCTAAGTCCATGTGGAAACGCAGCCAGTTGCTTGGGAAGATTGTTGTGAGGAGTACTGGTTTGAGAAAACCAGGAAATACATTTGTAGGTGAACTGGCCACCGTGATATGACTGAAGAAATGTTAAAAACGGCGTTAAATCCCAATCAATCAATGTTGAAATTAACTTATCTATAATTTGTAGATTTAATTTCTATTTCCTAGTAGGGTCTACATACAGCGACACATGAGAATATTCAACACAAAACGCGACCTATTTTACCAACAATTCCCCAGTAGCGGTGAGACCGTTTGTAACATTATTTCATGGCATGTATACACAGTAGGACCTCTCTCTTGGACGAATTATGTTGTAACAAGTTTGTTTACAGTATTCCTTAACCTTGACTACATAGACTAAATATACAGCAAACAACATTGAACTAAGGCATAACTATTGACCTGAATTAATAAAAGTATGATTTTGAATAGTGATGAAAACATTGTGGAAAAAGACAAACTTGTTGATTATCATTCATCTGTTAAGGTTAGTCAAATGTGTCTAAAAGGGGCAAAGGTTAAAATAATAACTGTAGACAAATGTTTTCGTTATCTAGGTTATAGAAACAAATTGATTCGTGTTTCAAAGCATTGTTTGAAAAGGAGGAATTGCTCATTGTCAGCAATTGCTCCGTTTGCAAATATACTTTCAACATTTGTTTGTAACTAAGTTTAAACTTATTTATTTTAAATCGATTGCGAAACAAGCTTTAAGCTTATATTAATCACGCTCGATGTCTGCTTCCTGGATACTTAACCAGTACTCGCGCCGATTGTGTGGAAAAATCCCAAAGTCAGGACCCGCTCATCACGGGACTCGAACCAGGGACCTTTGATGTGAGAGGCCGACGCTCTACCTCTGCACAGCTATAACGGGAACGGTTCAACCCTTTCCCGCTTACAGTCGCTTTTTGACGAATGTGCAGCAGACGGCTGCAGAATTGTTTATCATGACCCATTTCCTCTTTTTCCACAAAGGTTTCAACTATATATTTTTCCCCTTGATGTAAGGCAAAATTGCTCGTAATCATTCATCTCTAGCATGTTATTCAAAATGTGTCCGGAAGAGTAAAACGTTTAAATATGAAAAGAATTAATTTGAAACGTGTTTGAAAGCATTGTGTGAAAAGGAGGAATTGCTCATTGTCAGCAATAGCTCCATTTTCAACAATATTTTTTAAATATTCGAACTGTTATAGTATCACCGAAAGGGTTCCGCTTCCATGGGAAGGATGTAACCATTTTCCGCCTACAGACGCTTACAGACGCATGTGCAGCAGACGACAATCGAAAACATTGTGACAAAAGGGGAAATTGCTTTTCGTAGGCAATTTCTACTTTTGCCACAATGGTTTCAACTCCTTTCAATAATTGTATTTACAGTGCTTTGCACATTTCTCTATAAGTCGACTGTTGTAAACTAATGGGGTCACAGAACGGTCGACGTTACCTCACACTACTGACATTGAGGTCAACCATAGTTCAGAGTGAGTTTCATTCATAGAAACTATTTTGTCTCATAAATTTATGCAAGCGGAGGGTTTCGTGATTCGGTCGAACCAATGAAATCGTTGAAAATGCAGATTATAACCAATCAAAACTCGATTTTGGTGTAGGTATACACATGTGGACTGCGGTTGCAGCTTTAATCCGACTTTTCGAAAGCAGCTTCGCTATGAGATAGTGGCGAAACGCCCCTATCCCAAAAATGAAGTAGCATCATGCCACATGGAGAGAAAATCCTGCAGCCAGCCCATTTACATGTAATCTCTCCAATTGTGCTCAAATAACAATAATAGTTTTATTACGAGTGATTTGATTGGCTGTTTGGCACAGTACAACATTGTACGGCATCCAATCAGAAACAACATTTTTGATATTTGTCAAAATGGCGAAACGGCAGTGAAAAATCACACAGGTGATGTTGGAGCATAGCGGAGTCAACAACAGTGGGTGTTCGACGATGGTATTTATCTCGTCATTCAAAAGTTTTATGGCCAAAAAAAAAGTGCTTCAAATAATTCTGTGACAACAGTTTTAAAGAACACATTCAATTATTAACCCTTTCCCTCATGTAGACGCTTTTTAATGCCTCCTCAGCAGACGGCTTTTTGAAAACATAGTGTCAAAAGAAGAAATTGCTCAAATGAGCAATTTCTCCTTTTGACACAATGTTTTCCACTTTTAGTCATAGGTAATCCGTTCAATTATAGAGATTTTCCATTTTTTTGACAAAAGTCGTCTGCCGCAGAATTGTCATATGAAGGAAAGGGTTAAGGCCAAAAAATAAAAGTGCTTCAAATAATTCTATGACAACGGTTTTAAATGACACATTCAAATTTTAACCTTTTCCTCCATTCAACAAATCTCCATCAGACCACTGTCAAAACATTTCGGCCCAAATCTAAAAAAATCTAGAAAAATAAGAAGATCATCACTGCATCAAATTGAATCTGCTACAAATGGAGAAATCGCTCATTATGAGCAACTACACCTTTAATGTTTTCAAAAGTCTTCTGCTGTATATGTGTCAAAATGCATCTATTTGTGGGAAAGGGTTAAAGTCAACATAAAGTGTATAGAACATTCAACATCAAATGTATTACCAATTATAAAAATATCAAGTAGGTCTTAAATGCTTTTTGATCACCTCCCTTTGCTAGAAACACCATCATGACCAAAGGTACGTGCACACTTGCTGGTTATAGGTCATCTATGTTTTCCAGATAGTTTAAAAAAAACATTTTAGCTTGACACTTTTCAGAGCCAAACTGTCAATTTACTGAAGATAAATTAAAGTTTGTTTCAAATACAGTATTACTCATTGTCAAAAATGGGAATTCTCTGAAACAAAGTTCTCCCCAAGTAATCCTATTTGACTGTGAATTGCTGTCTGTGTCATTTATGATTGCACAGAAATCCTATGTTTCCAGATTTTGTGACTGAGAAAAAAAGAACATGTCAAAACTGCTTCCATCTAATGTCTTTCTCAGCTGCCAAATTCGACAAGCATGGCTGTCCAAACAAAAACCAGACATGTTAAAGTGAAATGTAAATTTGTTATAGTGAGAATAAACCTGATGTCCCCTGTGAAATGTGAACCTTGAATCAAGTTTGACCATGGTTAAACATGGTCAAAACATGGTTGTCTATGTTGTTCGTTCAGACTTTGACTCTGGTCGATTATAACCATGATTGACCATGATTTGACTATGGTCTGACTGTGGTAAATGACCATGTTTTCCAGACCATGAAACAAGGTCAATCTTAAACAGTAAAAACACATTTGGTAATAAATGTTGCATTGCACAAATAGTGTCTGTTTCTTACTTAAAATACAACAATTTGAAACTCTAAGCAGTTTAGCATGCAACACCGTGAGTACGGTGTACACCTTATGTATTGTCAATGACTGACTATGATTCATGATCAAGAGTCTTTGTTTGAATATGATTCATGGTCAACAGTAATTACTAGACCCTGAATCACAGTCAAGCATAAATATTTCACATACTTAATGTGCATTGCAAAGAATAAAGAGATGTCAGAACGACATTTAATATTCTTAATGTGTTCTGTATCTGCTGTTACACTGCAAGAACTTTATAACAATTTGTTTTAAATATTAATGGTTTTATTTGGACTAAACAAAGTTTTGATAAATTGCCAAGTTAAACAAATATATCACTACAACATTTATTAAGGACACTTATAGAACACTTCTAGAACCATTTTTTTTAATAATTGCAACAACAACAACAGGAAGTTGAGATTTTAAATTTTCAAAATGGATGACAATGTGACATGTTAAAATTCTGGCAATGTTTTCACAAAACACTCTGTTATAATGGATTTTCATCAAATATTATGTACATAGTGATTTGTAAATAACTTTTGTTCTCATTCTAATGATAGAAGCAGATAGAAAAAACATAAAATGAAGATTTACAAGCACAGAATGGATTCAGAAATGGCAATGTATTCAATTTGATTTGGAAACACTTGACAGGTAAAACTTATATTAATGAATGTTTATTCAGTGTTATCATCTTTAGTGATATTTTACTCTTGTAATATGATTATTTTCTAGAACACTTTTAGACCTAGGCAGTTCCAGGCCCTGGCATTTTCAAATAATTTTGTAATTTACTACAAAGTCTCGGATAACCCTTTTTACGACTTAAAAAAAAAAGATTTAATTGCCATGAACAAGGTTTTAATTTTGTGTACATGTTATTTAATGAAACAAAATACCATGTTTTGTTCAATAAAGACCTGTAAAAGGGCTACTGAATTAATTTGGTATTATGAAACATGAATCGTGGTAATCAGGGCAGCAACAGATGACTAATTCTATAAAACATGTCAGTCTTAGGCAATGTTATTTTGAAATGCAATGAAACATGATTTATCATGATCTTTTAAAGAACATGGTCAAACCATGGTTGAACTTGCCACAAGGCTGCATTGAAGTGGACTATGAAACATGTTTGACCATGGTAATATAAAGGACCACGAAACCTGATTTATCCTGGTCTTAAGATCATGGTCAAACCATGGTTGACCATGGTACTAGGGCGGCCATATACCACGTGGCCTATGAATCATGTTTTACCATGGTATTTTTTTATGACCATGGACCAAGGTTAACCATGGTCTTTAAAAGAACATGGTTGACCATGGTCCCCAGGGTGGCCATATACCACGGCATGAAACATGGTCGACCATGGATTATACATGGTCATTTCGTGGTCAACCATGTTTTTAAAACATGGTCGACCTTGTTTAAAACATGGTCGACCATGTTTTGACCGCGTTCATTTCACAGGGGGACTGTTCATGTTGGACATAATTCTGCGTAGAATGTTCTCCCACTTCATTTACCATTTCCCACTAACAATAAATCTGCAGCAGACGACTTTAAATACATTTAGTAAAAAAATATCTCTACAATGAAAGAACAATTATTAAATAAACTTGAAAATATTGTGACAAAATGTTTTCAAAAATGGTCTGCTGCAGAGGTGTCAGAAAGCGTCTGTATGTGGGAAAGGGTTAACCATTTCCCACTTCCAATAAATGTACAGCAGACAAATTCGAAACCTCCTGGCAACATTATTTGGAAATCTTGATTAATGAAAGTATGATTATGTCACCCTTCGAAGTTGGGGGGGTATACATTGTATTGCTTTACACAGATTGGTCTGACTGTCAGTCCATCGGTAGCCCAAAACTTGTGATAACTGGATAAAGCTTGGACCTACAGCACTCAGGCTATGCAAGGAGGTTGGACATGACCAGTAGATGACCCCTTTTGAATGGTCTGTTTAAAGGTCAAGGTCATAGTTATTGAATAGAGTTGAAAACTTTCTCTGGGAATTACCTAGATGCAGAACTCTAGATAAGGAGCGTTTTTCATCTAAAATCCTTATTTGACCTCCAAAACCTATGTTATGGCCTTGTGGGTGCTAAAAAGAATCGTCTCGATGATTCTTTAGACTTTCCACATAATAGGTTTTAACCCTTTCCCTCATATAGACACTTTCTGACATCTCTGCAGCAGACTGATTTTTGAAAACATAGTGACTAAAGAAGAAATTGCTTAAAACGAGCAATTTCACCTTTTGCCACAATGTTTTCCACTTTTAGTCATAGGTTATCCATTCAATTTTTTCTATGTTTTGACAAAATATGTTCAAAGTCGTCTGCTGCAGAATTGTCGTATGAGGGAAAGGGTTAATGATTGCGAAGAGAAATATAATATAAAAATACTTATTTACTCCTTATCTAGTCCTCTGTTAAGATATAACGAAAAACTGTTGAAAGAAGTGTAAAATACCATTTAAACAAACAACATTTTGTATCAGACAAATTTTGAAACCACCATGGGACAAAGGAGAATTTGTTCAATATGAGCAAGTTGTCCTTTAATATAATATTGTTTTTATCTTTTTAGATCACCTAGAGCCAAAGGCTCAAGGTGAGCTATTCTGATCACTCTGTGTCCGTCGTCCGTCGTCCGTCGTCTGTCGTCCGTCGTTAACTTTTAGCTTTAAACATCATCTCCTCCTGAACCGCAAGAACAATTTCCACCAAACATCACAGGAATGTTCCTTTGGTGGTCCTCCTTCAAAATTGTTCAAAGATTTAAATTCCATTGAGAACTTTGGTTGCTGCGGCATCAGAAAGGGGACAAAATGTCCAAACTTTAAAAATCTTCTCCTCCGAATCTGCTTGTCAGATTCAAATATAATTTGGTAGAAATGTTTCTTGGGTGACCCTCTATAAAAATTGTTCAAGCCATACTGATTGGTCGAAAAACATGGCAGTCAGGCGGCATCAGAAAAGGGGCAAAATGACAAAATTTGAAAATTCCATTTTTATGAAAGTGCTTGTCTGATTTTAAGAAAATTTATTACATACCTATCCAAATATTGCATTGAAATTTAAGTGACATAAAATCAATATCAATTTTTAAAAAAATGATAACTAACACTGTGACGATAACACTTTTAGTTTTTTTATATCATCACTAGTGATGATATCATTTTTGCCGGAACTACTTTTTTTAGATTTGAAACATCTTTGGAATTTAAAGTGGGTTTAATACTAGGAATTTTAAAAAAACTGAGACCGAATACTAGGAAAATGATGTCACGTCCGCGGTTTTGACGTCATAACGCTAGTCATTTGGCGCCAAATAGAAGCAGCAGTATTTGGTTACGTAACATTCATACGCCTAAGGCCAAGTCATTTTTTTTTTATATGTTTCTTTTAAATAAAGGGGAGATTTATTCCAGATATATAATAAATAGAATAACTAACTGCACGTTTTTGATATCGAATTTATGTCACTCGGGAACAAAGGGGTAATTTGGTGTAAAATCACTCAACCTACGGTTTCGTGATTTTAACCAAATTACCCCTTTTTTCCCTTGTGACATAAATTCGAAATCAAAAACATGCAGTTAGTTATTCTCTATATAATACGAATCTTACTTTAATGATCCTCTATTTAATTTGTTTAAGCCGTTTTGATGGGTTACACAATCATAGCAACCAGGCGTCATCACAAAAGGGGTAAATTAAACTTTTAGCTACAAATGACAACCAACTCCTACCATTCCAATAGACCAATTTCCACAAAACATCACAGGAATGTTCCTTTGGTGGTCCTCTTTCAAAATTGTTCAAAGATTTAAATTCCATTGAGAACTTTGGTTGCTGCAGCATCAGAAAGTGAGAAAAATACCCAAATTTTAAAATCCTTTTCCTCCATAATCTGCTTTAGCGATTGCAAGATAATTTGGTAGAAATGTTCCTTAAGTGACCCTCTAAATAAACTGTTGAAGCCATATTGATTTCGTTGAAAAACAGGGCAGCAAGGCGGCATCAGGAAAGGTGCAAAATGACAAAAACTTTATAATTCCATTCTTATTAAAGTTCTTGTTTTTAGATTTTAAGATATAAATGGCCTTTACTGATAAGCTGTTTCTTGAGAAGTGTCCACTCCTTGCAGTTTCATTTGCACTCCTTGATCAAATTTTCCCAGATATTTACAGTTAAATATTTGCTACTAATTTGCTATTAATTAGGTGATCGATTTAGGGCCATCATGGCCCTCTTGTTATGTATGCTAATGATTTCCCAAATATAACATGTTTTTTTCCTTAGATAAATTGAAAGCAAACAACTCTGAAAATGGCATTACAGTCAATGTTGACAGAATGTTGTGTTCATATTCTGAACTAATTTTGTATTGAAAGACTTAACCCTTTCCAACATATAACAATTCTGTAGCAGACGACTTTGAAAACACCTGGTTAAAATATGGTAAACCTCTATAAATTAAAGTTTAATCATTGAATAGAGGTGAAAAAGTTTTGGCAAAAGAAGAAATTAATCATTATGGGTAAATTTCTCGATTTGCTGCAATGTTTTCAAAAGATTGTCTACTGCAAATGCGTCAAAAATACGCCTGCAAGTGGAAAAGCGTTAATTTATGCCAGACTAATTAATCTTCTTTTTCTATTGGATGTTTAGAATACATTTAAACAGAGGAAAATATCTTATTCACTTTTTCTGAGAACAGCAAATGTCAACTTAGTCATGATATAATGTTGATTAGTGATACACTTGTGTGTTTTGAATAGCTTCACTTTCAGAGTTTAGTTCATTGTTCTGTGACATTTAACCTTTTTCCCACATACATGAAATCTACAGCAGAAAACTTTGAAATCATCTAGACAAATAGATGGAAAATTGCTTTAAATGAAATTATAACTGTTGAATCGAGTTGTGCCAAAAGGAGAAATTCCTCTTTATGACAGCAATTTCTACTTTCGCCACAAAGTTTTCAAGAGTTGCCTGTCACAGCTATGTCTGCTTTGAGAGCTCCTTCATACAATTTGCATGAGCAATGACTCTTTTCCACTTTAACTTTTGATTAAGTTCTGTGTTTATGTGATTTTTCCTCCTAAACTATGTCAGCTGGAGAAATGATACTTGGAAAAGTAATTCATCATTATAAGATGCTTGTTTAAACCTTGCCCACATACAGATGCTTTCTGGCACCTATACAGCAGATGACTTTTGAAAACATTGTGGCAAAAGGGGAATATAAAGATGCTTTCTGGCTGGCACCTATGCAGCAGATGACTTTTGAAAACGTTGTGGCGAAAGGGGAAATTGCTTGAAATAAATATTCCGATGTTTAAGTATTTGCAGTTTCTTTATTTTGACTCGCATTTATGTTTTTTTTGTTTTATTTACGAAGACAAAACAGTCCCTATTAGCTAGACTGAGATACTTTATTTTACACTATATACTACATGTAATCAAAAGTCGATAACTACAAACCTTTTGATAATTGGATTGAAGCTATCAATAACAACAATCTAGTAGGTACCATATTTTTGGATCTCACAAAGGCATTCGATCTTATTAATCATAGTCTTCTCATTGAAAAACTTAAATGTTATAGATTTTGCTCAAAATCAATAAAATGGTTTACTTCCTACTTAACAGGTCGCTACCAAAAAGTAAGTATTTCAGGAAAACTATCATGTTCAAGAGAAATATCTGCTGGCGTCCCTCAAGGCTCTGTTCTAGGGCCATTACTGTTTATAATTTACATAAATGATCTTCCGTTGTTTGTTAAAGATACAATCATTGATATGTTTGCTGATGACACCACAATAACTGCTGTGGGTAAATCAAAGCCAGATATAACTCAAACTCTGCAAAATGAAATTTGTATTATTGAAAACTGGTGTCAACAGAACTCAATGTTACCAAACGTACAAAAAACAAAAACTATGTTCCTTGCTGCTTCATACCCAATAAATCATCAATCCGATGAGATCAAAATACTATTACAAAATCATGAGATACAACAAACATACAAAGAAAAAATTCTTGGTGTTCATATAGACCCTCAACTTAACTGGAAACATCATGTTGAGCACACGCTAAAGAAATGTAATTCATTACTATACCTACTTCTGAGAATTAAAAAGTTTCTTAATATACATTCAAGGAATCTTTTCTTTAATGCATACATACTTCCTCACATTGATTATTGTTGCACGATATGGGGCTCCTGCAGTCAAAATCTGCTTGACAAAATGTTAAAATTTCAGAAACGTGCTGCACGTGTTATACTTGACAAGCCATTTGATGCACCATCAGAAGAACTTTTCCAACAATTATCCTGGATGAAATGTCATGCAAGAATAGACTATAAAAAAGCAATTATCATTTACAAATCATTAAATGAACAATGTCCTGAATACCTAAGAGACAAATTTAAATACTCCCAAAATAAAGGTCTAAGATCCTTTGATAACAAGCTGTTACAATTACCAAAACCAAAACTAGAATTCTTCAGAAAATCCCTGACCTATTCAGGACCAAAAATTTGGAATGATATTCCCTTTCAAATTAGAACAGCAGATTCATTAAATTCTTTTAAGAAATTATATTTAGCGTGGATGTTTACCAGTAGTTCTTGAAATTAAGTGATCTTTTATTTTATTACCAATTTGCTTTTTTTATTTTTTGAATTGTTTATATGTATAACATTGTGTATATAATGTATTGCTAACTCTGAGGCCCACATGGAAGATTGGGACAACCCAAATGTGTAGCCTCATAAAATAAAGTCGTTATTATGTCTCCCCTTCTCCGAAAGGGGGGACATGCTGTATTTGTAGTTATTACGATTCCCCAACAGAGTTGGGAATCATATTGTTTTTCTATTGTTTTTTCTTTTTATTATTACGATTCCCCAACAGAGTTGGGAATCGTATTGTTTTTCTATTGTTTTTTCTTTTTATTATTATTATTCTCTTTCAGCTATCCAAATTTTTGTCCAGAGCAATACTCATTAACTACTTGATGGAATTGATTGAAAGTTGCAACATAGATAGATGGCAATGTGAAGTTGTGCAGTTTTCAAGAATGATAACTCTGAGCCACTTTTTTTGCAAAGTTATCTCCCCTTTTTCAATATTTTAATCAATTTTTGTCCGAGCGATATCTTGTGAACGAATGGTCAGATAATATTGAAACTTGGAACATAGATAGATGGCACTATGCAGTTGTACAACATGCAAGAATTATAACTCTGGGCCACTTTTTTGTAAAGTTATCTCCCCTTTTTCAATATTTTTATAATTGGGTGATTTGAACTTGTATAACTCGATAACGAAAAGTGATAGAGACTTGAAATTTAGTACAAATGTTCCCAATCAAGTGATACTACTTTCTCATGTGTATTTGTGCATGACCGAATACTCGCTTCTGATTGGTCGATTTTTCGGACTTGTATAACTCGAAAATGACTAGTAATAGAGACTTGAAACTTAGTACATGTGATTCTAATCAAGTAGTACTACTTTCTCAAGTGTATGAGCGCATGACCGAATACTCGTTTCTGATTGGTCGATTTTTCTGACTTGTATAACTCAAAAACGACAAGTGATAGAGACTTGAAACTTAGTACATATGTTTCTTATCAAGTAGTTCTACTTTTGCATGTGTATTAGCGCATGACCGAATACTCGTTTCTGATTGGTCGATTTTTCGGACTTGTATAACTCAAAAACGACAAGTGATAGAGACTTGAAACTTAGTACATGTGTTCCTAATCAAGTAGTACTACTTTCGCAAGTGTATTAGCGCTGGACCAAATACTCGTTTCTGTTATCTCCCATTGATAAATAAAATGGCAAGGGAATCGTTCGTAACTGTTGCTACAGTTACAATCTCTAGTTACGATTCCCCAACAGAGTTGGGAATCGTATTGTTTTTCTACTGTTTTTTATTATTATTCTTCTTCTTCTTATTATTATTATTACGATTCCCCAACAGAGTTGGGAATCGTATTGTTTTTCTATTGTTTTTTCTTTTTATTATTATTATTATTATTATTGTTTATTCTCTTTCAGCTATCCAAATTTTTGTCCAGAGCAATACTCATAAACTACTTGATGGAATTGATCGAAACTTGCAACATAGATAGGTGGCAATGTGAACTTGTGTAGTTTTCAAGAATGATAACTCTGAGCCACTTTTTTGCAAAGTTATCTCCCCTTTTTCAATATTTTAATCAATTTTTGTCAGAGCTATATCTTGTGAACGAATGGTCAGATATTATTGAAACTTGGAACATAGATAGATGGCACTGTGCAGTTGTACAACATGCAAGAATTATAACTCTGGGCCACTTTTTTGCAAAGTTATCTCCCCTTTTTCATTTTTTTAATAATTGGGTGATTTGAACTTGTATAACTCGATAACGAAAAGAGATAGAGACTTGAAACTTAGTACAAATGTTCCCAATCAAGTGACCTACTTTCTCATGTGTATTTGAGCTTGACCGAATACTCGTTTCTGATTGGTCGATTTTTCGTACTTGTATAACTCGAAAATGACTAGTGATAGAGACTTGAAACTTAGTACATGTGATTCTAATCAAGTAGTACTACTTTCTCAAGTGTATTAGCGCATGACCGAATACTCGTTTATGATTGGTCGATTTTTCTGACTTGTATAACTCAAAAACGACAAGTGATAGAGACTTGAAACTTAGTACATGTGTTTCTTATCAAGTAGTACTACTTTTGCATGTGTATTAGCGCATGACCGAATACTCGTTTCTGATTGGTCGATTTTTCGGACTTGTATAACTCAAAAACGACAAGTGATAGAGACTTGAAACTTAGTACATGTGTCCCTAATCAAGTAGTAGTACTTTCGCAAGTGTATTAGCGCATTACCGAATACTCTGGGCCATTGTGTTATCTGCCCTTGTTCAATAAAATGGCAAGGGAATCGTTCGTAACTGTTGCTACAGTTACAATCTCTAGTTATTATTATTATTATTTTCTTTCTCCTATCCAAATTTTTGTCCAGAGCAATACTCATGAACTACTTGATGGAATTGATCGAAACTTGCAACATAGATAGATGGCAATGTGAACTTGTGTAGTTTTCAAGAATGATAACTCTGAGCCACTTTTTTGCAAAGTTATCTCCCCTTTTTCAATATTTTAATCAATTTTTGTCAGAGCCATATCTTGTGAACGAATGGTCAGATATTATTGAAACTTGGAACATAGATAGATGGCACTGTGCAGTTGTACAACATGCAAGAATTATAACTCTGGGCCACTTTTTTGCAAAGTTATCTCCCCTTTTTCATTTTTTTAATAATTGGGTGATTTGAACTTGTATAACTCGATAACGAAAAGAGATAGAGACTTGAAACTTAGTACAAATGTTCCCAATCAAGTGACCTACTTTCTCATGTGTATTTCAGCTTGACCGAATACTCGTTTCTGATTGGTCGATTTTTCGGACTTGTATAACTCGAAAATGACTAGTGATAGAGACTTGAAACTTAGTACATGTGATTCTAATCAAGTAGTACTACTTTCTCAAGTGTATTAGCGCATGACCGAATACTCGTTTCTGATTGGTCGATTTTTCTGACTTGTATAACTCAAAAACGACAAGTGATAGAGACTTGAAACTTAGTACATGTGTTTCTTATCAAGTAGTTCTACTTTTGCATGTGTATTAGCGCATGACCGAATACTCTTTTCTGATTGGTCGATTTTTCGGACTTGTATAACTCAAAAACGACAAGTGATAGAGACTTGAAACTTAGTACATGTGTTTATTATCAAGTAGTACTATTTTTGCATGTGTATTAGCGCATGACCGAATACTCGTTTCTGATTGGTCGATTTTTCGGACTTGTATAACTCACAAACGACAAGTGATAGAGACTTGAAACTTAGTACATGTGTCCCTAATCAGGTAGTAGTACTTGCGCAAGTGTATTAGCGCATTACCGAATACTCTGGGCCATTGTGTTATCTGCCCTTGTTCAATACAATGGCAAGGGAATCGTTCGTAACTGTTGCTACAGTTACAATCTCTAGTTATTATTATTATTCTCTTTCAGCTATCCAAATTTTTGTCCAGAGCAATACTCATAAACTACTTGATGGAATTGATCGAAACTTGCAACATAGATAGATGGCAATGTGAACTTGTGTAGTTTTCAAGAATGATAACTCTGAGCCACTTTTTTGCAAAGTTATCTCCCCTTTTTCAATATTTTAATCAATTTTTGTCAGAGCTATATCTTGTGAACGAATGGTCAGATATTATTGAAACTTGGAACATAGATAGATGGCACTGTGCGGTTGTACAACATGCAAGAATTATAACTCTGGGCCACTTTTTTGCAAAGTTATCTCCCCCTTTTCATTTTTTTAATAATTGGGTGATTTGAGCTTGTATAACTCAAAAACGACAAGTGATAGAGACTTGAAATTTAGTACAAATGTTCCCAATCAAGTGATACTACTTTCTCATGTTTATTTGAGCATGACCGAATACTCTCTTCTGATTGGTCGATTTTTCGGACTTGTATAACTCACAAACGACTAGTGATAGAGACTTGAAACTTAGTACATGTGTTTCTAATCAAGTAGTACTACTTTCTCAAGTGAATTAGCGCATGACCGAATACTCGTTTCTGATTTGTCGATTTTTCGGACATGTATAACTCAAAAAGCACAAGTGATAGAGACTTGAAACTTAGTACAAGTGTTCCCACTCAAGTGATATTACTTTCTCATGTGTATTTGCACATGACCGATTACTCGCTTCTGATTGGTCGATTTTTCGGACTTGTATAACTCAAAAACGACAAGTGATAGTGACTTGAAACTTAGTACGTGTGTTTCTAATCAAGTAGTTCTACTTTCTCAAGTGTATTAGCGCATGACCGAATACTCGTTTCTGATTGGTCGATTTTTCGGAATTGTATAACTCAAAAACGACAAGTGATAGAGACTTGAAACTTAGTACATGTGTTCCTAATCAAGTAGTACTACTTTTGCAAGTGTATTAGCGCATGACCAAATACTCGTTTCTGTTATCTCCCATTGTTAAATAAAATGGCAAGGGAATCGTTCGTAACTGTTGCTACAGTTACAATCTCTAGTTCTTATTCTTATTATTCTTCTTCTTCTTCTTCTTCTTAACTTTTGTTTGTCCAGAGCAGAACTCGGAAACTACTTGAAGTAATTGATTGAAACTTGGAACATAGATAGATGGCAATGTGAAGTTGTGCACCTTGCAAGAATTATAACTCTGGGCCACTTTGTTGCAAAGTTATCTGCCCTTGTTCAATATTTTAATAGTGTAAACTTTGTCCAGAGCAGAACTCAGAAACTACTTGAAGGAATTTATTGAAACTTGGAACATAGATAGATGGCAATGTGAAGTTGTGCACCTTGCAATAATTATGAGTTATCTCCCCCTTGTTCAATATTTTAATTGTGAAAACTTTGTCCAAAGCAGAACTCAGAAACTACTTGAAGGAATTTATTGAAACTTGGAATATAGATAGATGGCAATGTGAAGTTGTGCACCTTGCAATAATTATGAGTTATCTCCCCCTTGTTCAATATTTTAAAGTGTAAACTTTGTCCAGAGCAGAACTCAGAAACTACTTGAAGGAATTTATTGAAACTTGAAACATAGATAGATGGCAATGTGAAGTTGTGCACCTTGCAATAATTATGAGTTATCTCCCCCTTGTTCAATATTTTGATAGTGTAAACTTTGTCCAGAGCAGAACTCAGAAACTACTTGAAGGAATTTATTGAAACTTGGAATTTAGATAGATGGCAATGTGAAGTTGTGCACCTTGCAATAATTATGATTTATCTCCCCTTGTTCAATATTTTAATAGTGTAAACTTTCTCCAGAGCAGAACTAAGAAAGTACTTAAAGGAATTTATTGAAACTTGGAATATAGATAGATGGCAATGTGAAGTTGTGCACCTTGCAAGAATTATAACTCTGGGCTACTTCGTTGCATAGTTATCTCCCCTTGTTCAATATTTTAATAGTCATTGACAAACTGCAATAGGGAGACATATGTTTTTTCATAAAAACAACCTTTCTAGTTATTATTATTATTATTATTATTATTTACGTCGCACAGTCTAATTTGTTTACATACGCGCAACTGCTTGCAGCAGACTGTTATGTGTAAATATCGAGATGAAAATGACGTAGAATATTCTCCTTTTAATGGCAATTTTAACTGACTGAATGTTATTTTTATGTTCAAAGATATGTCTTGATTTGTGAAGAAGGTATTTTATAATGTTTATCCATGTATATCTAAAATATGAACTGTTTCTAAGCTAAAACTGTTGATCGCGTGACTCGCGAATACCAACTGCGTATATCAATCTCCTTTGCAGAGAGCCGCTCTTTACACTCACTTACAAATAGTAAATCATAGGTGATTTAAAATGTTTATTTGGTTCGAAACAAATGAAGAAAAGAACAAACCGAGATAAAACTGGTTTTAATAGAAAAATGACTTTGAACCAACACTCTCTGCCTATAAAGAGAGTTTCAAGAACGACACCTCTGCGAATAAGAAAGAATCGGGTCTTTCGTACAAAATTATTTCGTCCTTGACAATTTTAAATGTGTCATTTAATTCCCTAAAGGCATATTGCTTCCGATATGCATATTGTCATGCATCATTGACACAAGGGCGCTCATCATAATATAATTTTAAAACATGAGTAGTTTGTTATTTTCATTATAAAAAAGGAAGGAAAGAATTACAATTACAACAATTTCAATGAGATTTAACTGTTTAGTTGATATTATATTTCGAAGGTGGTCTAATTTATAAATATTGGACTACATTTCAACATTTGTTAAAGTATGATATAATTTAAGGATGCCAAGCTAATATCATTTTGAGAAAAAGTGAAAACTCATGTCTTCAGCGATTTAACCCTTATCTCATTGTTTTAAAAGTAGATTGCTGCAAAGGTGTCCACTGTTGACTTTAATATGGGAAAGATAAAATGACGTGCTATTGCATGCAAATCCTAAATCGTCTGTTTTGTGGTTTTATTGAAAAATAATAAAATTCAAATATTCTGACAAACATCTTGAAAAGTGTATGTGGAATTCACAAATCTTATAATTATTCCTTAATGAAAGCACTGTATACATACTAAGACTAATGATTGGCAAGATTACTCTTTTCCAATTACTGTTTATGATCAATAATTAGTTGGTTGTGTGTATGGTCAACCTACTTTGGAATGGAAATTGATCATAAACAATGAAAGGCTTCAATTATCATTCACTTCGTTGACAAAACAATGCAAGTTATGATACATTTTCACTTGACCCCACCCCTGATGTTCCAATATGCCCCTATGTTGATAACTGTTTATTCAACTACTATAATGTTAGTGTTACGCATAACAGTTACTGCAGTATAGATTTCTGGCAACATTGATGCGTTGCATCAACTTTCTCTTGTACCTTCAATTATAGAGATTTTCTGTGTTTTTACCTAGATGTTTTCAAAGTCGTCTGCTGCAGATTTGCTGTATGTGGGAAAGGATTAATGCACTGTCTGTAGTTGATATATTACCATTCTAAAACTTCTTAACCCATTTTCACATACAGCAACCCTGCAGCAGACGACGTTTGAAAACATTGTTGCAAAACCTGAAAAATCTCTATAAATGAAGGTTTAATTACTGCAAAAAGTTGAAAACATTGTGGCAAATGGAGAAATTGCTTGTATTGAGCAATTTCTCCTTTTGCAACAATGTTTTCAAAAGTCGTCTGCTGTAGAGGCGTCAGAAAGCGTTTATATGTGGGATAGGGTTAAAATCAACCAGCTTGTGTTGCTCTTGCTATGCCCTTTTCCTGCCTCATTGGATTGAGTGATGTAGTGAAGCAGGATATGTGTTTGATTAAAAATGACTAGATAAATATGAAACACTTAACCCTTTCCCTCATATAGAAGCTTTCTGACGCCTCTGCAGCAGACGGCTTTTTGAAAACATAGTGACAAAAGAAGAAATTGCTCAAAACGAGTAATTTCTCCTTTTGCCACAATGTTTTCCACTTTAAGTCATAGGTTATCCATTCAATTAAAGAGATTTACTATTTTTTGACAAAATATGTTCAAAGTCATCTGCTGCAGGATTGTCATATGAGGGAAAGGGTTAAATAAATAAAGTTCCCGAAGATTAAAGTTTATATTTGAGAATTTCAATGAGCACCAGTACTGACCCATAGTGGCTGTCTCGAGAACCAGACTGGACTGGACTGTACTGCCGAAAAATAGACTCTTGGGCTCTTATATAGAAGACAAGTCATCGTCCAATTATCATGTCAAATCCATACCTATTTTGATTACTCTCATTTAGTCTATGAATATTAAACATCCCAAATACCTGAAACTGTTGACTGCATTAATAGGTCAACACATGTATATTACTGAACAGAGCTCTACTATGTTATGCCGTGCCTCGATAGGTCAGTCCGTAGCGACGCGGACCCTTCAATCCAGGGATTGTGAGTTTGAATCCCAGCCGGCCACCATTCTCTCTGACATTTGATAAAAGTCAATGTGACACATATCATTTGTCTTCCACCAATGGGCAAACAGTCTTTGTGGAAAAGCAGCCAGTTGCTTGGGAAGTTTGATGGGTTGATAACTGGTGTGGGGAAGGCAGGAAGCACATGAGTAGGTGAACTGGCCGCTGTGATATGAATGATTTTTTAGCTCTACTGGCCAAAGGCCAGAAGAGCTTATGCGATGGTGTTGTGTCTGTCGTTTGTGCATCCGTAAACAATTACTTGTGAACTCGATAAAGTCTTCAGTTCTGATTGTATCTCAACCAAACTTTAACAGTAGTTAGATATATATCCATTAGAGCTTGGTTCCTTGAAATTGTCAAAATTGCTATAATACAGCTTGTGAACACAATAGAGCCTCCATTTACTATCCGATCTTCACCAAACTTAGATAGTAGTTAAATATTGTTGAGAGCTCTGTTCCTTTCGCAAACCAGCCAGATCCACCTATGCAAGACTGGATTATGGCCCTTGAAATTGTCAAAATTGCTATAATACAGCTTGTGAACACAAGATAGCCTTCATTTACTATCTGATCTTCACCAAACTTAGAAAGTAGTTAAATATTGATTTTATATACAAGACTTGCTTATTCTTCTATCCTTTGTTGCCCATATATTCATGCTCTGGATTGAAAATGACCAAAGAACCATGCCAGTAGAGCATAGGCCCTCATGGGCCTCTTGTTTATTAAAAATGGCGTAAAACACCAATCAATCTACTATGTTATACTAGTGTTGCTACCCCAGTTACAGGTTTTAACCCTTTCCCACCTACAGACGCACATTGACACATTAACAGCAAATAACTTTTGAAAACATTACGGCAAAAGGAGAAATTTATCATTTTGTAAAAACTTTTTCAACTCTAATAAATTCATAAATAAGGGTTTAATCATTAAAGAGAGTAGAAAACATTGTGGCTAAAAGAGAAAGAGCAATTTCTCCTTTTTGTCAGTGTTTTCAAAAGTCGTATGCAGCAGAGGCGTCAAAAAGTGTCTTTAGGTGGGAAAGGATGAAATTGAACTGATAAATAGCCTTCAATCTTTAATGTTAACTTCTTTCACAATGTTTTCAACATCATTTGAAACCCCCAGATTATGAATGATGGTCTTAAGATTTTATAAATACATTAAGATCTACTTGTTGCGACAGTTTTATTTCAATTTCCTTTGAAGCTATAATCCTGATTATCAGACACATCACTTTTAATTGAATAAGTAAATAAATTTTATAATTATATGCATCATGAAATTAAGAGTTCTTTTAAGATCAATTATGCATCTAAAAGATCTATTTAATTGATTTATTAACTAGTACAGCATAATTACAGTACTGTTCTAAGACAGTTTAATTGTCTTAAATTTAGGCATATTTTGTCAGAAGATTTAACCCTTTCCAATTATAGACGCAGTTAGACGCATCTGCAGCAATTTCTCCTTTTGCCACAATGTTTTCAACTTTTTTTCAGTAATTATATCTTCAATTATAGATATTTTCCATATTTTTTAGTAGACATTTTCAAAGTTGTCTGCTGCAGATTTGCTGTATGTGGGAAAGGGATAGGAAGCATCTGGAGATTTGTGTTCTTATTGCTTCAGTATAATTTAAGTCTAGACTCGGGTGAGCAGGTGCATAGTGCACAGTCTCATCCATGTCTGCATTGTCCGCCTATATGTTTTATAGACCAAAATGAAACTTCTGACAAAAAGCTAGAAGTGAAGTCCCCTTAGTGTAACCCCAATGTAACTTTAACACCTTCCCAATATACAGAGAATCTGCAGCAGACGACTTTGAAAGTATCTATGCAAACACACAGAAAAGCTCTGTAAATGTAGGTATAATTACTGAAAAGAGTTGAAAACAATGTGGCAAAAGGTTTCAAAAGCTGTCTGCTGCAGATGTGTCAGAAAGTGTCTATATGAGGGAAAGGGTTAAATTATACAATATACAAATGATACATATCTGTGGATGTCTTTCTCATGCATAAGTATTTGATTAACACTTTCCCTCATAAAGATGCTTTTTGATGCCTGTGCAGCAGATGACTTTGGAAAACATTGTGACAAAAGGAGAAATTGCTTATGAGCAATTTCTCCTTTTGCCACAATGTTTTCAAATTTATCCAAAAATTGTACTTCGCTTTATAGAGATTTTTCGTATTTTTGCCTAAATGTTTTCAAAGTCGTCTGCTGCAGTTTTGTTGTATTTGGGAAAGTAAAGGTTAAGGAAGATTTTACTTGCTTAAGTTAATTCTGTGAGGAATATGATCCGGACAGGTTTGTCAAAGTTTGCTGACTTTGGTGCTGACAGTCTGATATGTTATATTTACATATCAGTTTTGCAAGATATCCTTAAGACAGTTTCAAACGTTTTCTGCTGCAGATGTATCAGAAAGCGTCTGTATGAGGGAAAGGGTTAAATACATTATATTTCTAGGTTAATTCTTTGAACTTTTTTCTGTTGCATTTTTCTAAGTGAAGAAATATAGTTACGTGTAATAGCATATAATTATATTCCAGCAACATGCACTGGCTTTGAGCCATGCCTTATAATTTGTCTCCCCTTCAAAATCACATAAATTGATGGAAATAGAAGACTTAACAATCTCTCAAGTTTTTAATGGAATGGTTAAGTATAGAATTTACGATCCTGCATAATTGAAATAATTGAGAAATAAATATTTTGAGTGTGAAAATAGGTTCAGAATGTAGAACATACTGCTTTAAAAGAAACAAAAAAATCCAATTCAAATAAAATATTGACATAGAAAGTAAGTCTTCTAATGAAAGAATGTGTTAATTATGTTTTTCATCCTTTCCAACATGTAGACACATTTATACGCCTCTGCAGGAGACAACTTTGAATAAATGCATTGTGGCAAAGGGAGAGTGAGCAATTTCTCCATTTGTCACAATGTTTTCACCTCTATTCAATAAATTATATTCTTAGATTTTCTATATTTTTGTCAAGATGTTTTCAAGTCTTCTGTTGCAGATTTATGGTATGTGGGAAAGAGTTACGTTTTTGAAGGGTTGTATATTATTTACATTCTGTAAGATTATGACATTGATATGATTTTTATTATACCAATTAGCAGTAGGTTTAGAAATTTATGAGCACATTCATTATCTATATAATTAAGAATATTATTTATGTTCAGTCTATAAAACTTATATTATCCCTTTCCAATATGCAGGAGCATTTTGATACTTCAGCTGCAGATGAATTTTGAAAACATTTCGACAAAATTGATGTAGAGACTTCTACAGCTAAATTAACTTATTAAATGGTATTTTAAAATATCTGGAGAAAAAACAAAAAGTGACTATAATTATGAAAAATTGTAAGTAAGTTCCAAGAAATTCTTGGAAAAGGTGAACATTAATTAATTTAACCTTTTCTCGTATTCATCCAAGCTGCAGCAAACTACATTGAAAGATCAAGGCCAAAATGTGAACAAGAGGGCTATGATGGTCCTAAATTGCTCACCTGATTTAAATGAAAATGTTCTTAATCTATGCATACAAGGAAAACAAGCAACGCCTTCTATATACAGTCAAACTTGTGCGAGTGATCACATGTGATCAGCGGTCACCAGCTTTAAACGGTCACTTCAAATCCCTCCCAACCAATTATACTCTATAAACTGCCTTGATACGTGGCCAGCGGTCACACTAATTGGTCTAGGTTTACTGTAATCTTATTGTGTACAACGGTCAATCAACACACGACTTGGATTCACAAGGTGTTAAATTATCGGTGTTTAATACATGCAGGTATTAAAGCATACTGTGACAAAGACATTATCAGGTGTTTTTTTCAAACGCGTAATAGCTGTTTACATCTAGGGTACCGAAATCAGCCGATGTGTGCCGAATGATCATTGCATGATTCATCAACAAGAAGTTGCGATTTTGGTTTATTTTCTGTTTCGTCGGGCAAAATTGATCAAATTGAAAAAGAGTTTTTGAGCATTTTAGACTGAAAGACAGTACATTTATATATTAAAATGAAAGTAAATATCCAAATTAGAGAAGCCCCTAGTCATTAGATTATCCCATTACCATTTTAAATTGAAAGACCATCGGATAAAATTTGTGCAAAATATAGACGTATATTCGGACGCTGTTTTTCCCAGATACGCTGTTCGGCGAATTTAAAAGTTAAATTAAATAATATTTGATAATCAAGTTAGTTGTGTACGTCTGTTTTAATAAAAAAATAGATAACACAATTAAACAATTAAATTGAATTTATCTGCAGAAGACGAATTTTGTTAACACTGTTGAAAATGCCGAAATTGTTTAAACTTTTAAATGTAAATGATTACTTTCCTAACATGTTATATGTGAACTGACAAAACTTGAATAAATCTGACCAAGTCATGACATTTTTGATCAGCAGCCACTTGCTTAAGCAGCCAGTTTTATCATGTCCCTTGGGTGGCTGCTGATCGCAAGTTTGACTGCAAGGCTACAAGCTCGCCCCCATCTTTTTAAAAGGATCAGAATAGTTCAACAATTTAAGGTTTCTTTGGACCAAATTATTTTCTTAACGGGCCAGTTCTTTTGTACAAGAAGATTTTTAAAATTTCCACTATATATACATAAAAGGAAAAACAAGCCCCGCACACTGGTAGCCATGTTTTTCTAAGGATAAAACAAGAACAACATTCTTGGTAAAAAAGGCCACCCAAGGAACATTTCTACCAAATTATTTTCTTACCAAGCCAGCACTTTTGTACAAGAAGATTTTTACACATACATGTATAAGGAAAACAAGGTTCGCGACTTGTCGGTCATAAATGTCTTGCTTCAAACAACTTTTTCTCTGTAACATTGCAGGGCGAATTGGAATGAAACTTCAGAGAAAGCATCCTTTCAATGTCCTTTCCAAAATTCCTTCAAATGTTTTTGATCCATGATGAATTCTGGTTTCCATGGCAACCAAAAGAAAGAAACCTTTAACATTTTCTCCTTCAAAACCTGTTTGCAGATTTTCAAATAATGTTGTAGAAATGTTGATTGGCCGAACATGGCTGCCAGATGGCGCTAGTGTTTTGTCTTGTATTGCTATAGTGAAAACTTTAAAAATCTTCTTATCCAAAAGTATCTGTTCAATTTCCATATAATTTGTTCTCAAAATGTTTCTTGGGTGACCCTCTATCAGATTCCTTGAAGCCATGTTGATTGGTCAAAATATGTAGCCGCCATAGGGCTGTTTTGTTTCATATGGCTATAGTGAAAACTTTATAAATCTTCTTCTCCGAAAGTTTCTTGCCGATTTCGAAATAATTATGTAGGAATGGTCCTTTGGTGACCGTCTTTCAGATTCCTTCAAGCTATGTTGATTGGTTGAATAACATGGCTGCCAGGGGGCAGGCTGTTTTTGTCTTATATGGCTATAGTGAAAACTTTAATAATTTTGTTCTCCAAAAGTATCTTTTCAATTTCCAAAATCAATTTGTAGAAATGTTCCTTGGGTGACCCTCTATCAGATTCCTTCAAGCCATTGGTGGAAAAATGCAGCTCTGCAAGGGCGGAGCTGTTTTGTCTTTTATCGATATAGTGAAAACTTTAAAAATCTTTTTCTACGAATGTATCAGGCCGATTTCAAAATAATTTGTAGAAATGTTCCTTGGGTAATCTTCTAATTGATTCATTCAATCCATGTTGATTGTCAAAAAAATGTGGTCACCAGGGATGGGGTTGTTTTGCGTTATATAGCTATAGTGAAAATTTAAGTTAGTGAGGTTGTCATGACAAATCACATTGCATTACTCAGGTTAGCAATCCAGGGCCATCTAGGCCCTCTTGTTACATACTTGTCAAGTCTTATGTTGAAATGTTCCTGTGGCGACTTTCTACGAGATTCCTTCAAGCAAATCTTGATTGGTCGAAAAACATGGCCACCAGGGGACAAGGCTGTTTTGCCTCCTATGGCTATATAATTATTAAATTTTTGCCTAATGGCAGTGGAGCGATACTAGCCCTCTTGTTCCCCTTTTCTGATGCTGCCATAACCAAAGTTCTGCATGGAATTAAATTCTTTAAAAGAGGACCACCTAAGGAACATTCCTGTGAAATTATTTTGAAATCGGTCAATTGGTTTAGAAGGAGAAGTTATTTGTAGAAAAATGTTAATGGAGGGATGAAGAAGACAGACAGTGAATGATGATAATAGCTCATCCCACACTTCCTGCCCAGGTGAGCTAAAAATGAAATTATGATAATTTTTAAAACTGAGTGGAAACATTAGGACAAAAGGAGAAGTGGCTCATAGAGCAATTTCTCCAAAAGTTTTCTGCATTTGGAAAAGTGTTAAGCAATTTCTCTATTTAAGGTAAACTGTTACAATCACCTTATATAAATAATGCACTATCAATGATTTCTCAATCCCTTTCAAACATACAACAAATAGAGTGTCTATGGAGAAATTGCTCTTCATGAGCAATTTTTCCTTTTGTCATAATATTTTTAAAGTCATGTGCTGCAGAGACGTCAGAAAGCTTCTGTTTATGAGAAACGGTTAAGCCATCCACACTTGTACTACAGGAATAATCTTCAAACAATTACCTGAATGTTCCTCAGGTGATCTTCTTTAAATATTGCTAAAAGAATTAGATTCCATGCAGAACCCTGGTTGCTATGGCAACATGAATTTAAAATTAATGACATCTTTAAAAGTTTTCTTTTGATAAGAAATTATTTTGCTTGATTTATTTTATAGGTGACACAAAAACAAACCCAGCATCATATCCTGTCCCACTTTATTACACGGTGCATCAGGGCCGCATAGTTAAAGGGGGCTTAAAATCTTGGCCATGGAGGAGCATTTGAGCTATTGTTCCTGCAGTTTTCTACCATTGCTTCCATGAAAGTGGAACAAATCTTCATGGAAGTGGAACCTGTGTTTTAGATCAATGTTGTATAGAGACAGTGGAAGCAAAACTGCTATATAACGTGCTTTGTATTTTGCATTTAAAATTGCTGGTTGGCCGAATTGGATTGTATAATATGTAAAATACAGATGTTGTCAGGTGGTCGATAATTTTAATTCTTATGATAAAGAATGATTACCATGATTATTATGAAATGAATTTAAGTGCTTATTATGAGCTCAATGTTTGCTGCTAGAAGTTTTTTGATGAAATAACAGTGTTTATTGTGATCACATGATAAAACTCCGGGCCAAATTTTGACACAGAGTTATATATTGTGACCTTACAGGTCTAGATAAGATACGCTTTAACGTCATGTTTTTTATGCTGTGTACAATTTTTAGCTCACCTGAGTAAGAAGTGCTTAAGGTGGCTGAGCTATTGTTATCACATTTATCCGTCGTACGTCGCCAATAATTGCCTTGTTAATACTCTAAAGGCTACATTTTGCATCCGATCTTCATGAAAGTTTATTAGAACATTTATCTCCATCAAATCTTGGACCGGTTCGAAACTGGGCCATATGAGGTCAAAAACTAGGTCACTAGGTCAAATTGAAGGAAATATTGTTAACACTCTGGAGGCCACATTTTTAACTTGAGTCTGTTAAAACTTTATCAGAATGTTTGTCTTGATGATTGAAGCCCAAGTTCGAATATGGGTCAAAAGTATGTCACTTGGCTAAAATTTAAGGAAAATCTTGTAAACACTCTAGAGGCTGCAGGTTCAGCAGCTTGAATTTGTCGGAATGTTTGTATTAATGATATCTAGATCAAGTCCGGATATGGGTCATATTGGGTCAAAAACTAGGTTACTAGGTCAAATTGAAGGAAAATCTTGTGAACACTCTGGAGGCTGCATTTTTAACTTGAAAATAATGAAACTTGTAGGCTAAGTTTGAATATGGGTCATGTCCAGTCAAAAACAAGGTCACTAAGCCGAATTGATGGAAACTCTTGATAAAACTGTTCAGGCCGTACTTTTTTCTTCAGCAGCTTGAAATTTTGTCAGAATGTTTGACTAAATCTTGTTTACACTCTTGAAGCTGCATTTTTAACTTGAAAATATTGAAACTTCGTCAGAATGTTTGTCTTGATGATTTGTAGACCAAGTTTGAGAATATGGGTCATGTACGGTCAAAAACTAGGTAAAAAGGCCAAATTAAAGGAAAATCTTGTTAACACTTTAGAGGCCGCATGTTTTGCTAAAGCAGCTTTTGTCAGAATATTTGTCTTAATCATATCTATGTCAAGTTCCAATATGGGTCATATTGGCTCTAAAACTAGGTCACTAGACCAAATTGAAGGAAAAACTTTTCAACACTCTGGAGACTGCATTTTTAGCTCGACTTTTGAAAAAACAAGAGCTGTTGTCATGACCCTGGCATCGTCGTTGGCTCAGCTCAGCTTTTTTTCTGTTTTCTATCAGTCAAGCGTCTGTGCCGTATGCGGTGCTCTTGTTTATTTCAGCAGTGTGAGACTTCATGTGTTTTGCATTAGAAATCTCATTGCATAACTCAGGTGAGCAATCTAGGGCCATCATTGACCTCTTGTTTATTTGTTTACCGTCTAATTTGATTAACCTCCCACATTCAACAAATATGTAACATGTAACTAAAATATGGAAACTCTTTAAGTAAAAGTTTACCGTTTGCCACATTTTTCCTGAAGTCCTCTGCTGCAGATGCTACAGAAAGGCTCTGTAATTGGGAAAGGGTTAATATTATATTCTCGGCATTGTCTTGTCATGTGGGCGACCATCCTTCCTTCTCCTTTGTATGTCCAGGGTATTTCTCAACAACTGCAGGCTTGAGTTCATTGAGAATAATTTAAAGCTTCAGTACCAAGGAGAGATTATCATCTTGTTCAGATTTGACATTTTACAAATTCATTTGGGTGCACCCGTCTGTTTTACCGTTTTTCTTGTTGAATAATTTTGCTATATTAACCCTTTCCCTCATACAACAATTTTGCAGCAGATGACTTTGAACATATTTTGTCAAAAAATAGAAAATCTCTAGAATTGAATGGATAATTCCTATGACTTAAAGTGGAAAACATTGTGGCAAAAGGAGAAATTGCTTGGTTTGAGCAATTTCTTCTTTTATCACTATGTTTTCAAAAGCTGTCTGCTGCAGAGGCGTCAGAAAGTGTCTATATGAGGGAAAGGGTTAACCCTTTCTTTAAATGTGAGAAAAGGGTTAATCCAACAAATACAGCCAAGTTGATTCCCAACAAAGCATGATCCTTTGGGGATGCCTCACTTTAACCCTTTGCCACATACAACAAATCTGCAGCAGAGAACTTTGAAAACATGGTGACAAAATCCTGGAAAATCTCCATAACAGCTAGTTCTTTGTTAAATAAAGTTGAAAAAACTGTGGCCAAAGGAGAAATTGCTCATCATCAGCAATTTCACCTTTGGCCACAATGTTTTCAAAAGTCATCTGCTGCTATTGCGTCAAAATGTGTCTGCATGTGGGAAAGGTTTAACACTTGATTGCACTTGTCCAAACTTATAAAATCTTCTTCTTTTAAACTACATGCCTGCATATCATTTCACATTGATTCTTGGATGACATTCAAGAACAGTACTGTTGTTGCTGGAAACATGGCTGCCAATGGGTTTGCCAGTATGTAATATTTGCTATGTCACATGAAATTAGACCAGCAAAGAATTATAAAATTAACGAAAATTTCAACCACAATGCAATATGGCGGCCACAGTCATGAATTATTGTGACTTTTGGGATTGCCTACCGCAGGTATGTCCCATTATAAATATGGTCACACACTAAAGATTATTTGAAATGGCTGCTTTCCCTGCTTAACACATATTATGAACAAGAAGATTATCTAATTAACTCTGTGTTAGCAAGTTATTTTTCGGTGCAAAAGGGGCAAAAATAAATCCATCCATCAGGAAAAATATTATATTTGATATTTTTCATTTTAGTATGCTGCATGGTCGTTCTTTGAATGCGCTCACAAAATTTAGATACATGAGGATGTCAAACTTAACAACAAAATAAATTTTTCACAATTTTATGCATTTATTGTTTAAAATGTACATTAATTTCATACATGAAATACAAATTTACATTGTTGACAGGTATGTATTGAATATTATAAGAATCATACTTCGAGTAATTGGTTCTTTAACCCTTTCCCGCATACAACAATTATGCAGCAGATGTCTTGTAAACATCTAGACAAAAATTATCGAAAATCTCTTCACCTTAATTCATAGAGTTTAAAACATTTTGGTAAAATGAGAAATTGCTCAAAATGAGGTTAACAAGTTTGACCTCTGTAGATGAGGTTAACAAGTTTGAAATCTGTAGATGAGGTTATCAAGTTTGACCTTTGTAGACACCACCCGTTATCTGAATGTTCCTTTTGAGGACCATTTCACTTTTGATGTCTCTTGTAGCAGAAGACTCTTGAAGTACATTATGAGAAATTTCTCCTTTAAAAGCATTAAAATGTGTCTGCATGTGGGAAAGGGTTAAAGGTTAAGGAAATACTAATAACAGGTGCATTGAAAATGTTATCTTACAATGTTATGAATGACTCATCTGCTTCAGGGGTGTCATTATGAGTTGTAATTAAAAGCCAAAAAAAACCGTTGCCCTTAAAAATATTGCCCTTGTACATAATATGCCACAAATTTGATATTTCTGTTAAAGAATTAAATCTCAAACAGGAATCAAATATGGCCGATTGATAAATGAGGAGGTTTTGGGACCAAGCATACCAGGTTCAATCTTGGCTAGTGGCCATCATGGTGCAGTGCTCTTGGTAAAGGCACATTTCATAACCCAGTACTGGCTTGTCACGCAGGGATCACATACCAGTAATCTGTCGCACTGATTATAGGAGGGCCAATAAGGCCAGTATCGCTCCACTGCCATGAGACACAAAATTAATTCACTATAGCCTCATAAAGCAATATAGCGCTGCCCCCATGTATTGCAACCAATTAACATGGCTTGAAGGAATCTTGTAGAGGGTCACCCAAAGAACGGTTTTGGCGGAGAAGATGTTTTTTCTTTTGGTTGCCATGGAAACAAGAAATTTGCATGGATCCAAAAAATGAAGGAAATTAGGAGATGACATTGAGAGGATGCTTCCTATGAAGTTTAGTTCCAATTAGCCCAGTGGTTACAGAGGAGATGTCGTTTAAGCAAAATGTTCATACACTCACAGACACATGCATGACAAACAATTCACCATGACATAAGCTTATAAGTGAATACTGTTGAAAGTGGCTTTAAACTCCAATTAAACAAATGAGCCGTTCCACGAGAAAACTAACATTATGGACTCTGGTTAATGTATCGACCCAGATCAGCCTGCACAGTCTGTGCAGGCTAATCAGGGCGGACACATTCCGTCTTAGGGGGAAAGATATATAAAGTAATGATTCCTGAAACAGAAAATCCACAGGAGGCAAGAAGTGTTTGTCTAGGTTAACCTGTGCGCCATGCTTAGCCTGATCCAGGTCGACACTTTACACAGAGTCCATAGTGTTAGTTTTCTTGTGGGACGGCTCATAGGCTCTAACATTGAAAGAACAATGACAATGACAATATCTCTTAATTTATTTACAATTGCCAAGAACTGAAATTTGCTTTTGTTATAATAATATAAGAAACAATAGTTACTGTTGTTTTCTTAACTTAAGAGTAATTACAAATTATAAATCATACATTCTGTTATGTATATAATGCATAAAATAAATATGGCAATGTTGTCTTACCAATTAGCCAGCACAGATAGCATTCCATCTGAAACCCTTCGCCACATACAACAAATCTGTAGCAAACGACTTTGAAGATATCTTGGCAACAGATATGGAAATCTTTTTGAATGAAAGGATTATTATTATCACTATGAGCAGTTTTTCCTGCTACAATATTACCAAAGTCGTCTGCTACAGCTGGGCAAAAATGGGTCTGCAATTTGGAAAAGGTTTAATAATTTCATTCACAGTTTTTAACTAATTGAAAAAAATTGTAATTACAAACATCATTTGACACCTTTAAAACAGACTATTGACGACATTTTGGAAAAAAGGAGAAATGTATCAAAATTATACTTTAATCTTCAATATAAGTTCAAAAGATGATATCAAGGCAGATGACAAAAAATTCTTAACAGGAAACAGTTTAATAAATATTTCACCGGTTTCACTTTGGCCTTCTATTGGAACTCCCTTTACAAAACACTATTTTATGAAAGGCTTTTCTAAAGTCATCATTAAAAATAGTGTACAAAATAGGATTGAGACTTGAATTGGCATATCCAAGCCATATGATGAAAGCTTGAATGTGAGTATCTAAATGACAATTCTCACAGAAACTTCGAATTGTGTACATGAATAGAAAAGGCCACCAACAGAAACAGAAACAGGCCATTATCATTGCCATCCGCTTTGTGGCACGCTGCTCCCTCAACTCATACTTATGTTTCACTGTCATTGTCCCTGTTGGGCCACGTTTCCATGGAAAAAATATGGCTTTATTTGATCGAGATTTGTGGAAATATTTACCGTCGCTGTCGACTTCCTGCATCTCGTCGTTAGATCTGATACTCTTCCTAGATGGAGATTTTGTGTGTCCGGTGTTCATTTTCACTTGCTTATTCTTGTCATAGTCAACAGATAAATTACAATTCTTCTGCTTACAGTTATTAGTCTTCAGGTCATTGTTACGCAATGCATCAGGTGGCAGTGTAGTATTAACACCTTTACCATCGGTTAGATCAGTGATTTCTATTGTTAGTTGTGATTTCTTGTTATTATAATCATTATCATTCTCAAGTTTTCGTTGATCTATCTTTGCTTTTTTATGTTCTGACAAAAGTTTCTGGTTTTCGATGGAGTTATTTCTCTGTTTTGAAGTTCTAGATCTTGATCCGTTATCAGACTTTGAGGATGTCTTACAGTTCACAGGAGTTGTTTGTGTAGATGCAGCTCTAAGCTCAACATCAGTTTTCTCTTCACTGTCCCCGTCCTCGTTTCCAGGCGAATCATTTTCAAAGTCACTCTCCGATGGATATAGTACGCGCTTTCTCATTGGTTGCATGGACCGTGTGCGTTTCTTAAGAACGATGAATATGCGTACATAGAGGAACACCATCAAGCATGTTGGAATGACGAATGAACCCATTGCTGAATAGACTACATAACTCTTGGACATGAATAATAAACATTCCTGTCTGTTTAGCTCGGGATCATACATAAAAAAACTGGGTATCATATCCCTCCAGCCAATAAATGGCGCCACTGACACGATGATGGAAAACATCCAGACAAATATGATATACACAAGGGCTCTTGTTGGCGATTTCCTTTCATGATACCAGACCGGATATACTGTGGCTGTGTAACGATCAACCGCTATTGTACACAGACCCCAAATTGAAGCTGTACAGTAAAGGACATCGATACACAACCAAATGGTGCACATGATTTCACCAAATACCCAGTAACCAAGGAGATCGTAGGTCGTTGAGACAGGCAGCACTGATAATGCCAGCAGTAAATCACTTACAGCAAGGTTCCCTATTAAACAGTTAGACATAGATCTCAGTTTCTTGAATCTGTACAGGGCTAGTAAAACAAGGAAGTTTCCAAATATGGTAACAAATGTAATTATACTTAGAAGCAAGGCCACAGTCACAAATGTTACTATTGAGGCATATTTCAGGGAGCACACTGGGGACATAAGAAGCCATCTTGTGCTGTTTGAGTCACAGTATCTAGTCTCCAGTGTGGTGTTGTTGATGTACGAAGACATGTTGATAGTAAACACAGTGGATAGTGGTGTTCTTACAAATTGTTTTTATAAAAATGTTTCTAGCTTAACTTTGATCACTTTGCATTACTAACTTTAACCAAGATTGATCCATTAACCTGGTCCAAACTTTTCTACCAGATAACTTAAGTTCTCACACTTTTAAGGTTGTTGGAAATTGTAGTCACAATTGCTCATCAGTGGTTCTCTGTTGGTTGTGTTATATTTATAGTGTTTATGATCACTTCAAAGATGGTATGGCAGTTGTTTTTAAATGTACTTTCAATAACGTATCATTGTATCTGTGATTTAAAGACATCATAGAGTGTATAACTGCAATAATCATCGAGTATCTGATATATTGAAGCCAAACCATTCATTGACATTAACAAAAACACTAAATGCATCATGAATTGTCTAAACAATTGTGACAGAATTCTGTATACAAACAGACATCATCCTGGGATTCGTGGCGCGGAACTACTGGGTATCATGGGAATCTTACAAAATGAAAAGTGAAAATCGCAGATCTATTCTGGTCATTGTTTCTCCTCCTTTATTGAAGAGTTTATACAGAATCACTGGGGAAATGTTCCAAATGTAACGTGCCTGCAATTACTCCATATTGCTGTCCGAGGGATGTTGTCAGGACAAATTACTCCATACTGCTGTCCGAGGGATGTTGTTAAGACAAATTACTTTCGAGAATAGTCAGCTGAATAACAAGTAAGGGGGGTGGCTGTTCAACTATACAAATTATCCATCATCGCTTTTCCATGAATGACAAGAAATGCCCATGCAAGTCGATCACAGAACATGTTCTCCTGGAGATGGGAATGTCTTAATTACATTTATATTGCTAGCCAGTATTATATAGGTGATCCTGTTAGCAATAATAATTCTCTTAAAGTTCCTCAGATGCTAAGAAAATGGCAATCTGATCCAGGATTAGTTAATGATTGTATCCGGCATTACGGTTCCTCGTATTTCCTCACAATATTCCTCTATAAGCAGGAGTGGTGTTTCTGTTTACCAGGTTGTTCAGTTGTCTTCAAACAAGTTTTTTTCCACCAATTCGTTCTGAAAAAAACAAACAAAAATCTGATTAGATACAAAAGTATTTGGGACAATTTAGCTACACCTTAAATAATTCAGCCTTTTGTCAACATTTTGATTATTTACTTGATACAAGTAAGGCAGATTTTCAACTTTAAATAATACATGTAGTTATTTGTTAATTGGCTTCAATTAAGAGCCAATTAACTCTTTATCTTTTCCGAAAATATTTTCAGCTTAATATCAGGATGAAGGATCCAATTTTCAGCTCTTACATTTTGTCTCCTTATACTTTTCCAGAATGGCATATCAGGTAAACTATTTACCTTTGGATATTTACAACAAATCTGTAGCAGACAACTTTGACGAGAGTAATAAACATCTCTTTAAATGAATCATTATTAAATAAATTAGGAAACATTGTGGCAAAGGTCGTTGACTGCATATATATCAAAACGAGTCTTCATGTTGGAGATGTTTTATAAAGCTAAAGTTTGTTGAAGCTTTAACTCAGAAAAGCAGATGTTGCCATTAACATTAATGGTAAGATATGAATATATTAATTTCTGAAACAGTTATCTGGCTGTATGCGACTTAAACCCTTTCATATCTGTATATGCACTTTGACACATCAGCAACAGACAAGTCTTGAAAACAATGTGGCAAAAGGAGAAATTTGATCAGTATACCTTTTTACGACGATTTTTTAAAACATTGTGACAAAAGGAGAAGTTGCTCATCATGTTTTCAACTTTATTCAATTATTATTCTTTCATTAACACTGGTGTTTTGCCTATTTGTGCCAAGAGATTTTCAAAGTCATCTGCTGCAGGTTTGTTGTATGAGGCAATGGGTTAATTATTAATTAGAGTTGAAAACATTGTGGCAAAAGGAAAATTGCTCCTTGTATGAGAATTTTTTTTTCTTTTGCCTCAATGCTTTCAAAAGTCTTCTACTGCAGAGGTGTCAGAAAGCTTCTGTATGTGGGAAAGGGTTAAGGCCCAGTTTTGCTCTGCATTGACTTAGTATTGATTGCTCAGAAAGAAAATAATGTCCCTGTCCTGAAAACGCACACAGAATGGAGGTGACAAATGGTTTCTGGTCAAAGGTTAAATTGTTCTTTCATTAACAATAATCATAATAACTTGGTTTTCTACGACATCTTGTCCTCGAGTTAAAATGGCCGCGATGGTGATAATGGGTTTTTAAAGAGAGATGAAAAAAAATTACAAACTTTCGTTGATAAGATTTAGTTCCACAAGTCTGAAATTGGTAGCAATCGGATGTTATAACAAACAGATAAAAAATGAGTTTTGACACGTCACAGAAAACCAACCATCATGACTCTACAACAAACAGTCAAGATCAGCCTGGAACTCTGTGAAGATTGATCAGGATCTTTCCTGTTTGTCATGTATCTTTACAAGCATCTCAACCCTAACTCTTTCACACTTAAACATATTGCATTATGATGCATCCGCAATAGAGATATTTTGAAAACATTGTGGCAAAAGAAGAAATTGCTCATAATGAGTAATTTATCCTTATGCCATAATGTTTTCAATTTTAAAAAACCTTGAAGGTTGTGTGTTTCACATGGCATGCCAACTTAATTTGTGATGGTGTTGATAATAAAAACAATTAATTCTATTTGAAGTTTTTAATCTCAAAGCTTGCAAGTGACAGCTAGGTTCCTGTTAAAGATTAAAAAAATAATACCAGCACTTAAATATAAATATATGAAAACCTCTAATGTGTAACATTATCAGTATCTGTATTCTTGCATATTAAGTTTCCGTTAAAAAAAGTTGTTTTTTTAATAATATAGTTGAAAACCACTGCAAGCAGAATTTGCTCATAAAGAGCAATTTCTCCTTTTGTCACAATATTTTTCAAAATATTTCTTCTTCTGTTCAGTCATGATGTCGGTAGGGTTAATTGACGGTAAAGTAATTGTTGTTAACCCTTTCCCTCATATAGACGCTTTCTGACGCCTCTGCAGCAGACGGCTTTTTGAAAACATAGTGACAAAAGAAGAAATTGCTCAAAACGAGCAATTTCTCCTTTTGCCACAATGTTTTCCACTTTTAGTCATAGGTTACCCATTCAATTATAGAGATTTTCTATTTTTTTACAAAATATGTTCAATGTTGTCTGCTGCAGAACTGTCGTATGAGGGAAAGGGTTAAACATTCTGGCAAAAGTTGTCAGCTGCCAATGTGACTAAGGTATCGAATTGCGTCTGCATTTGGTAAAGTCTTAAATCAATCCTAGAAAAAATAATCCTTGGTTATAATATTATGCAGTGTTAGTTTATCCCAACCTAGAATTGTAAATTCATTTATTTCAATCAAACTACAATCCAGTCCATCAAACAATTCTAAAGCAACATTTATTTCATTTTAAAATTGTACCAGGGGAAACAAATCAAAGTAGATTTCATTTATTTTATTGTTAGAAATCTGATCAAATTCTGTTTATTACATCATCTGCATGCAAGACTAAAACACACATATCAAAGTCTAAATAAAAATTGGTTCTAAGCAAAACTGTTAGATTTTTCCAAGAAGTTTGTGTGGATCAATATTTTTAATTAGAATAGTGAATGTCCCCCTGCAATATGTCAAACTTGATGCATAGGCCATAATGGACGTTCAGCACTACTTTTTCTGACAATATAAACTGTATAACTTCTATTGTATAAAACATTGTGGCAAAAGGAGAAATTGCTCAAGATGAGCAATTTCTCCATTTGTCACAATGTTTCAACTTTTTTCGTCTTATAGACGATTTCTGATGCCTCTGCAGCAGACAGCTTTTTGAAAACATAGTGACAAAAGAAGTTCTTCTTTTGCCACAATGTTTTCCACTTTAAGTCATAGGTTGTTCAATTATAGAGATTTTCTATTTTTTGACAAAATATGTTTAAAGCTGTCTGCTGCAGAATTGTCGTATGAGGGAAAGGGTTAAATAAGATATTTACAATCAGTATAGATTGATATCGCCCTGTGCATTCGCTGAAGTCTGATCTGGCTCTGCACTTTTCGCCATTAATTCAGATAGTATGGTTTCAAGAAATTTTGGGGAAAACTTTGGTTGTGTTTATACACATGAAGACTACTTGTCACACATTCTTCCAGGGTGGTTTTTCGTGGGTGGAGCAAGGCTCATTTACAGTCAATAAGCTTGGACTGTAGCTAATGACAAAATGTAACAAAAAATTGAATGTGAGAAATGATTAATCCTTTCACACAACAAATCTGCAGCAGACAGCTTTGAAAACATCGAGGTAAAACCAAGAAAAATGTCTATAAATGAAGTTATATTCAATGAAATATTAGTTGAAAACATTGTGGCAAAAGGAGAAATTGATCTCCGTCTGTCCGTCCGTCCGTCCGTACGTCCATTTCTTGTGAACGCAACTCCTCCTACGTTTCTGACCGTATCTTTTCAAAACTTGGTCAATGTCATAACTATAATGTGTAGATGTGCATGAAGCGGCGATTTTCCGGTTCATTGATATTTGCAAGATTTATGTTATTAATTGCAGCCTTGTGAACGCAACTCCTCCTATGTTTCTGACCAAATCTTTTCAAAACTTGGTCAATGTCATGACTATAATGGGTAGATGTGCATGAAGCAGCGATTTTCCGGTTCATTGATATTTGCAAGATTTATGTCCCTTATAACTTAGTCTCTGTAGCTGATTTATATTGCAGCCTTGTGAACGCAACTCCTCCTATGTTTCTGACCGAATCTTTTCAAAACTTGGTCAATGTCATGACTATAATGGGTTGATGTGCATGAAGCGGCAATTTTCCGGTTCATTGATTTTTTTCAAGATTTATGTCCCTTGTAACTTAGTCTCTGTAGCTAATTGATATTGCAGCCTTGTGAACGCAACTCTTCCTATGTTTCTGACCGAATCTTTTCAAAACTTGGTCAATGTCATGACTATAATGGGTAGATGTGCATGAAGCAGCCATTTTCCGTTTCATTGATTTTTGCAAGATTTATGTTCCTTGTAACTTAGTCTCTGTAGCTGATTGATATTGCGGCTTGTGAACGCAACTCCTCCTACGTTTCTGACTGAATCTTTTCAAAACTTGGTCAATATCATTACTATAATGGGTAGATGTGCATGAAGCGGGGATTTTCCGGTTAAGCGATTTTTGCAATAGTTATGCCTTTCGAAACTTGGTCAATATCATTACTATAATGGGTAGATGTGCATGAAGCGGGGATTTTCCGGTTAAGCGATTTTTGCAATAGTTATGCCTTTCGAAACTTGGTCTCTATAGCATATTCACTTGAGAACGCAACTCAAGTTTCCAAACAGGTAGAAGTGCATAAAGCAGGGATTATCCGGTAGAGTAGACATTAAGCTCCAACAATCCAATCCAATACTTTGTTTGCTGTTTCTTTTCCATTAAATGATTGTTTTACCATAATGGTAGTTTTGTGATTTTTATGCCCCCGGAATCACCGATTCGGTGGGCATATAGTTTTTGGCCTGTCTGCACGTCTGTCTGTCTGTCTGTCTGTCTGCACGAAAATGAGAAATTTCTCCTTTAGCCATAAATTATTGTATTCTATTTAATAGTTATACTTTCAATTGTATAGATGTTCGATTCTCCATTTGCTACAGAGGCATAATAAAGCGTCTGTATGTGGGAAAGGGTTTATAAATATAGGGTGTTATTAGTACAGTTATCGAACAAGTATGGTAAAGTTCCCCATCTATCAATCCCCCCACATGCTTGTAAACGAAATCTGTCAGACCTTATAGACGTAGAAGACATATTCTCCTAGCTAAATTAACACTTATTTCCCTTATATGCATGATACGAATCGGAATGGAATCATGCTGCCTTGCAGTACAAGTAAAACATTATTTGAAAAGAACCGATTGCTAAAAAAAATAGAAAAAAGTAAGTACTCTCACTTTGACAGTAAATGTATATATGAATATATATTACTTGAATAACTCCGTTAAATCACAATGTACAAAAGTATTATCCAATAATGATTTGTAAAAAAATATCAAAGATTGCACTTTTTTGTACTGTCATAATTTTGTCATTTCAATACTTAAGTATAAGTTACTTGTCTTAAGTAACATTTTCTCTTTTCCCCCAGAATAATATGATGTAATTGCAGAGAAAAGCTATGTGCATGCGCAAATTTCTACTTTGCAGCTTTCCTTAAATCAATTTACACCAAAACAGGTCTGTACTCTGTAGATATAGGCTTGATGGCCAGATCCCAGAAATTGCCGCCATCTCAAAAACAAATTTTAACCCTTTTCCACACAATACAACAATTCTGAACGAATGATATTGAAAAAGCATCTGGATAAATAAAATAATGTGCAAAATCTATATAGATCATAGATGATAGTATAATCATCAAATAGGTTTGAAAATATTATTGCAAAAGGGGAAATTGCTCATCATGAGCAATTTCTCCTCTTGCCATAATGTTTTCAAAAGTCATCTACTGCAGAGGACTCAGAAAGCATCCGTATGTTGTGAAATGGTTTAAACAATACCCTGTCACACAGCAGAAGAAATGCCAGTTCAATGCAAAGGATACAATGAGCCGCCTACAATCACTTAGTCTCCCCCATACAGTCTCCCACTAGACATCTAAGTTTGCCATGACAGCTTCATTAGACCGTGTGATTTGGATCCATGTGTGTATTATATAGCCAGATTTTATTGTTTTCTCTTTCTTTCTCACAAATAATAACAGCCTGCTTATATGGGGAGTCTGATGGGTTATAGTAGACATAGAAATGTTAAACCCTTTCCAACATACAACAAATTTGCCGCAGATGACTTCAAAAACATCTTGTTTAAAAAATGAGAAAAAATCTCTATATATAACAGTATAATTTATGATTAGAGTTGAAAACAGGAGTGAAAGTAGAAATGGCTCAATTGTAATGAGCGTTTCCCCTTTTACCTGAATGTTTTCAAAAGCCGTCTGCCGCAGATGGGTCAAAAGTCATCTGCATGTCATCCAGGGAAGGATTAATTTGCATTCAATATGAACGTGGAAAAGAATTAATGCTCACTGGTAATTAGACTGCTTGAAAGTAGTGCAAGGTGATTATACCGACTTTACCAGCCGTATTTGTGATATACGATCTTTTGTCACACTCAAGTTGGGAAAAATTGCTCAAACTATCAGAATAAAGATTTTAAACCTTTCACACCATGCTGATCGATGCATCTGCAGCAGAAGATTTCTAAAATAATTGTGAAAAAGGAAATTTCATAATAAGCAATTTCTCATCTCGCCACAATGTTTTTAACTCTTGTTCAATAATGAACCCTTTCCCTCATATATACACTTTCTGACGCCTCTGCAGCAGATGGCTTTTTGAAAACATAGTGACAAAAGAAGGAATTGCTCAAAACGAGCAATTTCTCCCTTTGACACAATGTTTTCCACTTTTCGTCATAGGTTATCTATTCAATTATAGAGATTTTCCATTTTTTTATAAAATATGTCCAAAGTCGTCTGCTGCAAAATTGTCGTATGAGGAAAAGCCGGTTAAAGAAAGTAGAAATATAAATTGTGGAAAACCTTGCATTTCAGAATCATATATAAAATCTCTTATTTCTTCAGATGTTTTAAAGTAGAAGAAAATGTCTGTGAGAAGTATGTGAACAATGTACTGTTTATAATTATAGGTATCAAAGATGTGCCAATCTAAATTGCAAAGTCTATTTACAATTACTGCATAATTATGTCTAAACCTACTGTTTTCATTTCAAAAATATTTTCTGTGCAGATTTCACCCTTTCACCATAAATTTATTTTCAAACTCAAATAGTCGACATCTGCAGCAGACAACATTTGAAAACATTGTGGGAAAAGGAGAAACTGCTCATGGCACAAATACAACAGTCCTGCAACAAATGACTTAATTAGTTTGAAAACATGAAACTGTTAACCCTTTCCCATATGTTGATGCATTTTGACCCATCTGCATGCAGCATATCGAGGGCTTGGCGTGAGATGGTTGTAACTAAAAACCTATTTTGAAAACCCTGGTTTAGGGGCAATTGTGACAGCTTGGTAAACAATGCAAATTTAGGTGCCATTGCTCAGAACGCTTTTCTGACGCTTATAAAGAGTTCATGGCGAGGTGTTTAACCTTGGTAAAAAAATACCAATTTGAGTTACAACCGTTTCACGCCAAGCCCTCGATATGCGACTTTTGAAAACATACAAGTAATTACTTCATAATGAGCATTTTCTTCTGTTTATAATTAGGTATCATCCAAATTGCAAAGTCTATATTTACAATTACTGCATACGTCTAAACCTACTATTTTCATTTCAAAAAATGTTTTCTGTGCAAATTTCACCCTTTCACCATAAATTTATCTTCAAACTCAAATAGTTTAAATTACATGTAGAAATAAATATCAGGTCCTGCATACAGATAAAGTGATTTTGCAAGTTTTCCTTTATCTATTTGATATGACTTTTAACACCTGCAGCAGACAACACTTGAAAACATTGTGGGAAAAGGAAAAACTGCTGACATGTCACAAATACAACCATTCTGCAACAAATGACTAAGTTAATTAAGTTCAGATGTTTTTTGAACCAGACTTCTCGGAAAATGCAACATCAGGTAAACTGTAATTGTGTAACCTTCCTTGGCAGATGGACACATAAGGACTACAAGGACCACTTCTTAGTCCTCAGTCTGTCAAGCTTTATATAATTAACCCTTTCCCAGATACGAGAAATCTGCAGCGGACGACTTTGAAAATATCTACGCTAATAAATAAGAATATAAAATATCTCCATTAATGAAAGTATCATTATTGAATAGGCTTGAAAACATTGTGGCAAAACATGAAATTGCTTGTTTTGAGCAATGTCTTCTTTTGTCACAATGGTTCCAAAAGTCATATGAAGGTAAGGGATAAGGACCACTTCTTAGTCCTCAGTCTGTCAAACTTTATATAATAAGCCCTTTCCCACATACAGCAAATCTGCAGCATACAACTTTGAAAACATCTACACTTAGAATATCAAATATCTCCATTAATAAAAGTGTCATTAGTCGCCGGGCAGAAGCCCGCGACTTCTATTTTTAATAGGTTTTCGGAAATCACATGGGAGGGCGGCTTATTATTAGAAAGAAACAAATCTAGATGATTTGAACATATTACAATTGTGGTTGTTTACGAACACTAATAAATGACACATCTAAAATGAAATAAATATTCCGATTTTTTAATGTTTGCATTTTTTTTTATTTCACTCGCATTTAAGTTTTTTGTCTTATTTACGAAGACAAAGGTGGTCCCTTCAAGACGTGAACCAACACCCCCTAATGCAGACTCTTATGTGTCATCATTGAGGTCAATTTCGGATTCTCCTTTTAATAGCAATTTTAACTTAGTAAATGTTGTTTTCATGTTCAAAGAGATGTCTTGATTTGTGTAGAATTCATTTAATAATGTTAATCCATGAATATCTAAAGTAGGGACTGTTTCTAAGCTAAATATAGACCCTATTCTGTTGTGTAGTTTCGTGACCTTTAACATCGATTTTCGCGCATGCGCATTTCGATATGAAAAAGCGAGTGATATTATTTTATTTTAGACAAGTACAAGACGAATGTTTGACGCAAAGCGTCAAAGAGAAGCCGCAATATTTCGTTGTACATGTAGAAATAAGAAAAAAAGAACATTTTTAAATCCACAAACAATAGAACAATTTAAACTGTAGACGGTAATGCTGATATATTTCTCCTTTTGAAGAATTTTGTTTTCTTCAAATTACCTCCCTTTAAAGCAATACCAGGATATTTACCTTGTGATTCGAATAAGATTGACAAACATTGAAATTATATGAATGAATACTATTATTTAAATAAGTAACAACAGCAAAATTAAATTTAAGCCAAGATAAATGTGTTCACATTTCGTTAATTTTTTATAGATACCCTAATGTATAGGTATGAATATAAAATTTATAAGCAAATGTTTCATTGGACTAAGGAAAGTCAAGAATACATAAATAAATCAATGCAGTCTTTTCCGGCGACATTGATGCCTTGCATCAACTTTCTCTTGTTATTGAATAGAATTGAAAACGTTGTGGCAACAAGAGAAATTGCTCGTTTTGAGCAATTTCTCCTTATGTCACAATGTTTACAAAAAGTTGTCTGCTGCTGAGGCGTCAGAAAGTGTCTGTATGTGGGAATGGGTTAACAGGCAGGAGATACATGTTCCTTTGAACTCTCCTGAAATTGTTTCCCATATTTGGAGCCTTATACTAAAATGTTGCCTTTAACGCTTTACCACTGTTGCAGACACATTTTGCAGCAAAGAACTTTTGAAAACATTATGAGCCTTTGCTAGAACTTTTTCAACCCTATTCATATAATTCATTTATTTCATTTATAGAGCTAGTCCACATTTTGCCTAGCTATTTTCAAAGTTGTCATTTGTTGCAGTTTTGTTGCATGTGGGAAAAGGTAATATGATACATGATAGACTTTTAACCCTTTCTCACATACAGACAGCAAATCTGCAGCAGACGACTTCAGAGCAAATGTAGGCAAAATCTGGAAAAGGCTATGAATGAAAGTGTATTATGTTACAGAGTTGAACCCATTCTGACAATTGATTGATTGATTGATTCGGGTTTAACGCCGTTTTTAACAACTTCTCAGTCATATCACGACCCCATTGTGACAAAAGGAGAAATTGCTCATTTCGTTGTCAGAAATTGTCTAAGCTGCAGATGCATCAAAATGCTTCTCTGCAAGTGCAAAGTTATTACTGTCTGCTTCCAAGCCTCTACCTGATACAGACAACAATTGATGCCACTGTAGAAAACAATTGTTAAATACATTGTAAGAGAAAGAGAAAATAACTTCATTCCTTCTTTTATCTCAGTGTGTTAACCTTTTCCCACATACAGTAAATCTGAAGCAGACGACTTTAAAAATTTCTACTCAAAACTATGGAAAATCTCTATAATTATAATGAGCAATTTCTCCTTTTGTCATGCTGTTTTCAACTATATTCAATATGTAAGTCTTCATTTAGGGGGATTTTCCATACTATTGTTGTCTGCTCCAGATTTGTTGTATGTGGGTTAAAACCTTGTAAAGTCAGTTTGCATGTGGTATTGGCTTGTATAATATGATATTGTTCAGATAGTTATGTTTGAGAAGCTATTAAAGTCAATTTTGGCAGTCTAGAGGCAAGCCTTTTCTATTATTTTGTTCCAGTAACCCTATTATTTAGTTATGATTCTGAGGAAACAATTAGATTAATTGGCATTTATAGATGGCTTAACCTTTTCCCTCATACAACAATTCTGCAGCAGACGACTTTGACTAAAAGTGGAAAACATTGTGGCAAAAGGAGAAATTGCTCGTTTTGAGCAATTTCTTCTATTGTCACTATGTTTTCAAAAAGCCATCTGCTGCAGAGGCGTCAGAAAGTGTCTATATGAGGGAAAGTGTTAACCTTCTCCACCATACAACTTCATCTTCAGCAGACTATAAAAACATCAAGTTTAAGACATTTGAAATACATATAAATGATGATTTGAGGACAATTGAAATAGTAGTTTCCCCTTTTTCCACAATGATTTTATGAAGTTGTTTGCATGCTGACAGACAAATCAAAAAATTATCTGCATGTAGGGTTGTTTGAAAACATAGTGACAAAATCCTGAAAAATCTCCATAAGAAATAGCTTAATTGTTAAATAAAGATGAAAAACATTGTGGCCAAAGGAGAAATTGCTCATCATGAGCAATTTCACCTTTGGCCACAATGTTTTCAAAAGTCGTCTGCTGCTATCGCGTTAAAATGCGTCTGCAAGTGGGAAAGGGTCAATATGCCATAGAACTGAATCCTTATTGAAATGTATTGTCTCTTTCAATCTTCGGCCAACAATAACCAGCAGATTCCTTTGGAGTGTTTCTCCTAATAAAACCCATAGCAGAGATATCCCCTTTAACACTCTTCTTTAATCAATCAATTCGGAATGAGTAAACAAAGGGCCTAAGCTACACTGCACTTTGTCCCCCACCATGAAATACTTTAAGACACGCAAACGACAAATCTGCAGCAGATGACTTTGAAAACATTTACTAAAAAATATGAAAATTCTCTATAAATGAAAGAACCATTATTGAATGAAGTTGAAAACATTGCGACAAAAGGAAACATTGCCCATTATGAGCAATGTCTTCTTTTGTCACAATGTTTTCAAAGGTCTTCTGCTGCAGAGGCGTCAGAAAAGGGTCTACATAAGGGAAAGAGTTTAAGGAGCACAAACAAATAATCTGCAGCAGATGACTGATATATATCTAGCAAAAATATAGAAAATCTCCATGAAGGATAACTGTAATTATTGAAGTTGAAAATAGTGTGGCAAAAGGAGAAATTTCTCCTTTGACAGAATTGGTTCAGAATGTCTTCTGCCGAGAAAAGTTAAAGGCCTTAAGCTTAACCCTTTCCCATATATAGATGCTTTCTGATGCCTCTGCATCAGACTGCTTTTTGAAAAACATGCATGGCGACAAAAAAAGAAATTGCTCAAAACAAGCAATTTCTCCTTTTGTCACCATGTTTTCAACTTTATTCAATTATTTAACTTTCATTTAAAGGGAGGTACTAAATTTTTGTCAAGATGTTTTCAAAGTCGGCCGTTGTTGTATGTGGGAAAGGGTTAACTACTATATGAGGGTAAATCTTTTTATCTAGGATTTATGTCAATGTACCATATATAAATTTGCTCAAATTTTCCTTGCATTTTATTGGGTAAAATACTTTGCAGCAAAACGTAAATGACATTAGCTACAGAGGCTTGATTTGAAATTTTAATGACATTTCAACAAATGTTTTTAGTTATATCCCTTAAACATACATTATTATTCCTCATGTATTCCACACAACATTTGTCCATGGCAACTGGCTACTTTCAAACATAGACTATAACATAGACTATAACATAGACTATAACATAGACTATAACATAGACTATAACATAGACTACTATAACATAGACTACTATAACATAGACTATAACATAGACTATAACATAGACTATAACATAGACTATAACATAGACTATAACATAGACTATAACATAGACTATAACATAGACTATACCATAGACTATAACATACATAGACTATAACATAGACTATAACATACATAGACTATAACATAGACTATAACATAATTTACAATGTTTATGTCAGTCATCTCATGATAGATTGTTTCGTGTTTTACCCCACTTTCAACACTTTTTCAGTTATATTACGGCGTTATCAGAACTACTGATCCATTTATCCTGACACCAGCCTGAGTCAGTCATAATGCTTACTCCGTTACCCTGAGCGCCAAGGGTCAGAGATCTAAAAGATTGAATGACCTGGCTTTGGTTCTAACTCAATACGCCTTGATCGATAGCCATTGACCTTCAATATCTAAGGATAAAAAATATAATCTCTGATAATGTAAATGTAAAAACCTTTTTACCCTATGCCTCATATAGACGCTTTTCTGATGCCTCTACAGCAGACAGCTTTTTGAAAACATAGTGACAAAAGAAGAAATTGCTCAAAACGAGCAATTTCTCCTTTTGCCACAATATTTTTCCACTTTTAGTTATCCATTCAATGATATATTTATTTATTTTTTGATAAAATAAGTTCAAAGTCGTCTGCTGCAGAATTGATATATGAGGGAAAGGGCTATTAGTGTTTGCATAAGATTTCTTGCACTTATTGCATGATATTTTTCACTAAACGTTTCTCTAGTTGCGTGTTGTAAAATTTCACCATGCCCGCCAAATTTAATGTTGTCCTAAAAGCAATATTCTATTTAACCTTCATCTAAATGCAAGTGCATCTACAGAGGACTTTTGAAAAACATTATTTAAACATTGTGGCAAAAGGAGAAAATGCTCATTTGCTTCAAATGAATTGCCTGTTGAAATGGGTTTTATAAGCAGTTAAATTGAGATCTACATTTTACTTATAAAATGCTTTGAACAATTCCACTTAGTTTGATTTGTCAAGAAATGTTATTCGCTACTGTTTCCCACTGTTCAATCTTTCAAAATAATCAAGTTCATCATTGTCCATACATTCAAATGATATCCATTTGAAACGGAATTTGAGGTTGTTTTCTGTTTATGTCACAAACTCAGTTTACCTTAAATGATATTTGTATTATCATCTGCTGTTAACCTTTTCCCACTTATAACAAGTCTGAAGCAGACAACTTTGAAAACATCTTAGCCAAAAAAGGGAAAATTTATGGAAAATCTAGATAAACAGAAGGTAATTTATTGAATAGAGATGAAAGGACTTCTCCTTTTGCCACAATGTTTTCACAAGTTGGCTGCTGTTTAGATGCGTCAGAAAGTGTCTACAAGTGGGAAAGAGGTAAAGGCTGAGATTAAACATGTTCGACTTACTTATTAATAAGAAGTATAACTATGAAACGGGGTTTAAAATATTTTGAATAAAGGATTAAAATAAAAAAGATATGTTAAACTGTAACCATGCAAATTTTGTTATGGTTGATATTATGCTCAAAGATCAGAGTGTCTTTACATTGTAACACTCAGTCAAACAGATAAAGGATTTTAAAAATAAATGCGCAAGCAGAACTTAAAAGAACCTTTTTTTAAAAATATATAACTTTATTAGACATGTGCATTGGTATTTGAATGTCCTGGCCATCCTCCCTCATATTCAACTTAAAAGAACCTTATTTGCAGCTAAATAAAATAACAGAATTATGGGCAATTTAAATATTCTATTATTATTTTATAGTTCAAGGGCAACAACTCTCATTAGAATAAAGCACATTGGAATTTGACAATACCTTGTCATTACTCTACGACCAACCAAAGATCATTTAAAGGTTTGGATTCATTGCAATGGAAAAAGGTGCTGAACTCCAGATGGAGATCAAAATGTTGAAATGTTGAAGCTTCTGCAAATACTACTTGTATATACAATGTTATACATGTATAGTGACAACAAAGTTATTAATAAATAGTTCACAACTTTTTTTGGCAGTAAACGTTGAAAAACAGTCAATTGAAAGTCATGAAAGTACACAAGTTCACCGGGCTTACTGGGTATGTCTACCCAGTAAAAATGAAGCATAAACGATCACTACTTACATGTTTATTGTACTGGAATATGAAATGATTACTGAGCTTATTCTATCCCAGAATTATGATTCTAATATTTGAAACAGTTTTAACACTTTGACTATACTTTTTATAATCTAGAGTTCACCACCTTTAACTCTGCTAAGAACAATCAAGTAGTGAAGAACTAACCCTTTACCTGATATAAATGATTTTAGATGCCTCTGTAGCATTTTACTTTTGAAAACCATGTGAAAAAAGGAGAAATTGCTCACTTTGAGCACGATGTTTTCCATTCAGAGTATCAAGAGTTTTCTGTTAATTGACCAGATGCACTAATACATTTAATGGAGATGTTAATTGACCAGATGCACTAATACATTTAATTGAGATGCTAATTGACCAGATGCACTAATACATTTAATTGAGATGCTAATTGACCAGATGCACTAATACATTTAATTGAGATGCTAATTTACCAGATGCACTATTACATTTAATGGAGATGTTAATTTACTAGATGCACTAATACATTTAATGGAGATGTTAATTTACCTGATGCACTAATACATTTAATGGAGATGTTTTCAAAGTAGACAATTTGACATATTATTATCATTTAGAATGGTCCATTATCTTATTTTTCTGTGATAATAAAAATTCAATTTTAATAAAGGCAGCTATTATACCCTTTCAGAAAAGATTTAGAAATTTATCAAAATGAACATTATTTTCATTTTACAGTGTTTTGAACTCTTGGCTTATTATTAAATGTTTGAAACAATTAATCAGATGGATATATAAAGAATTATGTTCAACTGATTGAACTCAACTTGTTCATGATAACAAATATAACTTCACCAGCACAAAGGATTACAGAATATAAGCATTTTCCCTTGAATGTGTGACAATTATAAGTACATGTATTTTTATAGCTGCATATATTTATTTCATACAATAAAAAAAAGGAATGACATATGTATTAAAAAATAAATCAAGCTGATATAAATTTTGTTGGTCAGCTAGTTTTTCATATCATGGAAAAATATGTAATACGAAAGCGCTTTCTAACATCTTTACAGCAGACAGCTTTTTGAAAACATAGTGTCAAAAGAAGAAATTGCTCAAAACGAGCAATTTCTCCTTTTGCCACAATGTTTCGGTGCACTTTTAGTCATAGGTTATCCACTCAATTATAGAGATTTTCTATTTTTTTACAAAATATTTTCAAAGTTGTCTGCTGCAGAATTATCGTATGAGGGAATGGGTTAACAGAATAAATATGATTGAACATTCAAAGGAACGGTTTCACCAGGTTTTTAACAGCAGAGCCTATTTCAACTATCACTAAATAAGTTCAAATCTGAGCTAAACAACATGATTTTGATTTATTTTTCAGTTTAATTCATGAAAAAAATAAAAAAGGTTCCGCAGATGAATAAACTTGATTATAATAACCTGCTGGTATTGTAACAAACATAAAATACATGATTTAGATATAACAGCACTAAATATGGATGTATTTGTATAATGAAAAATTATGCTTTGCAAAGAGAATCATTTTCTCAACGATTATAAGTACTTCAAAAGTATTTGGTTTTTAGATAAAAAAATAGTGTGACAGTCTCTTTTACTTTTCTTCTGATAAAACTTTTATCCCCCCTTTTGCCACATACAATGAATCTGCAGCAGATGATTTTGAAAACTTCTAGGCAAAAACACAAAAAAGCTCTATAAATGTTGATATAATTACTGAAAAGAGTTTGAATAACATTGTGGCAAAAGAAGAAATTGCTCGTTTTGAGCAATTTCTACTTTTGTCACAATGTTTTCAAAAGTCGTCTGCTGCAGAGGCATCAGAAAGCGTCTTTATGTGGGAAAGGGTTAATTAAAACTATACATGAGCACCAAGCTTAGTGTTATTATTGTAAGCTCAGATAAGAACCAGCCTGGACATCCAATTAAATGGACGATGATAATTACCAGAAGTTCATTGAAACATTATGTGGCAAACAGTGCAGAACCTGACCTTGATGAACATGCTGGTCTGGTTCTATACTGTTCAAAAATGTCTAAGGTTGGTTTTACACAATTGCTACTCATATTCTTTTCAACTTTCAGATTTTACAATTTTATACAAATAAATGATAAAAATCATAGCTTTTATCATAATCTACTATTTATCCTACAATATTTCTTTTTTCAATTTTGTGTATAAAATACTGTTTTCAGATGCAGTAATTATTTCTCACATTGATATCCTAAGAACATTAAATATCTATCAATATTACGAGTCTCACCTGCCTGTCTCAGATATTTCATTCTTCAATTAATTGTCCCAGCGAATGAATGAAATATAGGTAATTTTTAAAAAAATATCCTTCATATATCATCCTCTTCTATTACATAATAAATATCCAGAATGATATAACCCGGTATCAATAATACAGTGTCCACCGGTATAGGTTTCATTCATCAAAATGAAAGGTAAACTTTTTGTTCAATACAACAGCCGTCCACTCGGTACAGCTCTGCTATTGACAATACCGAATCAATCAGGAGTTAACAGGATAATAAAGCTTTCCAGCCACTGGCAAATATTTACCAATGAGCCTTGTGTACAACAAATAAGGACGAGCAGCACCACTCATTTTAACTCACAAACTACTAACTCATTGCTGGCTTATACCTTTCCCTCATACAACAAATAAGGAAGAACAGCAACACTCATTTTAACTCTCAAAAAATAAACTCATTGCTGGCTTTAACCTTTCCCTCATACAACAACTTAGGATGAGCAGCAGCTCTCATTATAACTCTCAAAAAATAAACTCATTGCTGGCTTTAACCTTTCCCTCATACAACAACTTAGGATGAGCAGCAGCTCTCATTTTAACTCTCAAAAAATAAACTCATTGCTGGCTTTAACCTTTCCCTCATACAACAACTTAGGATGAGCAGCAGCTCTCATTTTAACTCTCAAACAATAAACTCATTGCTGGCTTTAACATTTCCCTCATACAACAAATAAGGACGAGCAGCAGCTCTCATTTTAACTCACAAACTACTAACTCATTGCTGGCTTTAACATTTCCCTCATACAACAAATAAGGACGAGCAGCAGCACTCATTTTAACTCACAAACTACTAACTCATTGCTGGCTTTAACCTTTCCCTTATACCTTTCCCTCATACAACAGGTAAGGAAGAGCAGCAGCACGTACTCATTTTAACTCTCAAACAATAAACTCATTGCTGGCTGTAACCTTTCCCTCATACAATCAATCTACTGCAGATTAACTTGAAAACTGTAAGGCAAAAGTATGAAAGATCTCCATAAATGATAGTATAATTATTGAATAGAGTAACTCAGCTCCCCTGTGTAAAGATATCCATGATCCATGTTCAAACATGAATGACCATGGTCAAACCATGGTTGTCAATGATGATTTCAAAACATTTGACAATGATTTTTATGACCATGGTCAACTGTTTTGACCATGGTCTGACCACTGTCAAACCATGGTCAAATCAGTATCACTGTCAAACCATGGTCAAATCAGAATAAATAAAAGTTTAAAATTTAAATTTAATGTGTTTTTTTTGCTCAGAATTTCCATCAGCGTAGTGACCATGATTCATGGTCATTTATGGTCATTAACAATTTCATTTGATGTTGAATAAACCACTAAAACCAAAAGATAATTAAAAAAAAATATGATTTATTTTATACATACTACTTAATGCATCAGAGAATGTGTGTTTAACTCAGTGTGAATCACTTAAACTTCCATTCTGGATAGAGAAATAAGAACATTTATAGATCACTTCTAGAACACTTCTAGAACACTTCTAGAACCAAAAACGTTCTTATAAATGTATTATAGTGAAAACTTTTAAAATCTTCTTGTCAAAAGTAAAGGCCCTAGTGATAAAAAATCAATGCAATTCCAGTGGAATTTCATTGGTACCTGCTATGTTACTGGAATACCAGTAGAATAACCAAAAATACCACTGTAACTGAACTTGAATTTGAAATATACCAAGGGAGTTAACTGGAGCATAAAACACAGGAACTCTTCAAAAAGAAGTAAGTAATATTTACTACTTCCTTTACATTTTTTGGTGGGAGAAATATGTTGTGTTTCAAATGCACAGAGAAGATTTTTGTAATTTCTTATGAACAACTTGATGTGCACATCTGGTAAATGTCTTAAATGTTACATTGTTTATTAAATAAGCAAATTGTATTGTGCTATGTCGTCATAAACAACATTTTTATATTGGTGATTTATTAAAGTTATATTGCCACATATGGATGAAGCCATGTCTTCATATAACAAATATTTTTTATAGAATTCTGGTTCAACTGTGTTTCAATTAACCAGAATATTTTCTGTACAGAGTCTGCAAAAACTTTCTGTATTTTCTACTGTACAGAATCTGACCATGAGTACACCCAGACTATTTCGTACAGGTTACCATTTATGAATTGTAGATGTGAACCATTCATGAACTGGAACTAATCATTTCGCAGGGGTCATGTTATTTGGTTCAAAGAATAGTTTTAGAAGATTTGATGTCCGTCAACCTTTCCAAACTTGTCAAGGCCCAATAAACCACAGTACAAACATGTTTGACCATGGTCTTTATGGCAGTCACAGTTGTTTGGTCAAAACATGTTTGACCATGGTCAACACACAGTCGAACATGTTCGACCTTGTTTTCAGGGGCGGCAATATACCACAACCTTGGTCAAAACATGTTTGACCATGGAGGTGACTTTGGTACATGGATAATCATGGTCAGACTTTCATTCATGGTTGACCATGTCCAGAAAGGCGGCAATATACCACGGCATGAATCATGTTTGACCATGGTTCATCCATGGTCCACACACGGTCAACCCTGTTTTTTAAACATGGTCAACCCTGTTTTTTAAACATGGTTAATCATGTTTGAAATATGGTCAACCATGTTTTAACCATGGTTATTTCACAGGGGTGTTGAAAAGGAGAAATTGTAATTACTTGATTTACATCAATGTTTTCAAATGTAGTCACATGCAGACACATGTTGACGTATCTGCAGGAGACGACTTTTGAAAGCATTGTGGCATGAGGGGAAATTGTGCAGCAGCATCTGAAACACATTTTAGCTCACATACAAATAACTCGTTACCAGCTTAAACCATACCCACATAAAGACACATTTGGATGCATCTGCAGAAGACAAATTTTGAAAACATTGTGACAAAAGGAGAAATTGAATAATTAAAAATGGAATATGCAGCAGAATACTTTTGAAACATTTTGCAAAAGAACAAATTGCTATATCTCCTAATGCAAGGTCATGATATTGTTGTTATGCAATAAGCAAAATTCAAAGTAATTTGTTAGCTACCATATGATTTAAATGCAATAAGCAAAATTCCTAATGATTCCTAGGCTAATTTATGGTTCTAATGCAATAAGCAAAATTTCTAATGATTCCTAGGCTAATTTATGGTTCTAATGCAATAAGTGAAATTCCTAATGATTCCTAGGCTAATTTATGGTTCTAATGCAATAAGCAAAATTCCTAATGATTCCTAGGCTAATTTATTGTTCTAATGCAATAAGTGAAATTCCTAATAATTAATTCCTAGGCTAATTTATGGTTCTAATACAATAAGTGAAATTCCTAATGATTCCTAGGCTAATTTATGGTTCTAATGCAATAAGTGAAATTCCTAATGATACCTAGCCTACAATTTATTTGTAATTTATGGTTCTAATGCAATAAGCGAAATTCCTAATGATTCCTATTCTACAATATTGTAGGCTACAAAATTGATGTATTGCAATAAGCACATTTTTAAAACATATCCTAGGCTACAATATTATTGCTATTCAATAAGCCAAATTCTAAATGATATATTGGATACATTGTTGTAATGCAATACAATTCCTAGGTCACAATATTGTTGAAATGCAATAAGCAAAATTCCAAATGATTCCTTACGGCCACAAAATTGTTGTATTTCAAAATGATTCATAGGTCACAATAAGGAACTATTTAAGACATACTGCAAATTGATAGTTATTTGTCAATATAAGATGGATTGTATATCTTGAACTCTTTCTCAATTACTACAAATCTTCAACATGTCACTTTGATAACATACAGGCTAAAAGTAAACAATATTGTGGCTAATAGAATAGAAATAGATTGTGGCAAATTGCTGATCATGAGCAACTTATCCTTTTGCAATAATGTTTTCAAAAGTCGTCTGCTTTAGATTCTAGCTGAAATAATTGTAGCCCCTTGGAATGATCTCAAAGGCTATGAGCTCAAAGGCTTAAGGCCATTATATGTGGACAGTATTTCCACTTGAATTATTCCTCTCTTACTAGCCTTTCATTGAATTACAGATACATCTGGCAGGGAATAAACTCATAGCTACAATTGTAATATTGTGTAAAAGATAAATGCATTATCATACCAAACTTTAGCACTATCTGTTGAGACTATATTAAGAGATTAATTCAAATACAAATCTTGAGCTGTGAAATACATATTTCTACTGCTTTAGAGTAATGTTGGATTATATCTTGGTAAACTCACTGTTTTAAACTGATTTAAATTAGAACTGAAATTGACACTATTTGTATTGTTTATCATATTTCATATCATACTTACCTTGTGAATACCCTCAAGGTCCCATTCCACATCCAATCTTCGTGAAAGTTCATCAGAACATTAATCTCCATCAATTCTCAGTCATCTTTAAAACTGGGTCATGTGGGGTCAAAACCTAGGTGATTAAGTTACAACGTTTTAGAAAAACCTTTCTTAACACTTATGATCCTAAATTTATCCTTTAATCATCATCAGAGTTTGTCAGAACATTCATCTCCAGTTCAAAACTAGGTCATATGGGGTCACAACTAGGTTACAAGCTCGATTTTATGAAAAGCTTTTGAACACACCATAGAGGCCACATTTATCATCCAATCTTCTTGAAAATTCTGCGACATGCGTCATTTGTCTTCCACCAATGGGCTAAGTCTATGTGGAAAAGCAGTCAGTTGCTTGGGAAGATTGTTGTGTGGAGTACTGGTGTGTGAAAACCAGGAAATGCATGAGTAGGTGAACTGGCCGCCGTGATATAACTGAGAAATTGTTAAAAACGGCGTTAAACCCCTATCAATCAATCAATCAATCTTGAAAATTCATCAGATCATTTATTTACATCAACTTTCTGTTAAGTTTGTAACTGGTTCATGCTTGAGAACTAAGTCACTAGAGTAGGTCAATTTTTTGGAAAAAAATTATGAAAACTCAAGAGGCACCCACCCTACATAGTCCACACATTTTAACCCTTTTCCACATACAGATACCTTCTGACACTACTGAAGACTTTGGAAAACATTGTGACTAAAGGCGAAATTGCTCATAATGAGCAATTTCTACTTTTGCCACAATGTTTTCAACTCTCTTTTATTTATAGAGATTTTCCCTATATTTGCCTATATGTTTTCAAAGTAGTTTGCTGCTAATTTGTTTTATGTAGAAAAGATTTAAAATAGATTGTTGAAACTTGCATTGTACAAATTCTCCTTTTGGTGATGTCAGTTAAATGATTTGAACTTTTCCCAAATACAGACACTTACTGACACCTCTGCAGCTGACTTGTATGTGGGAAAGGGTTAACTTGAATACTCTGTTATTAACATGAGTCTCAATATGCCATTAGTTATAAACAAGGGGTGTTAAAATAGCTTGCGGAAAAGGGCTCTTATTTCCATATTATGTCAGTTCTGTTGCTGGAACTTTATTATCCCCCGCCTGATATTTCAGGGAGGGGGATATTGAAATGGCGTTGTCCGTCCGTCCATTCGTCCGTGTGTGTGTGCGTCCGTCACGCCCGTCCGCACCTATTTCTCAGTAACTAGTTCATGAAACTTGAAATAAATATGAACCAGCATACTGGGATGATGCCCGTCCATTGTTTTTTGGATTGGTCAATTTTCCTTAGAGTTATTGCCCTTGATATATGGAAAAATCCACGTCCGCAGCCATTTCTCAGTAACTAGCTAGTAGAATTTCATGAAACTTGAAATAAATATGAACCAACATACTCGGATGATGCCCGTCCATTGTTTTTTGGATTGGTCAATTTTCCTTAGAGTTATTGCCCTTGATATATGGAAAAATCCACGTCCGCAGCCATTTCTCAGTAACTAGCTTATAGAATTTCATGAAACTTGAAAATGAGCACCTCAGGGACCTCAGGGACACAAACCATATAATAATACCACTTCTTATTATACAATTAAGACTTAAAAACCAGTGGGTTAATTAGTGTTAAAACCAGTGTCGTTATTTTATTCTTTCAGGAAGAATATGTTTATCTGTCTCAATTTATGTTCATACCCCTTGTTCTTGTGTGAATAAGTTGAAATAATTTTGCAGGTCAATTGCACATTCAACATAAAGGCCTTCATTCACAATCGAGCCATAAATGGCGGGGGATATCAATTCAGCGAAATTGCTTGTTTAAATATTGTTCATTACAATACCATTTTAATCACAAGTTGTCATATTCTTCACTCATGTTAATATAGAATTATCGTAACTACGGTAACGTCACATAAAACAAACAGGCCAAACACATTTTGATGGATGTCAATGTACCAGTGCATGATAGCTGAAATAAAGGATAACCTTTGAATTTTCATCCGTTTTCAGATCTTTTCAATTTTGAAGATTACCCCGTAAGTAGTATTTCTGGTATTAGGGTTTATTTGACAAAATAATAAAACAGAAAATTTGATGTACTTTTATGGTCTGCAAGTGTTACAAAAATACAAACTGAGCATACAAAGAAATGGAACACAAACTAGAATTCTCCGTAATTTCCTGACTGTGTAGGGGGATTAGTGCCTGTCATAGACATGATTTTCAAGTGGATTTAGGCTTAATCTGAGCCAAGCTTTTTTCTAGCTTATTTATTGTTCTGCGACGAGTCTTTCATCGAATTATTGGTGCATTACCATAGAAATGAAGTATTCTTCTTTCAGACATTGACAATAAATTGCATGCGCCTTGACATTTACATTTCCTCTGAGACTTTTTTATTCGCATGCAACTATTTATTGGATATATACTAAAATGAAATGGTTGTATTCTTCTTGTAATACTTTTGCACTTTAACCCTTTCCAACATACAACAAATCTGAGGCAGAATACTTTTAAAACATCTCAGTAAAGATATGGAAAATTTCTAAAATTAAAGGTTTGTTTATTGAATATTAACTACATAAAACATTTTGGCAAAAAATGAAATTGCTCAAAAATAGCAATTTCTCCATTTGCAACACTATTTGAAAGAGTTGTCTACTGAGATGTTTTTGAACACAATTTCTCCTTTTGCCACAATGTTTTCAATTCTATCCAATTATTTTTTACTTTCATTCCAAAAGATTTGTCATATTTTTGTCAAAAAATTTAAAGTCATCTGCAGAAGATTTGTTGTATGTGGGAAAAGAGGGGTAATTAACCCTTTCCCTCATACGACAATTCTGCAGCAGACGACTTTGAACATATTTTGTGAAAAAATAGAATATCTCCATAATTGGATGGATAACCTATGACAAAAAGTGGGAAACATTGTGGCAAAAGGAGAAATTGCACGTTTTGTGCAATTTCTTCTTTTGTCACTATGTTTTCAAAGAGCCGTCTGCTGCAGAGGCATCAGAAAGCGTCTATATGAGGGAAAGGGTTAAACCTATAATGGGTTTGCTGAAACATACTTTAACATTTTCTAGCTGTATTTAAATGAGAAAGACAATTTGTGTTCCTGAAAACAGAAACTTTCATAATCTTAAGTTCCTAATTATGATTGTGTATCATTGTTGGTGTTCTCAGGGAACCAAATGACAAACAATGCAATTATTGTGTAAGGAACATTAGGATTGAGCATGATATTCATTTGTAATTAAAGCTTGCCGGGGGGGGGGGGGGGGGGGGCATTATAAATCCAAGAGCTAATGTGAAATAGTCTGTGTTAGCAGTCTCAGTTGTTGTTGAGGTTTTTCCATCTTTTTAGTCCTTATACAGCTATACAGGACTCTTTTGTAATGTTTGCAAACACTGTGGACCAAGCTCTAACTTTACAGATGTACAGGTCTAACTTTTATATGTACCCACATACAATAAATCTGCGGCAGGCAACTTTTGAAACGTCATGGCAAAAATATGAAAAATCTCAATATATACCAGTATGATTATTAAATCAAGATGAAAACATTGTGGCAAAAGAAGAAATTGCGTCTTGTTTTACATACAAGTACGCGAGGTCGCAGGGTCGATCCCCGGCCAGGTCATACAAAAGACTTGAAAAATGGTAGTAATGGCCTTTCCTCCTTGGCGCTCTCAGGGATGTTGAGTTATCATTTCTACTGACTCACTGATGTCAGGATAGATGGACCTGTAGTACTGGTAAATTTCTCCGAATATGCCTAGACATCTGCGTAATGTAACGACCAGATCAGCCTGCGCTGTCCGCGCAGACTGCTCCGGCCGACACATTCCGTTATGATATAACTGAATATGCCATGATATAACTGAATATGCCATGATATAACTGAATATGCCATGATGTAACTGAATATGCCATGATATAACTGAATATGCCATGATATAACTGAATTTTGTTTGAAAGTGGCATAAAACACCATACAAACAAACTTGTTTTACATAGAATAAAGGAAATTGTCTCCCTTGTTTCACATAGAATAAAGGAAATTGTCTCCCTTGTTTCACATAGAATAAAGGAAATTGTCTCCCTTGTTTCACATAGGATAATATGGTTCTCCTTTAGAAACAATGGTATTGTCAGAGTCCATCCAAATTATATCTCATGTGTCAGGATCAAACTTACCAGCAGTAGAGCCTAGGTAATTTACCCATCATGCAATATAACTAAAATACTGTTTAAAGTGGAATAAACACTCTTCAAACAAATTCAAATCAATAGCTTGAGTAAACTGGGTTGAAGCTTAAAAAATGCTGTAAATGATGCGTTATGGGTTACAGTTATAAATTTCTCCCCGGGGATTTGAAACCGAGTGTCCCTGGTTCGATCCCCAGTCGCTGCACTACAGTAAGGTGGAGTGCCCTTGGGCAAGGCACATTTTCTAGCCTAGTACTAGTTTGTTTAACCAGGGAGGGATCATGAATGAGTGAACTGTTATCGTGATATAACTGAAATAATGTTGACAACGGCGTAATGCAAGATAAATTTTTCTAGCATGCAGACACACTTCTGCAGTAGACATTTTAAATTTTAATTAATAGAAATAGAGTGTTGTTACTAAAGTAACTGAGGTTTTCCATATATTTACTTAGATATTTTCAAAACTTGTCCGCTGAAGATCTTTTTTTTTTTCGATGGAAAGCGGGTTAGATAGAACATAGACAAGATATACGAGGTAAGGATTGATGATGTAATGAAAATAATAGATATGCTGTGGTTTGATTTTGATAAGAATTGATTTTTTTTCTGCTTCTATTTATTACAATGTAATCTTGAAACTCTGTGTCAATCAGCATCGAGTACCATTCACTGCAAATTAACCCTTTACCTCATACAGACGCTTTCTGACGCCTCTGGAGCAGACGACGTTTTGAAATAAATATTATAAGCTGAATGCTTCTTTTGAATCAATGTGAAACAACAAATTATATTAATCAAAAAGGTCAGCATTGACTCTTTCTTCTTGAGCTTAAAACTGCATTTCAGTGTTATTTTTCAAGCGTTTCTTAGGATGCTGTTAACCCTTTCCCTCATACGACAATTCTGCACCAGACAACTTTGAACATATTTTGTCAAAAAATAGAAAATCTCTATAATTGAATGGATAACCTATGACTAAAAGTGGAAAATATTTTGGCAAAATGAGAAATTGCTTGTCTGCTGCAGAGGTGTCAGAAAGCGTCTATATGAGGGAAAGGATTTATTGTATACAATTTTCTTTGTCCAAAAATTCAATCTCTTGTTAATGCATAGGAAGACACTTCATCTTGAAAATGGCTATAAACCTTGACAAAGATGTATTCCACAATTTGCCATTTATTCAGACAGTTTAAAGTGCAAAGGATTAAAAATGTTTCGGATTCATCTGGGAAAAGATTTCATGAAAAATTCTTTGCTATTCATGTTTGTTTCTAGACAAATAGTGTTCAAGCCCAAATCTTCTTAACTTGAAGGATACTAAATTTAATGCTGTAACATATTTGCTGTCCAAGACCGATGTTTGGTGCTAAACATACCTAAATAATTTTAAGCTCTCCCTGTGTCTGTCCTCTGTTGTACATTGTCTGTAAAGCGTCTTCAACAATTTGCGTATGGACACTTCTTTAGGCCACAGTTTTTGAGTAATCTTTATGAAACTTATTCAGAATAATTGTCTTGATGATACCAAAGTTATGCTAAAAAAAAAAAAGTGTGGATACTGTTTGCAGCCTAGCGGCCATATTTTTGACTCCATAATGATGAAATTTGTCAGTCTGTTTGTTTTGATGATTGCAACATTGGCTACTTTTGAATATGGGATGCATTTTTTACTTGAATCTTTGTCTGAAATACTGTTTGTAGATATCTATCTAGGGCAAGTTTCATGTCCATTCAAAAACTAGGTCATTAGGTCACATTACAAATTTATTGAAACAATTGTGGACCTTACATTAAAGGCCACATTTTTACTTGGTTTTGAGGAGAAGTTGGTCAGGAGTATAATTATGAAAAATCCTAATTTTTAAATCACCTCTGAACTGTTCTTAGACCTTTGTGGGGGAAAAGACAGAACAGTGAGACGATAAATTTCTCAAAACATGTATCCCCACTGAATTTCGACCCTTTCCCGCATACTGACACATTTTGAGGCATCTGTTGCAGATGACTTTTGAAAAAAAATTGACATAAAGAGAAATTGCTCATGATGAGCAATTTCTGCTTTTGTCACAATGTTTAAAGCTCCATTCAAAAGTTATAATTTAACTTATAGAGCCTTTCCCCCTATTTTGCATAGATATTTCCAAAAATGTTTGATGCAAATATGTAGTATGTAGGAAAGGGTTAGCTCTATATTAAAGATAATTACAATTTTTATTTATTTTACATTTTTAGCTTGTATGTTTACAAAGAAAACAAGTCGGGCTATTGTGATACCCTTGGCATCGGCATCGTCGTCGTCGTCGTCATAAAACCTTAAACTTACCTCATAACTCAAAAAACGATCAATTAACATTTCAAAATGAAACTTGCAACACATATTCCAAGGAACAATATGCATTTCTAGACCAAATCACATAACTGACTGGCTTTAATAATTTTTCAGTAATGCCTGTTTTTCGACCTAGAAAAAAACAGATTAGCATTGGCGTTCGCTCTTTGTCGCTCTTGTTAGTCCCCTACCGGCGTGCCGAAGGGGAATATTAGGTTTGCACTCCGTCCATCTGTCAGTCAGTCTGTCAGTCAGTCTGTCAGTCAGTCCATCTGTCAGTCCATCTGTCAGTCAGTCCGACAAATCAGTTTTCCGCACTTTTTTTCTACATGCATTGAGATATTGAGCTGAAATTTTATATATGGCTTTGTAATCATGTGTCACAGATCAAGTTCGCGTTTCATGGGATTTCGTCAATTTTTTTATGAGTTATGCCCCTTTTTGGACTTAGAATATTGACAAATCAGTTTTCCGCACTTTTTTTCTACATGCATTGAGATATTGAGCTGAAATTTTGTATATGGCTTTGTAATCATGTGTCACAGATCAAGTTCGCGTTTCATGGGATTTCGTCAATTTTTTTATGAGTTATGCCCCTTTTTGGACTTAGAATATTAATAAGTCAAAACGTGCAAACCGGTAGGGGATTATGGTATTGCTTGCAATCCTACAGTTACTTGTTATTTCTTTATTTTGTTGTTTTCAAAGCAGAGGATGACTGTATAATTCTGTAATCAGTTGATGAACCATTTTCCGACATGCAGAGACATTTAATTGCAACTGCATCAGACGACTTTTTAAAACGTTGTACCTTGATTCATAGACATTTCCCCCCAGACAATAATTACAAAGTGGACGTCTGCTGACTCTTTCTATGAGGGAAAGGGGTAAACAAGATGTAGGACTGTTTCTCTAAGAATAAAACACCAAATGACATGTCACAGAACCATTTCTTAACCCTTTCTCTCATATAGACGCTTTCTGACGCCTCTGCATCAGACGACTTTTGTAAACTTTGATACAAAAGAAAAAATTGCTCAAAACGAGCAATTTCTCCTTTTGACACAATGTTTTCAACTCTATTCAATAAGTATGTCTTCATTTAGGAAGATTTTTCATATAATGGTTGAGATGCTTTCGAAGTCGTCTGCTGTAGATTTGTTGTATGTGGGAAAGGGCTAAACAAGATGTAGGACTGCCTGTAAGAATAAAACACTGAATGACATGTCACAGAACCATTTCCAAAACACTGGGGCTATGTCCAGGGGGATAGGTTCAGCAAAAATCAAATATATCAGATGGGGAAAGATTTCCTTGGGAATATTAGTCCTGATGCAATAACTGTAAATCAAGCTATACAGACCAGTTATTTGATATAATAGGGTCAAAATGACCACTCGTAAAAAAGAACTTACAATGTATTTGTTGGACAGTTTATCATCTTTATAACAGCCTAGTGGCCCATTTGAAATGATAGATATCTTTCTTTAACACTTACCCACATTTAGACGCATTTTGACACATCTTTAGCTGATGTTTTTTTAATTCATTTTAAGCAATGAGCAATTTCTCCTTTTGCCGGAATGTTTTCAATTCTATTTAATATAGTTACACTTTCATTGTGTGGTGTAATCATGCACCTATATGTGGTTACTTTGGTATTTCAAGATAGTTGACAATGGCAGGAGAAGTTATTACTAGGCTAAACTAAATGTAAATGCTTAGTCAAAATACAGTTACAATCAATTTTGAAGAGATTTAATTATAGTTCATTTCAAATGATATTTATTGATCGGTCGATGTTGATAATTAATTTGCTAATTCCTTGAAATCTCTTCGATACAATTTTATTTCATGTCTCTTTCGATTCTATCTTACAACAACAACTCAACACATGGGAGATTACTCCTGAACACTTTAAACGCAGTGGACCGAGTTTCAATTTTCAAAATAATTGAATGAACAGTTTAACTCTTGTTAAACCCTTCAGATCATATATATTTCCAATATTTTAAGTATTTGTTTTATTAATTCTTGTTATTTTGATGATATTATAAACACCTACAACAGACGAGTGTTGCAAACATTTAGGTAAAAGAAGAAATGATTCTTGATTAGTTATGTCTCCATGTTTCACAATGTTTTGAAATTTATGATAAATTAATGTGCTACAGGGTGGGGTTAATTATCTTTCTAATCACCTGAACGGAATGCCCAGGGTGATCTTTTCTGATTAATTCTCCCCGTCTGTCCGTTTCCTTTTGAAGAACATTCACAAATTTGAAGAAAATTTGAATGTAATTTACGATTTTGATTACTTGGCTCCCAATTTTCTTTTCTTCAACAACACATGATTTTGGAAACATCTATGTAAATAGATATATATTAAAATTTCTTTAATGATAGTATAATAATCAAATAGAGTTGAAACCACTGAGGCAAAATAAGAAATAGCTCATTATGAGACATTTTTCCTTTTGCCAATTTTTTTTAAAAAGACGTCTACTGCACATGTGCCAATATGCATCTGTATATGGAACAAGCTAATCGAGAATTATTCGTCTAAAGACTGTTTCACTTCAACGCGCAACCTTTTATTGCTGCATTTTGCATTTTGCAGCAATTTTTGTACATGTATGTATAGATACTTAATATATTTGGCCTTAAGACTTTCAAAGTCATCTGCAGCAGATTTGTTGTATCTGAGAATGAGCTTTGTTATTCTATAAGCATTCTACAGGCAACATTTTGCATCGAAAAATCTTCATTAGTTTATCAGAATATGCATCTCCATCAAATCTTGGCCAAGTTCAAAACTGGGGTCATGTGAGGTCAAACACAAGGTCATAGGATCAAATTGAACTAAAATCTTGTGTCCAATCTCAAGGCTGCATTTTTAATTTATCATTTTTGGCCGGATTGCTTAAGCAATTCCGGTCTATAGATTGGCGATGTCCGTCTGTCCGTCTCTCTGTCTGTCTGTCTGTCCGTCAACATTTTGGTTAAAGTTTTAGGTTAGGCAAAATGGTTAAAGTTTCTGGTTAAGCAAAATCTCAGCACAAGAAAGGGTTGCAAACTTGAAACTTTGCCTGAAGGTAACCAGTAACAAGTTCTATTGATTTCTATTGTTACTTTGACCTTGACCTTAGTTTGTCGATTTTCAAGGTCAAATTGCCGACAATCCGGCCTTACCGTCTTCAGCGGTTTCTTGTTATACTTTGTCAGAATGAATGTCATGATGATATCTAGGCTTTGTCAGAATAAATGTCATGATGATATCTAGGCTCTGTTCGAATATAGGTCATGTTAAATCAAAATCAAGGTTGCTACGCCAAATTTAAGAAAAATCTTGTTAACACAAACTGCATTGTTTGTTTTAGCAGCTTGAAATTATTTTAATTTCAGCATGTTGAAACTTTGTCAGAATACTTCCTTTGATGATATCTAGGCTGAATATTGGTAATTTCTGGTCAAAAACAAGTAGGTCACTTGGCCAAATTATATGTAAATCTTGTTAATGCTCTGGAAGCAATATTTTTAAATTGAGCATGTTGAAATTTGTCAGAATGATTTAATCTTGATGATATATTTGCCAATTTTGAATATGGGTCATGTTAGGTCAAAATCAAGGTAACTAGGCCAAATTGAAGAGAAATCCTGTTAACCCTTTCCCTCATACGACAATTCTGCAGCAGACGTTTTGTGCAATTTCTTCTTTTGTCACTATGTTTTCAAAAAGCTGTCTGCTGCAGAGGTGTCAGAAAGCGTCTATATGAGGGAAAGGGTTAATCCTGGGCCATTATGGCTCTCTTGGTGTGTACGTAAATGATCGATGATTGTACATCTTTTTCCCAATGACAAAACTCTTTGGGATCCAGTATACTAGTCTTGTCGACCACAATTTTGCTTAAAGTTAATGCCTAGTAAGTACGTAGGGTGGTCTAACTTAACTTGCTGCTAAGATAAGACTAAAATACAGTTGAAGAAGGTATTAAACCAAAATTGATTAACATCTCTTATGATAATGGAGAGATCTGTGCTGTACAAAGAACATTGGTTAGGCTTGACGACTTGTGTTTATTTCAAGGACAGAGTCTTGTACATGAGTATGGATAGAAATCAAATATTTAAAAAATACATGTGTCACCGTGACCTACCAATAGGTAAGACAGATGGACAGACAGACAATGGTCAAGTTATCCCTTTGTTCACCTCCACCAAGACCTAAAAAAACCAACGAGTTGTACATATCAATTGACTTGAAATAATTGAAAGTGAGACATCTGTACTTTAACAGAAAGTTTCGCGTCTATCATCTCGTCAGTATTCAGATACATCACGTTTTTTTTTAAAATTGTCTTTTTCAAAGCTTTCATTGTTAAGGAAATCATTTGGCCTACTTACCAGCGATTTTCTAGAAAAGGAGATGAGATGACTTTGACACTGAATTCAATGCCATTACCCTAATAATGAATCTTTTCTTTATTCCTCACTCGCATAGATGCTTTCTTATGCCTCTGCAGAAGACACCCTTTGGAAACATTCAAGCAAAGGAGAAACTGATCATGATGAGCAATTTCTCTTTTTGTCACAATGTTTTCAACTTTTTTCAATAATTGTTCTGTCATATAAAGACAGTTCTCATAATAATATCATACTAAATATTTTCAAAGTAGTGCGCTGCAGATTTGTTGTATGTTGGGAGGGTTATTGAAGTTTGAGCATGAGAATAGCTGTAATACTTTAACCCTTTCCCTCATACCACAATTCTGCAGCAGACGACTTTGAACATATTTTGTCAAAAAATGGAAAATCACTATAATTGAATGGATAACCTATGACTAAGAGCGGAAAACATTGTGGCAAAAGGAGAAATTGCTCGTTTTATCCATTTCTTCTTTTGTCACTATGTATTCGAAAAGTCATCTGCTGCAGAGGCAAAAAGATTAAGGTAGGCAATTCTATCTTAAACATCAATGATAATTTGTTGATCAATTTTTTTTTTAATTATCCCTTTCTCTCATACGACATTTCTGCAGCAGACGACTTTGAACGTATTTTGTCAAAACATAGAAAATCTCCATAACTGAATGGATAACCTATGACAAAAAGTGGAAAACATTGTGGCAAAAGGAGAAATTGCATGTTTTGTGCAATTTCTTCTTTTGTCACTATGTTTTCAAAAAGCCGTCTGCTGCAGATGCGTTAGAATGCGTCTGCAGGTGGGAAAGGGTTAATAATTTTTAGTCTGAGTGTTGGAGGAAGTGTGAAACTTCATTCACTCGGCTGTTGATTGAAATACTGTGCATTATATGCAAATTAGGGTATTGTTCGGCTCTGAGAGTGACAGATCACTTCCCTAGAATGTGTTAACCCTTTCCCTCATATAGACACTTTATGATGCCGTCTGCAGCCAACTGCTTTTTGAAAACATGGCGACAAAAGAGGAAATTGCTCAAAATAAGCAATTTCTCCTTTTGTCACCATTATTATGTCTCCCCCCTCCGGAGGAGACATATTGCTTTTGCCTGCGCCGTCTGTCTGTCTGTCCGTCTGTCTGTCAGGGCGCCCACATTTCTTGTCCGGCCTTTATCTCACAACCCCTTGGCCACATTTCTATGAAACTTCACAGGAGTCATCGGTACAACGTCTAGTTGCGCATATTACGAGGGCGTTTAATTTGACCTACTTTTGGATGAGTTATTGCCCTTTCTTAAAATTGCCATTTCATTCTTGTCCGGCCTTCATCTCACAACCCCTTTGCCACATTTCTATGAAACTTCACAGGAGTCATCGGTACAACGTCTAGTTGCGCATATTACGAGGGCGATTAATTTGACCTACTTTTGGATGAGTTATTGCCCTTTTTTAAAATTGCCATTTCATTCTTGTCCGGTCTTCATCTCACAACCCCTTTGCCACATTTCTATGAAACTTCACAGGAGTCATCGGTACAACGTCTAGCTGCGCATATTACGAGGGCGTTTAATTTGACCTACTTTTGGATGAGTTATTGCCCTTTTTTTAAAATTGCCATTTCATTCTTGTCCGGCCTTCATCTCACAACCCCTTTGCCACATTTCTATGAAACTTCACAGGAGTCATCGGTACAACGTCTAGTTGCGCATATTACGAGGGCGTTTAATTTGACCTAATTTTGGTTGAGTTATTGCCCTTTTTTTAAAATTGCCATTTCATTCTTGTCCGGCCTTCATCTCACAACCCCTTTGCCACATTTCTATGAAACTTCACAGGAGTCATCAGTACAATGTGTTGTTGCGCATATTACGAGGGCGTTTAATTTGACCTACTTTTGGATGAGTTATTGCCCTTTTTTTAAATTGCCATTTCATTCTTGTCCGGCCTTCATCTCACAACCCCTTGGCCACATTTCTATGAAACTTCACAGGAGTCATCGGTACAACGTCTAGTTGCGCATATTACGAGGGCGTTTAATTTGACCTAATTTTGGTTGAGTTATTGCCATTTTTTTAAAATTGCCATTTCATTCTTGTCCGGCCTTCATCTCACAACCCCTTTGCCACATTTCTATGAAACTTCACAGGAGTCATCGGTACAATGTCTTGTTGCGCATATTACGAGGGCGTTTAATTTGACCTACTTTTGGATGAGTTATTGCCCTTTTTTAAAATAAATCACTAACTGACAAAATACAGTCAGCCAGACAAATACCCCTTGGGGGAGACATATGTTTTTCCCAAAAACAACCTCTAGTTGTTCTTTCATTTAAAGAGTTTTCTGTTCTTTTGTCTAGACGTTTTCAAAGTCGTCTGCTGCAGACTTGTTGTATGTTGGAAAGGGTTAAACCCTTTTTCTGATAGAAATGAATGCTGTTGTATGCATATGCATCAGATATCTTTATTAAACATTGTGGGATAAGTAGAAATTGTTAAACTTAATTATATAAGATGAAATAAGCAAGGTTCTGCATTAACCACATTTGGATAGTAAATTATTTTGAGACAATTGTAGAACTAGATCAGCCAGCACATTTGTACAGTTCTACAATGTTGGCCAATTAGTCAATTAGCCAATATGTCAATTAGTTAATTAGTCAAGAAGGTTCAAGAAACCTTTGTAAAACAGTATCCAGTTAGATTCTTTACCACGTATATATTATAACGCAGCTCTTTTTCCAAACATGTGTGGAAGACAGTGGTCGGCCTCTCGTACCAAAGGTCCCAGGTTCGAGTCCTGTGATGAGGGGGTTCTGACTGCGGGATATTTCCACACAAACGGCGCAAGTACTGGTTAAGTCTCCAGGAAGCAGACATTGAGCGCAATTAATTGAAACTGACAGCTTGTTTCGCAATTGATGTAAAATAAATAAGTTTAAATTTAAACATATAATAATAACACTAAGGTTGGTTCTCCTGTAGCATCACTGAAATGAGCTAATTGCTGCAGGGAAACAGTCTCTGAGAGGTTATAGAATGATCGATTCAGACAGATCAGTGCAGTTAGGTTCTTTAGGCGGTCATGACCATTCTCCGGGGGGGGGGGGGGGGGGGGGGGGGGTTCAAGAATGTGCGAATAATTTTGATTGAGAATAGAGAATTCCCCAATCTAACTAAGCAGAAGCTCTGTTTTTCCTTGCATAGTTAATAATAACTTGTAAGTTGTTTGTGTTTATTATCCCCTTGCACAATTCAGTTCAACTCTTTCCCATATACAGCAAATCTGCAGCAAGCCACTTTGAAAGCATCTAGGCAAAAATAAGGAAAATATCTATAATAGAGAGTTAAATTATTGAATACATTACAAGCAATTTTTCATTTTGCCAAAATATTTTAAAAAGTATTGTACTGCAAATGCGTCAAAAAGCTTCTTTATGTAGGAAAGAGAGTGTTAAGTTGGCATATGGAGTTTGCTGGTCTGTTCATTCATCTATCTGTCTGTACGTCTTTTGTAATCCTCTTTTTTTCCCTTTTAGGTCAATATCTGACATCATACTTGTCATAATGCTTTAGTGACTTTGATTATTGCAACCATTATTATCTGATCTCAACCTACCCTGAATGCATAATAAAATAACCTAAAAATCCTTTTGTTCATCTGACGTTAAATTCTGTTCTTAAAGTCAATATCTCAGATACAATTTAACCTTAATAATAATAATAATAATAATAATAAAGACTTTATTTATAGAGGCTGCACAGTTGGGCATGCCCAGTCTTCCCTGTGGGCCTCTGTTAAAACATTTACAAATTTTTACATATACATGTATAATATTATAAGGTATCATGCACATATTCATGTAGACAACTGTTGCATTCAGGAAACCAGCACTGTTATGGGAGAGAGTTTAATTGAGTAAAAGATGTCCACCACTATGCCACCAGGAAAGATATGTGGATTTAAATTTCTTTAAATTTTCACAGTTCCTGACATGTAGTGGAATCTGGTTCCATATTTTTGGTCCTGAGTAGGTCAAAGATTTTCTAAAAAATTCTATCCTAGGTTTAGGAATGCTAAGTGTATGCTGGGCGGCAGATCTTAAATTTGTATTGGTTGATGATGTAAATAGATTAGTCATGTAATCTGGGAATTCTTTTTTAAGGGATTTGTACACAAGTATAGCCTTTTTGTATGTAATTCTATCGTGAAATTTCATCCATTTAAGTTCCTGAAAGAGTTCCTCACTTGGTGTGTCATATGTCTTGTCTAGGATAGTTCGTTTTATATATATATTGCTTAAAAGTTTGTCACTACAGTTACCCCAAATTGTACAACAATAATCAATATGAGGCAAAATGTAGGCATTGTAAAAGAGTTTCCGCGCATGTATATTGAGGAAGCATTTAATTCGAAGCAGAAGGTAAAGTAAAGAATTGCATTTTTTGAGTACTTTTTCAACTTGGATTTTCCAGTTGAGATTATGGTCAACTTGTATGCCTAGTAGTTTTTCGACTTCAGAGAAAACAATGCTGTGATTGTGAAGAACAAGGTTATTGTTATTATTGAATTCCAGTGATTTTCCTATATTATTAGTAGGTGAAATTATCATAGCTTTTGTTTTTTGTGGATTTGGCATCATTGAATTTCTCTGACACCACTCATCTATGGTATTTAGGCTACTTTGAAGAGACTGAATGACTTCATTCACATTAAGCCCAACTGCACTTAAAGTTGTGTCATCTGCAAACAAGTCAGTTGATGAGGCGTGTAATTGCATTGGTAGGTCATTAATATAAAGTATGAAGAGGATAGGACCTAGCCCTGAGCCTTGTGGTACACTTGATGTAATTGGAAGAGATGATGACAGTTTGCCAGCAACTGACACTTTCTGGGATCTTTCGTCAAAATAGGATTTAAACCATTCCAGGGCTTTGTTTCTTATGTTGTATTCAAACAGTTTGTTAAAAAGGAGGGGATGATTTATTAAATCAAATGCTTTGGTTAAATCAAGAAATACAGTTCCTATTACTTTTTTGTTATTAATTGCGTCAATCCATGTGTCAATTATTGCTGTAAGCGCTGTCTCACAAGAATGATTTGATCTGAATCCAGATTGAGTGTTATGAATGAGAGAATTTGTTTCAAGATATGTCTTCAAGTGATCACTCACATGTCTTTCTAGAATTTTTGATAATACAGGTAATATTGAAATCGGGCGGTAGTTACTGGTGTCAGATTTAGTTCCCTTCTTAAAGATCGGAATAACCTTTGCTTGTTTAAATAATGAAGGGAATTCACAGTTTGATATACTTTGGTTGAAAATGTATGTAATAGGTTTTGATATGATCTTAGCACTTAATTTTAGAAATTTGGGACCTAGGCCGTCAAGTCCTGTGGATTTAGTTGCATCTAGTGTCTGAAGTTGTTTTAGTACAAAATTTTCTTTTATTGGGGGAATATGAAATTGTGTTGGAGAATTTGGCATGCAATCTTGTACAAATTTTTGTAATTTTGATTTATCAATTGGAGATAGTGCAGAAGACGGAGTATTTGGTGCATCTTTGAATACATTAGTAAAATAAGTATTGAAAATTTCTGCTGTTAACTCGGCATCCTCCACAGGATTTCCAGACTTGTCTGTAATGATGTTTGACTGGTGGGTTTTTGTCTTTCCCGAAATATCTTTTAGGTTTTTCCAAAGTTTTTTGGGATTTTGTTTATTTTGGTTTATTGATTTTGTATAGAAAGACTTTTTCGCTTCGGATATCAGAGTTTTTGTTTTGTTGCGCCAGTATTTGAATTCACTGATATTATTTTGTGTTTTTGCCTTATCACGTTGTCTTGATGCACATCCAATTTCTGCATTATACCAGTCTGGGAGGTTATTGTGTTTGACACGCTTTTGTTTGAAAGGTGCATGTGTGTTAAGAACATCTGTAAACATAGAGATAAAACAGTCTAGAGAATCGTCAACATCATCATAAATTTCTATAATGGACCAAATCTGGTTGTTGAGACAAGTATTAAATTTGTTTTCATCGAAAGATTTAATATTTCTGTAATTTATAATATTGTGAAGAGGTCCTGAAGTATTACTGCAACTCAACTTTCGAATGAAACAGATTGGATAGTGGTCACTGAGAGATATTTTTGGTACTTTAACATTTATAATATTACAAGGTGTATTTGTATATAAATGATCTATTATTGTTGAGGTGTGATTGGTGACTCAATCTGATTTAAATAATAACCTTAGTTTTCGCAAAGCTATTAGGTATGGAATCCCGTTAGGTAGACGGTAGATGGTAGATCGAGGGCAAAAAAGTGAAAACACGATATTAATGGTGCGATAACGCGATATTTTTCGCATCATGTTTTCTCGATCTCTTATTGTGTTTTCACTCTATCGCGGCCAAGTTTATCGTGTTTTCGCGTCAATGTATCGTGTTTTCATGATTTCGCCCTTAGGGCGACAGCGCGAAACCACGATGGCCCTAACAGGATTCCCTAATTAGGCACCCTGTAGGAGATCAGACTTCACTCAGATTAAGTCCACTCTTCACTCAGATTGAGTCCACTCTTCAACTCATCATAACTACACAAAATGTCAATAATGAAAGAGTAGAGCGATTTGAAAAGAGCACTAACACAGACACAGTAACAGATTCTTATAAAATACTGTGCAAAACAGCAGCAACTTTCTCTCATACTAGTGCATCATTGACAACATTAATTGAAAGCCCCTGGAAGATATTTTTCCTGAAATCTAGATAAGGAGCATTTTGCATGTTTTAAAATCCTTACTTGACCCTCTTACCCTATGTTGTGGGTACTCAAAAGAATCGTCTCACTGAGACAATTCTTTTGAGTACCCACAACATAGGGTTTGCTTTAATAATAAGAAAGAAATTGTTGGATAAAGAGCTGAATACCCCTCCTTATCTGGATCTCTGTGATATGCTTATGCTGCGTTTACACTAGGCCGCGATGTCTACGATGTCCACCATTCAAACAAATCGTGGAGCTCGATGATTTTTTGTATCAGTTTTTCTTTTTCTACGTTTTGCTACGCTTTCCTGCGCTCTCAGTACGTTTTGTTACGAAGCCAACACCACTCTGGTCAAGATCTGCCACGATTTTCATCACGTTCTCACAAGTTCTGTTACGATCGTCACAATATGCTATCACGTTCTGTCATGTTCCATTAAGTTATGTTAAGATCTCTCACGATAATGAAGTTCTGTTAAGATCTCCTGTGATTTATGGCCACGATTTGAGTAAAATCTCCACTCTTGCAGCACAATTGGGTATAAAAAGTAGGCCTTCCTTCCTCTTTTGGCTGGCATATTTTTAATCTACCAAAAACTATAGATGTTTCCTTGTTCAGTGTTGCAAACGTAATGAAGCTTGCAGAGCGTGGATACACATCTTGGGAACCGTGCAGGAACTTATCAGAGCGTGACAGAGCGTGTATGCCTATCGGAATGTTCATAGCAGAACGTGTTACGGCGTGATGTAATTCTCTTGCTATTTAATGTATCTTGACAAATCGTAGTGGAGAGTGATAGAGCGTGATAGAAACGTGATGGCATCGTAGTGAACCTTGAAGGAATCGTGTGTCCAAGTTCATCACGATCCCCTACGATGGCGCATCAAGTTCTGTTACGCTCGGTTAAGGTATTCTATGATTCCCACGTTCTATCACGCTCTCTCAAGATTTGGCGCCAAATCGGCCTTATCGTGGCAAAGTTTTTGATCATTACAATTCCACAATGTTCCCTCACTACGATTCGACCCACGACACCCCACGCTCATCACGATTCTCTCAAATCGTGGAGATCGTAGACATTGTGGCCTAGTGTAAACGTAGCATTACAAAGTTAACAACACTAAAAGTTCCATATCATGCCCCGAAACTATAGAACTTTTAAAACGTGCTCCATGCTCAGAAATGAATTCCATGCTCCAAATAAGGCTTTTAATTGGTCAATTTGGAGAACGAATTTGCTTCTGACCAATCAGATACTTGAGCACAAATTCTGAGCACAGATTAAACTTTTATAGTTTCAGACCCAGGTTTAAAAATCCAGCCTGATCCTGGAAGCGTTGTTTGTGTATGAGTGGACTGAAACCTGTAAATGACATTTCAGTCAATATATTTTGATGTGAGCAAGATGTTTAATTATTTCACAGGATTGCTAGATTGCACATTTTGATGAACATGCCAAATTCTTTTCTCTCTGAATAATATTTGTTTGTAATTTGTTGAGTTTAACAGATGTGATGCAGTTTGCATTGCTTGTCAATCAAATTCTCCACTGGGGGAAAAATTTGCAGTAATCAAATTGTTGTAGGAAAGCAGCTGGTTGCTGAATAAAGTACTGCATTATTGACAATGGTTGTTTTTCTCTACTATATACTTTTAATATTCTGAATTGGAAAATAACCTGATGAACTTGTCTTTAATTATTTTCTAAATTGAGAAAATCCAACAAGCAACTTTTGAACTTATTTAGGTGTTTGGAGAAGTTTTTAAAGAAATTAGTTTTAAGAGTGAGTTCACTTTTGAAAAGCAAGCAAGGGTTGAAATGCCATCTTTACATAAGGCATGAAAATAATATTATCTTACATTAACCCTTCCCCTCATATGACAATTCTGCAGCAGACGACTTTGAACATATGTTTTATCAAAAAATAGAAAATCTCTATAATTGAATGAAACCTATGACTAAAAGTGGAAAACATTGTGGCAAAAGAAGAAATTGCTCGTTTTGAGCAATTTTCTTCTTTTGTCACTATGTATTCAAATAACCGTATGCTGCAGAGGTGTCAAAAAGCGTCTATATGAGGGAAAGGGTTGATCCTGTAAATGATCTGATTCAATTTCAGGTCTAAGATATTACCATGGAAATTACTTCTAGTTGTTTACACCAAGTCTTTTCAAAATGGTATAGAAAAAGAGTTATTATGAATTAATTTTAATAAATAGAAAATTATTCTTGTTTTCTAAAATTCCACTTACCGATTGCTTCATTAGTCGCCGGGCAGAAGCCCGCGACTTCTATTTTTAATAGGTTTTCGGAAATCACATGGGAGGGGGGGTTATTATTATATTTTTTTTTTTTTAAATGTCTTGAACATATTACAATTGCGTTTGTTTAAAAACACTAAGTTATGACACATTTAAAATGAAATAAATATTCCGATGTTTTAAGTATGTGCAGTTTCTTTATTCTGACTTGCATTTACGTTTTTGTGTTTTATTTACGAAGACAAAACAGTCCCTATTAGCTAGACTGCGATACTTTATTTTCATAAACTATGTAATCAAAAGGCGATAACTACAAACCTTTACGTCGCACAGTCTAACTTTTTTACATACGCGCACCTGCTTGCAGAAGACTATCGATATGAAAATCACTTCGAATTCCCCTTTTAATAGATAAGTATCAACATAAACTGGTAACAGAAACAAAAATAAGAAATATTTTGTGAAAATATGTCTCAAAAATAAGCCTGATTATCGGTCGTGAACGTCGAAACGCCTTTTCCTCAGTTTGTGACCTAGTTTCATATTGCCAAAATGTAAACAAAGCGTAGTAACCGGAAGTAAAATGTAAACTTAGAAAAGTGACTTGTATCCATTTTATATAAGCTTTTCTCATTTGCCAAAGAAAGAGTGGACATATTATTGGAATATAGTTCAATGACCGCATCAATTCGTAAAGGGTGTTATTTTTGTTATGATTACCGGGGTGGGATAGGCAGACAGAAGAAATAGGAGCTCATGAAAAACCTCTGCTAGAACCTTAAGCTATTTTTTTTACAAGCTTTCGAATTTACAACAGACAACTTTGAAACTTTGAAAACATAGTGACAAAAACCTGAAAAATCTCCATAAAAGATAACTTAATTGTTAAATAAAGTTGAAAACATTGTGGCCAAAGGAGAAATTGCTTATCATGAGCAATTTCACCTGTGGCCACAATGTTTTCAAAAGTCGTCTGCTGCTATTGCGTCAAAATGTGTCTTCAGGAGGGAAAGGGTTAAAGATGTCTATTCGTTTGTGTAACTAAATTCTAAATTCACACATCTTTTTTCATTTCGCAAAACCTGAAATTGCAGTTTTCTATTTTGATAAAAAACACTAGTTCCTTTATTTGATTAAACCTAAAATACAAATACTGAACTTGTTAACTAATGCTGTTATTTCTTCTGACATGATTTTTGTTGTTGTATTTTCACCAGTCTTGGAAAAGTCCAATAAAAGATGTTTACTTATCTGTGTAACTAAATTCTAAATTCACACATCTTTTTTCTTTCGCAAAACCTGAAATTGAAGTTTCCTATTTTGAAACAAAACAATAGTTTCTATGTTTGATTAAACCCAAAAAAACAAATACTGAACTTGTTAATGACTCTTACTAATGCTGTGATTATTTCCTTTGGCTTGATTTTTGTTGTTGTATTTTCACAAGTTTGGGAGTCACATGACTAGGCTGTCATGGCTTACGTAGTATTCTGAATGTAATATATGGTAACATTATTATAAGTGTATAGCCATGTGCTAATTTTCCTTTAGAAAACTAATTTTTGGCAAAATTTAAGTAAATTATTGTGAATTCTCTAAAGGCTGCATGCACTTATTGTAGCTTTTGTTTATATTGATAATATCTAGGCTAAACCAATATATGGGGGATTTTTTTTAATTAAATTTAAACTAGGTTACTTGGCCAAATGTGATTAAAAGCTTATGGTCACTCTAGAGGCCCATTTTTTCACTCAAGAATGTTGAAACTTTGTCAGAATATTTTTCTTGATGAATTTTTCTTGATGACATATAGGCAAAGTTTGAATATGGGCAATGTTAGGTAAAAACTTAGGTCATCAGGCTAAATATAATCTTGTGGACACTCTAGAAGCCACGTTTTTCACACAAGAATGTTGAAACTTAGTCAGAAGGTTTGTCTCAATGATATTTTGGCTAAAACCAGATCATTAGGCCTAGCTTAACAAAAATTCTGTGGATACTCTCAAGTCAGTGTTTCTTACTAAAGCATATTGAAACTTTGACAGAATGTTTTACTTGATGATAATCTAAGCTAAGTTCAAATAAGGATTATTTCGGATAAAAGACTAATGTTTTATCTCTCATTACTTCTTTGAATAATACTAATGAACACTTTATCATTCATAGCCATATAGTCTTGTTATGTGTATATGATGGTTTGTCAAATGTGTAGGGCTATTACTTAACCCTTTCCCTCATATAGACGCTTTCTGACGCCTCTGCAGCAGACAGTTTTTTGAAAACATGGCATCTGCTGCAGAGTTGTTGCATTTCGAAACAGGTTAAAGCATCTTGGTATAAACAATATCTAAACATTTCTAATAAAACTAATGACATTTGCTTTAATTGAAAATATGAATGTACAGACTAAGTACCTGACTTGCCTCAGTGGCATCCGCTTTGGGTATGTGAGGAAGTGGGTCTGATCCCGGCCAGGTCATACCAAAGACTTCCAAAATACTAGCAATTGCTGTCCCTCGTTTGTGCTCAGGATTGTTGGGTTACCATTATGACTGACTCACTAGTGTCATGATAAATGGACCAGTAGTACTGGTAACTTACCCAGGAAATAATGTGATGGAATAAGATATTGTTGAAAGCAGGATAAACCACCATGCTAACAAACAAAGACACTGTCTGAAAATGCTAACAAACAAAGACACTGTCTGAAAATGTTGTGGTTTTCTTTGGTATGGCGGCTACATAAATTAAAGCTAATTGAAAACTCTGTCTGTTACTTTTGACATGGATAAAGCATGGTACATGGACAAATATGTAATTTTCTCGCCCTTCAATACTTATCCTTTCCCTCAAACGCCAATTCTACAGCAGACTACATCAAACATATTTTGTCAAAAAATAGAAAATCTCTATAATTGAATGGATAACTTATGACTAAAAGTGGAAAACATTGTGGCAAAAGGAGAAATTGCTTGTTTTGAGCAATTTCTTCTTTTGTCACTATGTTTTCAAAAAGCCATCTGCTGCAGAGGCTTCAGAAAGCGTCTATATGAGGGAAAGGGTTAAAGAGAAAAACATTAGTCTGTTACATGTCATCCAGGGTAGTTATGACTGTCCACAAAGCCTTTTACATAATCTGTTATTTATGTACTCTGTCCGATGTCATCAATGCTGAGAAATAGATGTACCAGCCATGTGATGATTAACCCATTACCCGATACAGACAACATTTGATGTGTCTGCTGAAGCGAAGATGGTATTTGAAAATATTGTTAAAAAAATGGGGAAATTTCTCGGAATTTTCAAATTTCTCTTCTTCAGACGCATTAAAATATATCTGGCTATGGTAACGTGCTAAAATGGGATAAGGGGTTGGAAAGTCATTGGAAACATTAACTGTTATGTTTGTAACAACCCACTTTAATCCTGTGAAAGGTAGTCACTTAAATCACAAAACAAATAACAACAGTATCATACTGATTTTTTTTCCGAAAAACATGTGTCTATTTCAGTGCCTTTTAATGCAGGCCTGGTTTCCCGAAAAGGAGAGGAAAGTTAAAATTGAGAAAACATTACTCTCCAGCTATTATCAGCCGATTGAATGATTAAACTTTTTAGGGTTTTGTCTAGATCAGACTGATCTATTCGATGGAACTGACAGATCAAGTTCAGTGGCATAAAATCCCATTTAGTGAATCAAATTATACTGAAACACAAAGACAGAGATAATAAAAAACTTGGCCAAAATAAATGGATTGCACAATCAGAGGCGGCTTTTAATCAATTAGACATGCTTCATGCAAGCTGTGTTCCATGGAGCTCATTTTATGGCTTATTTGTTACTTTGCTAAGCACTTTATAGTTGTCTTTTGAAATGCACTTCTTTGTTACTTAACCCTTTCCCTCATATAGACGCTTTCTGACGCCTCTGCAGCAGACGGCTTTTTGAAAACATAGTGACAAAAGAAGAAATTGCACAAAACGTGCAATTTCTCCTTTTGCCACAATGTTTTCCACTTTTTGTCATAGGTTATCCATTCAGTTATGGAGATTTTCTATGTTTTGAAAAAATGCGTTCAAAGTCGTCTGCTGCATAATTGTCGTATGTGGGAAAGGGTTAACTGAGTGCTGTTTGGTTCTCTATAAAAAGTACTTTGCTATGTCCCTTTACTACCCACTTTTCAATTGTCTTATAAGCACACTTCTTTGTCACTTTGCTTACCACTTTTTATCTGTCTGTAAAAGTACTCTTCTTTGCTACTCTACTGACTATTGTTCAGTTGTTTGTTAAAATACTTTGTTTGAATATTGGTCAAGAGAACAAATGTATTTCAGTTTTTTTCTCAGCTTTTCTGGGACAATTTTCAAGTACTAACAGTATTATATATATATCCTAACACAATGCACCAGTGGTAATGCAATCTGCAACCCTGAGTTACAAGGACACAAGCCATTACTACCATCTTTAATATATATATTTAAAATTTTAAAAATCTTCTTGTCCAAAAATACTGGCCCAATTTGAAAACAATATGGCACAAATGTCCCTTGATTGATCCTCTACCAAGTTTATTCAATTTTTTCTATCTCAAATGTTCTTTGAGTGAATCTCTACAAAGTTTGTGCAAATTGTTCCAGTCTTTTGAAAAACATGACTTCCAGGGGTTGGGTCTTGTCTTACTTACATAAATATAGAATAAAAAATGTAAAAATCTTCATGTACAAAAGTTCTGCCCCAAATTGTGATTTTTTTTTGCACAAATGATACTTGTGGGTGACCTTATTATAAAATTGTTCTAATTATTCCGATCCGTTAAGAACGTGACCACCATATGACAGCTGGGTTTTCCTTAAACGTGTATGTATAAACACACAATGTAGTAAGAACTTTGAAAATATTCTTTTACAAAAGTTCTGGCTCGATTTGAAAATAGTTTGGCACAAAAGTTAATTTGATGACCCTCTACCAAGATTGTTCTAAGTATTCTAATCCAATAAAAACGTGTCACGGCCACAAAGAAACGAAGCTCGGTTACCTAATATATATAGATAAAGAACATTGAAAACTACTAATGAATCAGATAGGGATATAGGGCAATCATGGTTCTCTTGTTTGGTTAGGGTTAGGGTTAGCCCTAACCCATCCCCATTTAGCATATCCACTGGGCAAATGATGATAAATAATGTTCATGAATGTATTTTCTCAAATTTCTCTACTGTATACTTGAGCTGCTTGTAGCAATTGGTGCTTTAACTACACTCAGCTTTGACATCATTTGAAGTTATATTGGCAGACGACTAGTGGGGCTACATTTCAAGGTTTTGGGTCAAGGGTCATACTAAAGATACATTTTGGTTTACAGTACAGATGTACAGGATCGCCGCAGATGCCTTAACCCTTTCCCTCATATAGACACTTTCTGATGCCTCTGCAGCAGAAAGCTTTTTGAAAACATAGTGACAAAAGAAGAAATTGCTCAGAACGAGCAATTTCTTCTTTTGCCACAATGTTTTCTTATTTTAGTCCATTCAATTAAAGAGATTTTCCATTTTTAGACAAAATATGTTGAAAGTCGTCTGCTGCAGATTTGTTCTATGTGTGAAAGGGTTAAGATCCCAGTTGCCACGTGGGGCTCTTATACTACCTTCAGGTTTTTAGCTCACCTATGCACGAAGTGCAAGGTGAGCTATTGTGATCACATTTTGTCCGGCGTCCGTCCGTCGTGCGTCGTGCGTCGTGCGTCGTCCGTCGTCCATCGTCAACATTTGAGCTTGTTAACACTCTACGGGCTACATTTTGCATCCAATCTTCATGAAAGTTTATCAGAACGTTCATCTCCATAAAATCTTGGACAAGTTCGAAACTGGGCGATATGAGGTCAAAAACTAGGTCACTAGGTCGAATTGAAGGAAAATCTTGTTAACACTCTGGAGGTCACATTTTCAACTTGAGCATATTGAAACTTTATCAGAATGTTTGTCTTGATGATATGTAGGTCAAGTTCGAACATGGGTCACGTTGGGTCAAAAAGTAGGTCACTAGGTCAAATTGAAGGAAAATCTTGTTAACACTCCAGAGGCCGCAATTTTTGCTTCAGCAGTTTGAAATTTTGTCAAAATGTTTGTCTTAAAAATATCTAGGTCAAGTTCGAATATGGGTTATGCCGGGTCAAAAACTAGGTCACTAGGTCAAATTGAAAGAAAATCTTGTTAACACTTTTGATGCCGCATTTTTTGCTGCAGCAGCTTGAAATTTGGTCAGAATGTTTGTCTTAAATATATATAGGTCAAGTTCAAATATGGGTCATATTGGGTCAGAAACTAGGTCACCAGGCCAAATTGAGGGAAAATCTTGTTAACTCTGTAGAAGACGCATGTTTTACTTCAGGGGCTTGAAATTTGTTCAGAATATTGAGCTGAATGATATCTAGGCCAAGTTCGAATATGGGTCATGTCGGGTCAAAAACTAGGTCACTAGCCCAAATTGAAAGAAAATCTTTTTTACACTTTGGATGCCGCATTTTTTGCTTCAGCAGCTTGAAATTTTGTCAGAATGTTTGTCTTAAAGATATCTAGTTCAAGTTCAAATATGGGTCATATTAGATCAGAATCTAGGTCACTAGGCCAAATTGAGGGAAAATCTTGTTAACTCTGTAAAAGCTGCATTTTTTGCTTCAGCAATTTGAAATTTGGTCAGAATGTTTGTATAAATCATATCTAGGCCAAGTTCGGATATGGGTCATGCCGGGTTAAAAACTAGGTCACTAGACCAAATTGAAGGGTAATCATGTTAACACTCTGGATACTGCATTTTTAATTTCAGCATGATAAAACTTTATCAGAATGTTTTTCTTGATGATATGTAGGCCAAGTTTGAATATGGGTCATGCTGGATCAAAAACTAGGTCACTAGATCAAATTGAAGGAAAATCTTGTGAACACTTTGGATGCCGCATTGTTTGCTTCAGCAGCTTGAAATTTGGTCAGAATGTTTGTCTGAATTATATCTAGGTCAAGTTCAAATATGGGTCATATTGGATCAGAAACTAGGTCAATAAAGGAAAATATTGTTCAAACTCCGGAGGCCACATTTTTACTTTGAGCAAGTTGAAACTTAGTCAGAATGTTGTCTTGATGATATCTAGTCCATGTTGGAATATGGGTCATATCAGGTAAAAAATATAGATCACTAGGCCAAATGAAGGAAAGTATTGTTAACACTGGAGGTTGCATTCAGAATAATTGTCTTGATGTGTTTTGCATTGCAGTACATTGTATAATTAAGGTGAGCGATCCAGGGCCATCATGGCCCTCTTGTTTTAATCCACATGAAGTTAACCCCCCTTTCCCACATACGGATGCTTTCTGACACCTTTGAAGCAGACGACTATTGAAAACATTTTTTGAAAAATGTAGAAATTGCTCATGATGAGCAATTTCTCCATTTGCCACAATAATTTCAACTCTATCTAAAGATTTAACCTTCATTTAGAAAGATTTTTCAATATTTTCTGCATAGATATTGTTTTTTGCTGAAGATTTGTCATATGGCGGAAAGGGTTAAAACAAAAATGATAATTTTAAAAAACAAACAGCAGAACTTGGGGAACTCTGCTACACCAACACTTAAGCCCTTTAGGGAATTTTAAGATCGCTGTATCTAACAGCATTTAAATACATTTAAATCAAAATTGAATGCCAGATTATGGCCCTGATTGATAGCCTCAGCAATTTAGTTTTTCTCCACTGATTGATCAGTTTTTGTCTCCCTTATGACCACAGTTCTAGATAATTTACCGCTTTTCACCATGCAAATGTATTTTGATGCAACTGCAGTAGATATATTTTTGAAAACATTGAGACAAGACCAGAAATTGCTTAAATGAGCAATTTCTCCTTTAACCCTTGCCCTCATACGACAATTAATACTTCTTTGAACATAATTTGTCAAAAAATAGAAAATCTCTTTAATTGAATGGATAACCTATGACTAAAAGTGGAAAACATTGTGGCAAAAGGAGAAATTGCTCGTTTTGAGCAATTTCTTCTTTTGTCACTATGTTTTCAAAAAGCTGTCTGCTGCAGAGGCGTCAGAAAGCATCTATATGAGGTAAAGGGTTAACAGCAATGTTTTATACTCTATTAAATTATTTTACTTTCAGTTATAGATATTTTCTGCTAGGTTTTCTAAGTCAATTCCTGCAGATTTGTTGCTAGGGAGGTAAGGGTTTACCTGATAAAATGATTTTTCAGTTGGCTGCTCACCTTTCCCACATACAGCAAATCTGCAGCATACGACATTGAAAGCATCTGGCTAAGAATATGTTAAATCTATATAAGGGAAAGTTTAATTATTAAAAGGGGTTGAAAGTTGCTCGTTTTGAGCAATTTCTTTATTTGTCACAATGTTTTCAAAAGTCGTCTGCTGCAGAGGCGTCAGAAAGCGTCTATATGGGGAAAGGGTTAAGGAATATTGGATAAAAAGAATTCAACATCTGGATAAAACTAAGCATCAAAAGCAGAGTTTAGAATATTGAGGGAAAAGAAGAAACTTCTCATTGACAAATTTCTCATCATTCCACAATATATATATATATATATTAGATATTTTAATACTATATCAATTAGGATAAAGTCTAAATTACATCTTTATAATGAGAATTAATGAATTGTATTTTAGTTCAAAAAGGTAAAGATAATTTATATGGAAAAAATGCTTAGCAAGTTGAGGATTAAAGAGTTTTCTTGTCTGTGCATTTTCCATTCTAATGCAGACGTTGGGGCTCTCATGAGGCTTTACTCCAAATTTGACATGAATTTTAAGGGGTTTTCAAACAAATTTGTTGGTCTCAAATCTTAATTCAGCCGTTCTACGAGTAAACCAACACTGTGGTCTCTGGGTAAAGGATCAACCCGGATCACCCTAAGCATACTGCGTAGGCTAACCTGGACGGACACTTTTGGCCTCCTGTTGCATGATTTTCTGTTTCAGGAATCATTACTCTTAAACTCTAGCTATCTGAGACGGAATGTTTTGGCCCGGATTGGACTGCACAGGCTGATTTGGGTCGATACATAACGCAGTCCATAATGTTGGTTTTCCTCATGGAACGGCTCATTTGTAAAAAGGACATGTACTTAGAAAGGTTGAAAAAGTGAATATATATTTAGGAAACAGAGTGTTTCACCTTGGAAATATATTTATATACAGTCATGTACTATGATGAAATATCCTTATCATGTAATATGTTACTTAGGAGACTGTCTTTGTATGCTTATTTTTACAAATTTTCAGCCCTACAAAATGAATCATGAACATAATTACTACTAAAGGAGATTCACATTGGTATTATTTTCCTCAGTTTGACCTTGACCCTTTCCTACATACAACAAATTAGCAGCAAATGACAAATCTAAATAGATCTTGGCAAAAATATGAATAATCTCTAGAAATGAAAGTATCATTATTAAATAGAGTTGAAAATGTTGTGGCCAAAGGGGAAATTGCTCATAATAAGCAATAACTCCTTCTGTCACATTGTTTTAAAATGTCTACTGCAATTGCCTCACAATGCCTATGTAGGTGGGAAAGGGTTAAGTAGGTTACCCTGAAGATTTGCAACTTGCCTTATCTGTCCTCTCATCTCCCCAAACTTTGTCCACGCATATCTCGACTCCTATACTATTTCATACTATTTCATAAAATGTTACCAAATTTAGAATGCACATGCATATTGGGAAGGCGCAGAGACCTGTAACAAAATTGTGTCACTTAACCTGTGACCTTAACCTTGATCCGATTTAAAGAATAATCTTGCTGAACTTTGTCCTGGCCATATCTCCTCTACCATTTCATTTAGGGTAACGTTACCATGCAGTGTCCTGTAATAAAATTGTGTCACTGTGACCTTGACCAGATTTAAAGATTAATCTTGCTGAACTTTGTCCTGGCCATATCTCCTCTACCATTTCACTAAGGGTTACCACGCAGTGTCCTGTAATAAAATTGTGTCACTGTGACCTTGACCCGATTTAAAGAATAATCTTGATGAACCTTGTCCTGGCCATATCTCCTCTACCAGTTTGCTTAGGGTTATCGCGCATTGTCCTGTAATAAAATTGTGTCACTGTGACCTTGACCCGATTAAAAGAATAATCTTGATGAACCTTGTCCTGGCCATATCTCCTCTACCATTTCACTTAGGGTTTCCAAGTTTAGTATGCACATGCATCTTGGGAAGACGATGTGTCACATACCAGTATCGGGTCACTTCGACCGTAATCTTGACCCTATTTAGAGATGCATTACTGTGACATTGACCCTAACCTCATTTAAAGAAAAAGCTTGTGCAGGCCATATCTCCTATAATATCCAGTGTTTTCTCCAGCCCTATATTTTTTAGGTTCCTATATGAACCCCTACTTGGAATTTAGGGGGTCATTTAAATGTGTATTATAGTTTGTCATTTACTCAAGACTAGCTATTTCACAGAGTTATTGTGTAGAACATGATGACAAGTCTTAGTGATGTCAATCAGCTTCTACCCGAAGGAAATAATTAAACTGGCTACTTAAGACAGGTGGCTACTTTTCACAATATCCATGATTTGGTCAGATTTTGCTCTATTTTTTTTCAGTTCACATAAAATAGCCTTTGTTACGATGGAACTAATATTTACATTAGAAATAGTAAATGCAATATTTAAGTATTCATTCCAATATTTTGTGCACCTGTCATGCTTAAATAGAGGATATTTCATTTATTATCACTTTTATTAAACAAGTTTACTAAGATGATATGCCGCGAGCCTTAGATGTCATATTCTGCTTAGTTAACGAGTTAGCGTGAATAAACATGAATGAGATATTCTTTTTATCACATGAAATGACTTGTGAGGCGTATTTCGAAATATTGTACTTACGTTTACCATTTTCTACATGAAATTAACCTGTTTTGGTGCCAAAATGACTAACGTTATGACCTCAAACTGCTGACATGACGTCATTTTCATAGTTTGGTTTCTGCGTTGTAACAAAGACTTAGGCGTAAGACTGAGAACCAAACTAATAGTGTCATATGATATTTATGTAATGACATCCCAGAGAGGATTTATGTGATAATTGAAATTAACAACCGAATACGCTGTACAAAATATCTGTCTATAAATAGCTCCCATCATCTATGCTGATCATGTGATCAGTACCGGTATCTTATTTAAAAAATGATTCATTGTTGATTTTGATTTGTTTAGGTTGTATGATTTGAAGCCAAGTGTCTATCAATTTTGAGCTGATTCAGCCTCGAGTCTTCTCATTAACAACTGATTGAATTTGTTTTTTCAGAGCGTTATATCAGACGCAGGTTAGTAATTTCTCTGCGTCAATGTCAATTAAATTGCGTCAAAAACGCAGGATACACGCTCTCAAGAAATTATTACTTATGGAGTTATCAAATTTTGTCTGAATATGCATCTTTGGCATAGTTTTTGTTTTGTACTAAAATTAGTTCACTGTGACCTTGACCTCTGACCCAATTTAAAGAAAAATCATGTCTGGGCTATATCCCATATGTTATGACCCCTGGGGTTTGGGGTAACCAAATAATCTCCCAAAGTGCATCTTGGGAAGAGGATGTGTCATTTACCAAAATTGTGTTGCTGGTTGCTGTGTCCTTGACCTGCGGTCCCAAGTAAAAAATAGGCTTGTCCAGGTCATATTGGGGTTATCTTTCCTGGAGTTACCATCCTATGCAATTGTTATCTCAATCCAACAAAACAATCAATTTTTTCTCCAAACTTATACTTAAGATGATTATTAAATTCCCATATATACTATGTCATTTTTATGTCGAAAATACATTACCAGTCATTCAATACCTGATATATAATCTCAATACCCTTAACTCATCTAGAAAAAAGATTGCACCTAGCGTATTACTCACGCCTGTGTGATATACACGGTCGCCGGCATTTACCGGCGCACGAGGTCAATTTGGCACTTTTCTGGACATTTGGATAATAGAAATTATGGCATTGACATTAAGTGTTGTCACTAGCAATGTTTTGAGAGTTGATGCTGGGAATTGTTTTGAATACAGTATTAAAAATATTGTAAGAGAAATTGTTCATTATTAGCGATTTCTCCTATTTCAACAAAATGACTGTATTTGGAAACAAGTTACCATTTTAAGTTATTGCCTTATCTCTAAATTCAATTATCTCTTTCCCACCTGCAGACGCATTTTGACGCAATAACAGCAGACGAGTTTTGAAAACATTGTGGCCAAAGGTGAAATTGCTCATGATTTCTCCTTTGGCCACAATGTTTTCAACTTTATTTAATAATTAAGCTATCTTTTATGGAGATTTTACAGGGTTTTGTCTCTCTGTTTTCAAAGTCGTCTGCTGCAGATTTGTTGTATGTGAGAAAGGATTATCCTGTGGAATTAGGAGAATTTAATTATTGAAATAGCGTTTCAAAATAACAATTTACAAGTCTCTGAGGCTCCTTTATCAAATATTACCAAAGAGCTTTTATTATTTATCACTTTCCCACTTGTAGAATGCTCTTTTCACATCTGCATCAGTCAAATTTTGAAAACATTTCAACTAAAGGAGAAATTGCTGTAAATGAGTAATTTCTCTTTTGTCACAATGTTTAAAACTTTGATCTATATTATTATTTCATTAAAAATGTTTTAGATGTTTTTGAAAGTTTTCTGCTGCACACTCATTGTATATATGGGAAAGGGTTAATTGATCCAACAAGATTGGATGTTTGAAGCCTAATCTGCTGGTGTGTTAAAGGGACTGAATCCCATATGAGAAAAAAGCGAAAAAAAAAGAAAATTGTTAAAAATTGCTATTACCTTAATGTTTTTGCATGTAAGGCATTGAGATTTGCTGACTGATGTACTATAATATATGCACACTATTAATATTGCGGAGATTTTTCGTTATTTTGCATTGTAAAATCTACTGGGTTAGTAACCCAGTAAATCTAAAAATATCGCTGTATATTTATCACGTGATCACTACAACCGAATTGACAATCTCCTTCGCAGAGTTGTCGTTCCTTACACTCACGCATACATGTATGTAATGAGTCGATAGTGTTAGAGAATGCCGAATTGAATCCACAAATTCAAATGAGCAAGAGGAAATTCCACGGTATTTTTAAACGGGAAAACACGGAGCGGACGTTTTTTTAACTGCTTATTTCCTATGAAAAAATGAAAAACAAGACTTGTACCACCTTCTACAACATTCCGTTACATATATATCAATGTATTTTGGATTAATAAGAATAAGTATAAAATATAACGATTTTGGATCATTATGGTGTTCAGTCCCTTTAACATAAATAATACAAAATGCTTAGTAGTAAAAGAAAATACATTTAAATATACGTATATAATTCAATTAATTGGCAATCAAGGGGTAACTTCAATTGTAGAGATAATTATGTCTCCCCCATTACATGGGGGTGACATATTGTTTTTGCTCGTTCCGTCCGTCCTTCCGTCCATCCTTCCGTCCTTCCGTCTGTCACACTTGTTTCCGCTCAATAACTGAAGAACGCTTGGGTGTGGGAACTTCATACTTGGTATGCAGGTTGGTCATGACCAGTAGCTGACCCCTATTGATTTTGATAACAGAAGGTCAAAGGTCAAGGTCATGGTGACCTTGTGAGGTAAAAAATGGTTTCCGCTCAATAACTGAAGAACGCTTAGGCTGAGGAACTCCATACTTGGTATGCAGGTTGGCCATGCCTAGTAGAAGACCCCTATTGATTTTGAGGTCAGTACGTCTAAAGTCAAGTGACCATTAGCTTGAAATGTCACAGTGACAATGAGCTGATACATAGTTTTTGCTTGGGCCCAGGAACTTCATACTTGATGTGCAGGTTGGTCACCACCAGAAAATGACCCCTATTAATTTTAAGGTCACTAAGTCAAAGGTCAAGGTCACATCCGTCACACTTGTTTCCGCTCAATAACTGAAGAACGCTTGGGCATTGGATCTTCATACTTGGTATGCAGGTTGGTCATGACCAGTAGATGACTCCTATTGATTTTGATGTCAGAAGGTCAAAGGTCAAGGTCATGGTGACCTTGTGAGGTAAAAAATGGTTTCCGCTCAATAACTGAAGAACGCTTGGGCCGAGGAACACCATACTTGGTATGCAGGTTGGCCAAACCCAGTAGAAGACCCTATTAATTTTGAGGTCAAAGTCAAGGTCACAGTGACCTTGAGCTGAAAGGTCACAGTGACAATGAGCTGAAACATTGTTTTTGCTTAATAACTGTAGAATGCTTTGGCCATGGAAGTTAATACTTGGTGTGCAGGTTGGTCACCACCAGTAGATGACCCCTATTGATTTTGAGGTCACTAGCTTAAAGGTCAAGGTCATGGTAACCTTCAGCTGAAAAATGGTTTCCTCTCAATAACTAAATAATGCTTATGTTGAGGAACTTCATACCTGGTGTGCAGGTTGGTCCTAACCAGTAAATGACCTTTATTGAATTTGTTTGATTTTGAGGTCACAAGGTCAAATGTCGAAGGTCACGGTAACCCTCAGCTGAAAAATGTGTTTTACTCAATAACTGAAGAACGCTTATACCCAGGAACTTCATACTTGGTGTGCAGCTTGGTCCTAACCTGTAGATGACCCCTATTGATGTCAGTAGGTCAAAGGTCAAGGTCGCGGTGACCTTTGGCTGAAAAATGGTTTCCACTCAATAACTGAAGATTGCTTGGGCCCAGGAACTTCATACTTGGTGTGCAGGTTGGTCACCAGCAGCAAATGACCCCTATTGATTTTGAGGTCACTAGGTCAAAGACCAAGGTCATGGTAACCCTCAGCTGAAAAATGGTTTCCGCTCAATAACTGAGGATTGTCACTGTTGCTTCATCTCCAGTCCAAAACTAAACAATTCATCTCCATCATTTCTTTTCCTCCCCTACGACCACACAAATGGGGAGACAAGCGCTTTTTCAAAAAAGCAATCTCTAGTTTTTCCAGGTTTTTGTCAACATGCTTTCAAAGTCATCTGCTGCAGGTTTGCTGTATGTGGGCAAGGGTTAATTGGCAATCAAGGGTGACCCAACTGATTTGAAAACATGCAATCTCTTGTAAACCTCCTCAGTGGTAGGGGCGTAGAGCATCTCAGGACTGTTGGATAATCATTATGACTGACTTGCTGGTTTCAGGATAAATGGACCAGTAGTACTCAGGTAAACTACACAGGGAAGGTGATATATCTGGAAATTGATGATGGAGTGTAGATGACCATTTGGGTCATGTGGGTTGAAAAACTAGGTCACTAGGCCAAATTGAAGAAATATATTGTTGACACTCTGGAAGCTGCATGTTTTATGTTTAGCTTGTTGAGACTTTGTCAGAATGTTTGCCTTCATAATGTCAAGTCTAATTTGGAGTATGGGTCATGTCCAGTAAAAAACTAGGTCACTAGGCCAAATTTGAGAAAAATCTTGTTTATTCTATCGCATTTTTGAGTCGAGCAGCTTGAAACTTTGCAAGAATGTTTGTCTTACAGTAATTGTTATTTTCCCTATGATGCATTGAAAGCAGACACATCTTCAAACGCCATATCTGGTAAACACGCACCTCTACAAACACCATATCTGGTAAACATGTAAAAGATTGACGTATTCGTAGCTGAATCCAGACGAAATCTGTATGACTGAAGACGATCCAACCTTGTTTGTGATTGACCCTTCATGGCACCCTCCCCATTTCCATGTCGGCTTCCCTTCAACAGGCTTTAAAAGTCTGACATTGCTAATTTGGTAAATTGTGTAGCCTTCAATAACCAGACATTGATTATATCGATTATGTGTTTGTTAACATTTTCCCCTTATATATAGATGCCTTTTTGAAAATATTCTGGAAAAGAGAGTATTCCTCAGAACAATCAGATTCAACTGTTCCTAGAATGAATTTTAAAATCTGAATCAAAAATCTGATTTTGCTTGTGTTACAAGTCTTTTTCTTAGATGTATTTAAAGTAAATAGCGCTTGAAACAGTTGAAATTTGATGCTGCATAATAAGGAAATCGAGAATTTTGCTTTAATTTGGAAAGGCACAAAAAACTTTGCTCATCTAATTGAAATGATTGAAGACAACAAGATGGACATTTAAGGAGTTAAAACCAGACAAATTTGAATAATTGAAGCCAATCCAACCTTATTTGTGATTGAATGACTGACACACACTGTCTACATTGCAGACTAATCAATTTCATACCTTTCCTTCAAATGCTCATCTTTAAAATGATTAAAAACTTTCTTGATTTGTAAATATTTGTAGCTATATCTAAGGTCATGGTTCATTCAATTGATTGTAGGAGTTGCTTTGCACAATTCTTAATTAGATCCTAAGTATTGTGTTTAATTCAGTACTCTTATCTAATCCTTTCCAACGTACACACACATTTTGACTCATCTGCAATAGAATACTTTTAAAAACATCCTGGGCAAAAGAAAAATTGCTCATGATAAGCAATTTCTCCTTTTGCCACAGTGTTTTACTAATTATGTCTCCTCCTGTATACAGGGGAGATATATTGTTTTTGTCCTTGATGTCTGTCTGTCTGTCTGTCTGTTCGTCCCCAAAATCTTGTCCGATCCATATCTCCCAGACGGCTTGAAGGATTTTCATGAAACTTGGGTCACATGTTCACCTCATCAAGGCGACGTGCAGAACCTGCGTCTCGACAATATAGGGTCAAGGTCAAGGTCACGCTTGAAGGTCAAAGGTTTGAGGCTTTATTTCGTGTCCGCTCCATATCTCCGAGACGGCTTGAAGGATTTTCATGAAACTTGGGTCACATGTTCACCTCATCAAGGCGACATGCAGAACCCGCGTCTCGACAATATAAGGTCAATGTCAAGGTCACGCTTGAAGGTAAAAGGTTTGAGGCTTTATTTCGTGTCCGCTCCATATCTCCCAGACGGCTTGAAGGATTTTCATGAAACTTGGGTCACATGTTCACCTCATCAAGGTGACGTGCAGAACTTGCGTCTCGACAATATAGGGTCAATGTCAAGGTCACGCTTGAAGGTCAAAGGTTTGAGGCTTTATTTTGTGTCCGCTCCATATCTCCCAGACGGCTTGAAGGATTTTAATGAAACTTTGGTCACATGTTCACCTCATCAAGGCGACATGCAGAACCCGTGTCTTGACAATATAGGGTCAAGGTCAAGGTCACGCTTGAAGGTCAAAGGTTTGAGGCTTTATTTCGTGTCCGCTCCATATCTCCAAGACGGCTTGAAAGATTTTCATAAAACTTGGGTCACATGTTCACCTCATCAAGGCGACGTGCATAACCCGCGTCTCGACCATACCGGGTCAAGGTCAAGGTCACGTTTGAAGGTCAAAGGTTTGAGGCTTTATTTTGTATCAATATTGACCAAGAAATATGTAAACTACACTACAAAGAAATCAATCTTTGAAGACGTTCAAATTGACAGTAATGTTTAAGGAAAAAGAAAATTTGATGTATTCTCTGATACAATATTTATCAAAACTTTGAAAAGTTAATTGTCTGCTGCCAGAGCATCAAATGTGAATATTGGTTTTTTTTCCTTTTCCCACATATAAACGCTTTCTGACGCTTCTGAAGCAGATGTTTTTTGGAAACATTATGACAAAAGAAAAAATTGCTCAAATTGAGCAATTTCTCCTTCTGCCACACTGTTTTCAACTCTTTTTGATAATCAAACTTCATTTATCAAGATTGTTCACGTTTTTGTACATAGGTTTTCAAAGTCGTCTGCTGCATATTTGCTATATTCGGGAAAGGGTTATCATGTATTGCTCATGCCTTCTATATAGTGTTCATTGTCAACTATAGAACCTTACCTTGGAGAAAAAACAGTGTAAAGTTAACTGTCAACTATATAATGTATTGTCAGAGAAAAAAACCGGTGCTAAGTTAATTGTCAACAATAGAATCTTGGCCTACCTAAGAGAGAAAACCATGATAAGTTAACTGTGAACTTTATAAAGTTTTGTCGGAGAAAAAAAACCAATGTTAAGTTAACTCTCAACTATTGTAATTAGAATGTAACTTTAGTCAGTATGCAGAACCAAGACTGGAACAGTGCAACCCCTTTACATCTGATCAAACTGATTGGAATCTCCTGTAGCAAACATTTATCTACAGCACATACAAGTACATTTTGAAACATTGTACATAATATTTCAAACCTTTTACATATCGATGGCTTCATGCAAAACGGTTGTAACTACATCTTGTAACAAGATGTAGTTACAACCGTTTTGCATGAAGCCCACGATATGTAGGTAGCCAACTTGGTATGGTTTGTGAAATATCATAATGATAATTGATGATATTTATCATAAGCAACAATTTTAGTTTTTATTTGCCATTGCTTATGTTCTAAGCAACAGTTGTTAACTGTTTTGAAGAATACTTCAGTCTTGAATGTTACAGCTGCAGTAAAAATATGTGTTTCTGTAAACCATTTGAAATCATGTCCACTTTGTACCAGGTCAAGACAAAACATTAGTAATTAAAAATTGAGTACTGTCCAACTTGGTCAAATTTTTGTTTGTCTGCTTTATAGGTTGGAATGTTTTGAGAGATTTTGACAGATATTTGAGGGGGAGACATATGTTTTTGTCAAAACAATTCTAGTTATACTTTCACTTAATATAGAGATAATCTTTGCCCAGATGTTTTTAAAGTCATCTGCTGTAGATTTGCCATATGGCGGGAAGGATTAAAAAAAAGAGGAAAAAAACTAGAGTGGAAATTTCCAATTACTAACTCAGTAAGTTACTGGTAAAAAGGTAAAGAGATTTCTCATATTTTTGATAAAATGTTTTCAAATTTGTCTGCTGCAGGTTTTTTGTATATAGGAAAAGGTTAAACTTAACCCTTTACCTCATATAGATGCTTTCTGATGCCTCTGCAGCAAAGGCTTTTGAAAACATAGTGACAAAAGAAGAAATTGCTCAAAACAAGCAATTTCTCCTTTTGCCACAATTTTTTCCACTTTTAGTCATAGGTTATCCATTCAATTATAGAGATTTCTATCTTTTGACAAAATATGTTCAAAGTCGTCTGCTGCAGATTTGTCGTATGAGGGAAAGAGTTAAGTGGCAGAACTGAACAGCCTCAAAATTATGTTTGTTGGACTTGTAAAGAGACAGGACAGGAAAATATACTTGTCTGATGCCATGTCCCAAATAATAAGTTTTGGATTAGATCCAGTCTAAGTTGGGGAGTTTGGATTAGATTTGGCCTTAGTTAAGAGTTTGGATTGGATCAAGCCTTAATTAAGAAGTTTGGATTGGATCCAGCCTTTAATATAGTTAAGAAGTTTTATTTGCTCCAGCCTTATTTAAGCAGTTTGGATTGGATGCAGCCTTAGTTAAGAAGCTTGTATTGGATCTAGCCTTAGTAAAAAAAGCTTGGATTGGATCCAGCTTTGGTTAAGAAGCTTTGATTTGATCCAACCTAAGTTAAGAAGCATGGATTGGATCCAGCCTTAGTTAAGAAGCTTGGATTGGATCAAACCGTAGTTAAGAAGGTTGGATTTGATTCCAGCCTTGGTTAAGAAGATTGAATTGGATCGAGCCTTAGTTAATCAGTTTGGATTGGATCCAGCCTTAGTTAAGAAGCTTGTATTGGATCTAGCCTTAGTTAATCAGTTTGGATTGGATCCAGCCTTAGTTAAAGAAGCTTGTATTGGATCTAGCCTTAGTAAACAATCTTTGATTGGATCCAGCTTTGGTTAAGAAGCTTTGATTTGATCCAACCTAAGTTAAGAAGCATGGATTGGATCCAGCCTTAGTTAAGAAGCTTGGATTGGATCAAACCGTAGTTAAGAAGGTTGGATTTGATTCCAGCCTTGGTTAAGAAGATTGAATTGGATCGAGCCTTAGTTAATCAGTTTGGATTGGATCCAGCCTTAGTTAAGAAGTTTGTATTGGATCTAGCCTTAGTTAATCAGTTTGGATTGGATCCAGCCTTAGTTAAGAAGCTTGTATTGGATCTAGCCTTAGTAAAAAAGCTTTGATTGGATCCAGCTTTGGTTAAGAAGCTTTGATTTGATCCAACCTAAGTTAAGAAGCATGGATTGGATCCAGCCTTAGTTAAGAAGCTTGGATTGGATCAAACCGTAGTAAATCAGTTTGGATTAGATCCAGCCTTAGTTAAGAAGCTTGTATTGGATCTAGCCTTAGTTAATCAGTTTGGATTAGATCCAGCCTTAGTTAAGAAGCTTGTATTGGATCTAGCCTTAGTAAAGAAGTTTGGATTGGGTCCAGCTTTGGTTAAGAAGCTTTGATTTGATCCATTCTAAGTTAAGAAGCATGGATTGGATCCAGCCTTAGCTAAGAAGCTTGGATTGGATCAAACCTTAGTTAAGTAGTTTGGATTTGATTCCAGCCTTTGTTAAGAAGATTGAATTGGATCCAGCTTTAGTTAAGAAGCTTGGATCGGACCAAGTCTCAGTAAAGAAGCCTGTATTGGATCCAACCTTAGTTAAGAAGTTTGGATCGGACCAAGTCTCAGTTAAGAAGCCTGTATTGGATCCAACCTTAGTTAAGAAGTTTGGATCAGACCAAGTCTCAGTTAAGAAGCCTGTATTGGATCCAACCTTAGTTAAGAAGTTTGGATTGAATCAAGCCATGGTTAAGAAACTTTGATTAGGTCCAGCCTTAGATACAAAGCTTTGATTGGATCCAGCCTTAGTTAAAAAGCTTGGATTGGATCTAGCCTTAGTTAAGAACTTTGAATTAGATTTGGCCTAAGTTTAAAAGCTTGAGTATAATTAAACCTAAGTTAAGAAGTTTAGATTGGATCCAGCCTAAGTTGGAAAGCTTGGATTTGATCAAGCCTTAGTTTAGAAGCTTTGATTGGATCCAGTCTTAGTTGGCCTTAGTTAAGAAGCTTGTATTGGATCAAGCCTTATTAAAGAAGTAGAAGTTTGGATTGGATCTAGCCTTAGTTATGAAGTTTGGATTATACTTGGTCTTAGTTCAGACGTTTTGATTGGGTCCAGTCTTAATTAGGAAATTTGGACTTGATCCAGTCTTAGTTAAGAAGCTTGGATAGGATCCAACCTTAGTTAAGAAGTTTGAGTTGAATCCAGCCTTAGTTTTGAAGTTTTAGTTGGATCCAGTCTTAGTTAAGAAGTTTGGATTGGATCCAGTCTTTGTTAAGAAGTTTGGATTGGATCCAGCCTTTGTTAAGAAGCTTGGATTGGATCCAGCCCTAGTTAAGACACTTGGAATAGACTTGACCTTCTTAGTTCATTGAAGTTTTTAATAGATTTAACCCAAGTTAAGAAGTTTCAAATAGATTTAACCCTAGTTAAGAAGTTTTTAGTAGATTTGGACATAGTTAAGAAGTTTTCAATAGATTTGGCCCTATTCCAGAAGCAACATTGAAGCTTAGTGCCACTGATACAGCTTTGGATGCCTGATTACTCTCTTGCTTCTAATAATGAGTGTGATTTATGTTTTCTGCTTGAATGGCTTGAATAATTTATCCATCTCCCACATATGATCAATCCACAGCAAACCATTTTGAAAACATCTGGACAATTTCTATAAACAAAACTGATAAGGCTCATTATTGAAAGCGTTAAAAACATTATTGCATAGGAAAAAATTTCCTCATTTATTATGAGTAATTTATTCTATTTCCATAATGTTTACAAATGTCCTCTGTTGCAGATGCATCAGAATGTGTCTGCAAGTGGGAAAGGGTTAAATTAATATGATCATACTCCGAAATTTACAGTTGTAACCGTTTTGTAAGGGCATGTGCCTTTGAAAATGAATGCCTCTCTCAAGTAAAAGGATATGATTCCTCTTTCAATTATAATTGAAAAGTAAAAGTCATATATCAAGTTAGACATTAAGAATAAACAAACGGTTGATGAACTCTCTTATTTATGGAAACACAATCAATTTAATCTGGAGTAGCTTCAGCAAATTATCTTCCCTAATAAAATTAACCAATTAGTTAAAAAAGAGAAGCTTCATGTTAGTTTGCATTTGCTTTACAATGATCTAATAAGACTGTCAGGTAGTTACACTATAATACATTACAGGTCCTTGAACTCTTTCCCACATATAGATGCTTTTCAACCTTTCTGCAGCAGATTACTTTTTTAAATCAATATGACAAAAGAAGAAACTTTTGAAAACAAGCAATTTCTCCATTCGCAACAATATTTTCAACTCTATTCAGTATCTAAACTTTCATTTATAGAGATTTTACGTATTTTTGCCAAGATGATTTCAAAGTCGTCTGCTGCAGTTTGTTGTGTGTGGGAAAGGGTTAACATTTTAAGACAAACTACAAATCTGCAGCAGACCACTTTAAAAACATCAAGGTAAAACTATTGAAAATCTCTGTAAGTGAAAGTCAAGTTATTATGTCTCCCCCATTACATTGCCCGTTCTGTCCGTCCTTCCGTCCTTCCGTCTGTCACACTTGTTTCCGCTCAATAACTGAAGAACACTTGGGCGTAGGAACTTCATACTTAGTATGCAGGTTGGTCATGACCAGTAGCTGACCCCTATTGATTTTGATAACAGAAGGTCAAAGGTCAAGGTCATGGTGACCTTGTGAGGTAAAAAATGGTTTCCGCTCAATAACTGAAGAACGCTTTGGCTGAGGAACTCCATACTTGGTATGCAGGTTGGCCATGCATAGTAGAAGACCCCTATTGATTTTGAGGTCAGTACGTCTAAAGTCAAGGTCACAGTGACCATGAGCTTGAAAGGTCACAGTGACAATGAGCTGATAAATAGTTTTTGCTTGGGCCCAGGAACTTCATACTTGATGTGCAGGTTGGTCACCACCAGAAAATGACCCCTATTAATTTTAAGGTCATTAGGTCAAAGGTCAAGGTCACAGTGGTCAAGGTCACATCTGTCACACTTGTTTCCGCTCAATAACTGAAGAACGCTTGGGCATAGGATCTTCATACTTGGTATGCAGGTTGGTCATGACCAGTAGATGACTCCTATTGATTTTGATGTCAGAAGGTCAAAGGTCAAGGTCATGGTGACCTTGTGAGGTAAAAAATGGTTTCCGCTCAATAACTGAAGAACGCTTGGTCCGAGGAACTCCATACTTAGTATGCAGGTTGGCCATGCCCAGTAGAAGACCCTATTAATTTTGAGATCAAAGTCAAGGTCACAGTGACCTTGAGCTGAAAGGTCACAGTGACAATGAGCTGAAACATTGTTTTTGCTTTATAACTGTAGAATGCTTTGGCCATGGAAGTTAATACTTGGTGTGTAGGTTGGTCACCACCAGTAGATGACCCCTATTGATTTTGAGGTCACTAGCTTAAAGGTCAAGGTCATGGTAACATTCAGCTGAAAAATGGTTTCCTCTCAATAACTAAAGAATGCTTATGTTGAGGAACTTCATACCTGGTGTGCAGGTTGGTCCTAACCAGTAAATGACCTTTATTAAATTTGTTTGATTTTGAGGTCACAAGGTCAAATGTTGAAGGTCATGGTAACCTTCAGCTGAAAGAGCTTAGGCCCAGGAACTTCATACTTGGTGTGCAGGTTGGTTACCAGCAGCAAATGACCCCTATTGATTTTGAGGTCACTAGGTCAAAGACCAAGGTCATGGTAACCCTCAGCTGAAAAATGGTTTCCGCTCAATAACTGAGGATTGTCACTGTTGCTTCATCTCCAGTCCAAAACTAAAAAATTCATCTCCATCATTTCTTTTCCTCCCCTACGACCACACAAATGGGGAGACAAGCGCTTTTTCAAAAAAGCAATCTCTAGTTGAGTAGAGTTTAAAAGAGTGTTGCAAAAGAAAATATTGCTCATTACAAGAAATATCTCTTATTGTCACAATCTTTTCAAAAACTGTTAGCTGAAGATGCTTAAAAATTAGGAAAAGTGTTTTGTCTATGGTACAGATGGATTTTTATGGCTCTAAAACAGATAAAAAAAATAAAATCATTGTTGGGAGCAGGAATTAAAATATCCCAACATGTAAACTATTTAACCCATTACTTCACATGATATTTCAAATGTTGCCTACTTTACAAACAACAGATGAACAAGTTGAAAAATCTGGAAAACTGATGTAACTTTTTGACAAAGAGTTGAAAATATTGGAATTAAAGGTGAAATTGCTAGTTTTGAGCTATTTCACCTTTTATTGCAAAGTTTTCAAAAGTCGCATGAAACAGCAGGCGTCAAGTGTAGTCGATGTAAAGTAATGGGTTAAAGAAAGTGATAGCATTCAAAGCCTCTATAGGGGAAATAAAGAGATAATGTACGTTTTTGACTCAATGGACTAACCTGATTTGTTGTTATCTGTCACATTATGTGTGCATGAATACAGACCTAATCCAAATGTTTCCCTGAATTCATAAGAAAAAAATACACACGCCCAATTTAGCTTGTTTTCTGGTAACATTAATCTTTACCACAGATATTATGTACAGGTCATTCCTTATTCTGACAGTGAAAGATATCACCATATTTTTGCCATGGTTGGCAGACATGTAGGAATTTCTTCTCCATGTGTCTGTCTGTCGGACTTTCACTTACTGACATATTGGCAGGTGACATTATGTGTTTCTTTGAACATTCTCGATTTTGGCATTATATAAATCCAGATCATTATCAATACAGTGTCCTTATTAGTCTGTAAAGTAGACATTCAACCTATAACACAGGACCTATAGTAGTTTGTTATTATCTGGAAATAAAAGTATAATTATTGAATAGAGTTGAAAAATTAATGACAAAAGGAATAAATGCTTATCATGTGCAACTTCTGCTTTTGCCAGCAAGGTTTTTAGTCCCTGACCAGGAACCAAGGATGGCTAGGGGTAGAGGGGAGGATTATAAGTTTGCACTTCGTCCGTCTTTCTGTCCTTCCACCCAACCTAGTCTGGGTCATATCTTCTATGCCATTTCCCTTTAAGATACCAAATTTGATATATATATGCATCTCCGGTGAAGTCAATGTGTCACATACCAAGATTGGATCACCTTCACCTGTGACCCCATTTAGAGAAAAAGGTTGGTCCAGGCAATACTTCCTATGCTATTGCACCTAGAGCACCAAATATGGTACAAAGATGCATCTTAGGGAGACAGTGTGTGCAGCATACCAAACATTGGTCACTGTACTGTGACCTTGACCTCTGACCCCATTTAATGAAAAAGGTTGTTTGGGCTTTATTTCCTATGCTGTTGCAACTAGAGTTAGCTAATTTGGTATAAGATGCATCTTTAGAAGACAGTGTGTTGCAACCAAAATATGATCACCTTGACCTTGACCTCTGAGCCTATTAAAAGAAAAATCTTGACTGGGCTATATTATCTATTCTATTTCCACTATTTACCAAATTGAATTTGTATCTTGGTAAGAAGGTGTGTCGCATACCAACATTGGGTCACTGCGAACTTGAGAAATCTGCTGTGGTCGATTGGTAAGCTTCAGGGGTTTGAAACTGGGTGTCTCAGGTTTGATCCTCAGTCGCAGCAGTCATGGTCGAGTGCCCTTTTGCAAGGCACATTTCCTAGCCTTGTACAGGTTTGTTTACTCGGGGATCATGAATAAGTAAACTATTGCCATGATATAACTGAAATAATATTTTAAACAACATAAAATCGAATAAAACAAAACACTGTGACCTTGACGTTAACACATTAAATACCATTTAAAGAGTAACCATGTTTGGTATTAAGATGCATCTTCAGAAAAGTCTGTATTATTGACAAAATTAAGGTTGCTTTGACCTTAACCTATCCCTGACTAAATTTAAAGCGACTGAACTCCAGATACCCAACTGTCGAAAAAAATTAAAATTTCCAATTTTAAATAAATAAGTGTTATTTTTGTATTTGGGGCATTAAAATATGATAACTGACATAATACACACCCCTATAATCGGTAAGATTTTCTTGTTTTCGATACTTTTTCCATCGCAAATTCTACCCTGTCAGTAACGGGGTAAGTATTTTTAAATAGGAAACCCCTTCATCGGGACAATTGAAAACGACTCAAGTTCACTTTATTGATAAAAAACGATACATTTTCTACCCTGGTTTTACTTGGATAACATAAAGAATAACATTTAGGGCGAATTGATATATATATATATTTTTTTTTTTTTTTTTTTTTCATGCCATCTGGATTTCAGTCGCTTTAAGAACAATGCTTGTCTTGACCATAATTTCTTACATTATAACACTCAGATTTACCCATCTTGATGCATACATGAGAAGATTATTACATACCAAAATTAGATCACAGGAACCTTAACCCTTTCCCTCATATAGACGCTTTCTGACGCCTCTGCAGCAGACAACTTTTTGAAAACATAGTGACAAAAGAAGAAATTGCACAAAACGTGCAATTTCTCCTTTTGCCACAATGTTTTCCACTTTTTGTCAGTTATCCATTCAACTATGGAGATTTTCTATGTTTTGACAAAATAAGTTCAAAGTCGTCTGCTGCAGAATTGTCGTATGAGGGAAAGGGTTAACCCAAATTATTGGTCTGATTTCATGAGTTTGTGTTATTTCTTAAAAAACTTTATGCATCCCAACCCCTGGTTGCGACTATGGATTGTCTACAATTCTTTCTCTTGTTAAAAGTCATATGTACGGATATGTCTAAATGTGTCTGTATGTTGGAAAAACCTTTAAAGTGCAAGTAACAGCAAACACATAATTTGTTCCTCTTGATGTAAGAAGTTAGTGTAAATTTCTTTTGTATTGACTCTGGAGTCATTGAGAAGCATTTATTTGATTAGGGATTCTACATTGTCACTTTCGTTTCCATTAAACTATTTTCCTCTGCACTTTTAGGAGAATTTGAAAATAGGTACAGAATCCATTTGAGTTGCAATTTTGATGATACTTAGTCTCTTTTGTCTCAATTTGTTTATTATTCTTTGAACTTGGAGAAAGTTTGAATTACCAAATGATGCGGGAAAAGATGACATTCAGAAAATTTAGGTTAACCCTTTCCCAAATTTTTCTCAATAAGAATTTGTGCTAGGGCTTTAATATATATATAAGAGTGTGACCTTTTTTTTGGGGTAAAAGACAAGATTTTGGGTGGTTATAGTTTTAGGGCAAGTTGGCATTTTCATTTAATTTTTTAATTTTTCTCAATAAGTACTTGTGTTAGGTCTTTCATATTTGGAATATAATGACATTTATCGTGCAATGAGCAGATTACGTGACGTATAACACTGGTATGATAAACCTTTTGTTTACATGTCTACTGGTATGATAAACTTTTATCTTTATCAGTCTACTTATTTTTAGAAATGACGTAATCGCTGGAACTACTTTTTCTGAAATATAAATGAGCCGTTCCACCAGAAAACTATCGAACCGGATCAGCCTCAGCGTGCCGTGCAGGCTAACCCGAACAGACACGTTTCGCCTCATGTGGATTTTCTGTTTAAGGAATCATTGCTCAATACCTCTATCCCCCTGAGACGGAATGTGTCGGACCGGATTAGCCTGCGCAGGCTGATCTGGTTCGATACATTACGCAGAATCCATAATGTTGGTTTTTATCATGGAACGGCTCAATGATGTTGATAGTATAGCAGTCAAAGCAATGAACAAACATAAAATAACAATCAGAAATAAAGTTATTATTGTTTTAATTACATTTCAACAAATTGTACAATGCAAATACAAATCGAAAAGAATATCGTTATATAAATCACACGGAATGATCTGCATGTTCAGTCTACTTGATGAACTTTCTTCGTTGAAAATGTAGCATACATAGACCTGTTTATTCTCACGTGATCAGTTCATAGGTAACCTTGTTTAAATACAATCTGAAGCGAGTAATGTCCTATCTATGTTTCCACAAGTAATTTTAATACACTTAAATGAATCCACGTTAAACGACAAATGTTTAATTTCTATCGTCAGTCTGTGTTCTACCACGAGAAAGGGTTTTCGAACAGCCTCATCTACCCATGGATTCCTCTTTCATACAGCAGTTCCGACAGAAAAGCATTAGGCCCTATGCGTTAGAGATATCCAGAAAATGTTTCTTCTTGTTAAATAACTTTATCATTTACGTACAGCTAGTGTTTAAATGATCATTCTTAAAACTAAAAGTTTCGTAACGTGACTACCCACAACAGTGACGGTATCCTTTTCCAAAAATGAATGTCTCCAATCTAAACGACGACTAAGCCTAGGCCTCACACTGGTCTTGAATATAGTCATCTGTATTTAAACTTTGAGTGTTACTTGAACTTCCGTAGCCTGAACTAACTTTATACATTGACTTTCAGATCCAACACAACTATTCATTTTCAAAACACGGCGGTTGACATACATTTGACCTATCTTGTGTACTGAAGAGACGGCCAATCCGCAATACTTACACTTCTACTAAGAATATGTTCGAGTTAATATTGCCATTTTAAGGTATTATGTCAGACCAGATATACAAATTAAGTAGTAATAATCGAGAAATATGGAGTTGAAGTCGGAACTCTTTAGCTTCCGTATGTCGTGTGTACACAATGTAATTCGGCGAGGATTTATGCACGCGCGTGACGTCATTCTATTGAAGGTGAGGTCATTCATGAATGGCTTTTGTAATTTTGTATGTTATTTATTAAAACTAGTTAAAATGAATGTAGATTTACCTGAAAACATAATTTTACATGCAAGATAAATAGAATATTACGTCCCTGACTTTCGATATGAACTTTATCAGACTCGGCTGTGAGAAAGGATAATTGTCTCGCCAAAGGCTCGCCAATTATCAATTCTCCCAACCTCGTCAGATAAAGTTCATATCTTACGTCAGGGACATAATATTCTCTATATAATACCTTTCTTCACATTGTATGTTAAAGATGCTGAGTGTGACTTTTAGGGGGTAAAACACATGATTTTTGTTTGATTTGGAGAATTTTAGATAAATTCATAATTTTTGGTTACATTCCTTTCTAATTGTGATCATTCATCTATTAAATATAATTCTTCAACATATCATACGGGTATTGCATGGTGTCAAACATTTGGAAAACCTTTTTTTAAGGTTTTGCTAATTTTGGACTCGGTCAGTTTTAACATTTGCATTTAGCTCAACATCAAAGTTACATCATTCAAATCACTTCATACTTCACACATTTGTTAAGGACCATCGTACAATTAGGTTAGATAACTCCATTGTATCCTAAATATGGAGTAATGGCCCTTGATAGACTTAGGAAATTTGATTTTTAAATTATATATATTTTAAATTATGTATCTATTCAGTTGCTTTTACATATAGAGTATATAATATGATTTAATAGTACTTAAGTGCAATATAATGAAATAGTGCTTTATGTGAATAAGCGGCATATAGTCGAGCGCGCTGTCCTCCGACAGCAATTATAGAGATTTTCCATAATTTTTAGTAGACCCTTTAGTCTGTTGCAGATTTGTCATATGTGGGAAAGGGTTAATGTTCTGTATAATTTGAACTCAGTTAAGCCTTATTATAAAGTTTGTCAGCGTTATACTGGAATCACTGTGTGTCCTGTCCTCTTCTATTTTTGAGATATTTAACCCTTTCTTTCATATAGACGCTTTCTGACGCCTCTGCAGCAGACAGCTTTTTTATGTCAAAAATACATTACCAGTCATTTAATACCTGATATATAATCTCTACACCCTTAATTCATCCAGAAAAAGAACTCGCCTTGCGTATTCCTCACGTATATGTGATATACACGGTTGCCCGTAAGAGAGGGCAAGCACGTGATATCTTGCCACTTTTAATTTCTGGATCCACCAGCTAGACAGCTAAGAATTTACACATTATTTTCTAATTATTCTTTTCTTGGCTTTTTAAGGCTTATTGCCTTATTTAGTTGTTCATTCAGTTAGGAAACTGCATTAACAGATATTCAACTGCATTTAAAGTTAAATTATTGTTGTAATTGCTTGTTTTTGTAGGCGACAGCTAGCTGAAAAGCTCGAGGTGGTTACCCCACCCATTATTTTCAGTTAATGTCTTCGGGTGCGGAACGTAATTGAGTTCAAGACTTAAAGTTAAACGATGAGTTTCCAATCCCGTTATAGATTATACTTATGATGTTTGTTGTACTTACATGTAATTATAACATAGACAAAAATTTTGTTTATAGATTATATACGTTCCGGGTTGTCACTCGGGTAGAAAAATAAAAAGTAGAAAAAAAAAAATTTAAATTTTTTTTTTTGGTTTTATGGTTTTATTGTTGTGTTCTTTTCGTATATATTTGTATCATAAATATGTCACTTAGAAGTGAACGGAGGCGTGGCTCGTGTGGTCATGCTGTGGACGCATGGGACACGCATCCGAACTGTGTGGTTTGCTCAAAGGGCACACAGCTTTCACCGTGCGAGTACTGCTCTTCTTGGACTGTTTCTATTTGGAAACGGGCTGGGAAGGGTAAGACTAGCAAAAGCAGGAAGGGTAAGAGTGCCCCTAAAAAAGGCGTCTCTGATATCTCCGCGACCGTGTTGAGTGGTTCAAAGGTTAAGGCTGTACCTTCTCCACTTAACACAAACGCACCTCCTAGTCTAGCTAGAGACGAAGAGGAGCGTGTTAAGGTAGCTTTGGATGCGCGTTGTTCTGTCGGGAAACTAAAGCCTTCGGGCCTGATACCGTATAGAAACAAGGTAGAGAGTGCTCAAAGAGATAGGAAGGCCGGTAGGGTCGCTGGAGTCATCTACACTTGAACCGCATTATCTGTCGCCTGGTGTTGCTTAACCAACACCACACTCTGAGCTACAGCAGTCTTCGGACGGCTGCAGAGTGCCGGATTACAATGTCTGCGGACAAAGTTTTCCGGAGACTTATGGTAGAACAGCCTCACAACTGCCTATCCCTAGTCAACCGGGTTTTGCTGGTGCTGGAAAGCAAAACCCATATGCCGTGGCGCGACAGGTCCCCGGGCAACCGGGGCGTCATCTAGCGATGACGCGACCTGTCACCGGTCAGTCATTTAGCCATGACACGACCGGGCCAGTCAGTCAATTTGCCATGACTAGACAAGGTAGTCATTCACTTAGCGGTGAAATGACAGGGCTGCAGTCGAATAGCTACGACGCGGCCAGGCAGACGGTCACTCATTTAAATATGACGCGACCAGGCAGACACTCATTTCACTATGACGTGGCTAGCCAATCAGTCTCGCATGTAGCCATGTCTAGACAAGGTAAACAGGCAGACACTCATTTCACGATGACGTGGCTAGCCAATCAGTCTCGCATGTAGCCATGTCTAGACTAGGTGTGGATCAATCATTTAACTATGATACGACCAACCTACCGGTCATGCAGGTGAACATGACGCGGCAAGGAGATAGTCAATCATTTGGTAATGACGCGGCTAGTCTACCTGTCGGTTATGAAAACATCGCACGACCAGGCAGTCCGTCATTTGGCAATGACGCGGCTAGCCAGCCAGTCGCTTATGTAAACATGGCGCGACCAGCCAATCGGTCACGCATGTGAACATGACACGATCAGGCAGTAGTCAGTCATTTGGTAATGATATGGCTAGCTTGCCTGTCGGTTATGTAAACATCGCACGACCAGGCAGTCTATCATTTGGCAATGACACGACTAGCCAGCCAGTCGCTTATGTTAACATGGCGCGACCGGGCACGGGCTCTGTACTGGCGGACCGAATTGATACTATTATCATTCTATCTCAGGTCAACAACAGAGTGGTGTTATGAATATTCAGAGTAGGTTAGCACCGAACTCTAATATTCAGCCGTATAGCTCCGAGTACGGGAATTACCGGTCGGAGAAATCCTTCCGTTCCCCAAAGGGAACTGTGCACTTCATTAAAGAGTGCCGGATTACGATGTCTGCGGACAAAGTTTTCCGGAGACTTTCGGTAGAGCAGCCTCACAACTGCCTATCCCTAGTCAACCGGGTTTTGCTGGTGCTGGAAAGCAAGACCCATATGCCATATGCCGTGGCGCGACAGGTCCCCGGGCAACCGGGGCGTCTTCTAGCGATGACGCGACCTGTCACCGGTCAGTCATTTAGCCATGACACGACCGGGCCAGTCAGTCAATTTGCCATGACTAGACAAGGTAGTCATTCACTTAGCGGTGATGTGACAGGGCTGCAATCGAATAGCTACGACGCGGCCAGGCAAACGGTCACTCATTTAAATATGACACTACCAGGCAGTCACTCATTTCACGATGACGTGGCTAGCCAATCAGTCACGCATGTAGCCATGTCGAGACAAGGTTTGGATCAATCATTTAACTATGATACGACCAACCAACCAGTCACGCAGGTGAACATGACGCGGCAGGGAGATAGTCAGTCATTTGGTAATGACGGGGCTAGGCTACCTGTAGGTTATGAAAACATCTCACGACCAGCCAGTCGGTCATTTGTTAATGACGCAACTAGCCAGCCAATTGCTTAGGCAAACATGGCGCGTCCAGGCACGAGCTCTGTACTGAGTGACCGGATTGATACAAATTATCATTCCATAACAGGTCAACAACAGAGTGGGTGCACGAATAATCAGAGTATAGGTTACGGACCGACCTCTATTATTCACCCGTCTGGCTCCGGGTATGGGAATTTTCGTGCAGAGAGATCCTTTCAATCCCCAAGGGAACTGTGTACATCTCTAAGATAACACTTTTCCCCAATTACCTTCCACCGGTCCATTCAATGGAACCGGTCGGAAATAGACGGGATTTCCAAACCTACCGAGAGCATCAAAAACCCAACGTTTTTTGGGATATCGAGGCATTCGGAGGGACATCTATTTAATAGACAGTCCTTGAAAAGGCAATCCCTGGAACAGAATACGTTAGCGCATTCTGATAAAGGGAGGGCTAAGCCGTCCCACAAAGGGGGAGAACCTCTCTATGGTCATCCCATTACCAAGGGGCTAAGAATCGGCAGCCTTCTAAATAAAGCACAACCCCTAGGCCTCAACCCTGGGGATGCGCACCTTTCTATGATCGTCCCAAGGCCGGAGATTACAGTCGGGTCCGCCTGTTGTTTTCATAGAGGAATGGGAAAGTGTCACAGAGGATCATTGGATCTTATCTGTGATACAGGAAGGGTATCCAATTCCCTTCATTTCTTCTCCTCTGACAAGCGTGCCTATCGACATGTCGTCACGTCATTCGGCCGTGTCAAAAGTGATTTCATCACGTCTTCTGTAAAAGAAGGCCATAGAGAGGGTTTTCAACCCCAATTATCGGGGTTTGATACAACCGTCTTTTCCTCGTCCCGAAGGAAGACGATCGGTGGAGACCGGTTATAGATTTATCAGCTCTAAATCTATTGATTCCGGTCGAGAAATTAAAATGGAGTCGACCCACTCCATCCAAATAACTATTGGGAAGGCGACTGGGCGGTCTCTCTAGACCTCACAGACACCTATTACCACATTCCAATCGCTCCCTCGTCGAGGAAGTACTTTCGTTTTGTGGTAAATGACAAGGAACAGAGGATATTCACTATGTGATGTCTGAGACAGGGAGGTCAAGACCATCTCATACGTGAGCTCAGCCCCGACGGTTGATTCCATGCGATCTCATTCTTCTTCGGAAAAGGGATCTATGTCAAGGGATCAATTCCTCGGTCATAACTCTAATTCAGAGCACTTCGGAAAAGGGATAATTCCTCGGTCATGACTCCTTCATAAGTTCTAATGTGGAATCGAACACTGACCTTCCGGTTCAGAACCGGCTATAGGCAATCCTCTTGTCGTCGGTGAAACCCAAGACCCAGTCTTGTCTGACGAATAAGAGACATATCGGGATCAGTGCCCCATATGATGATGAAACAATTTAGATCTAGACTCTAAATAATTATCATTGGCGGAAGGTTACTGCTTTCATTGCGTCCATAAGGCATTTCGGCGTATGCGGCGACATCGTTTACACAGGGACAGAAACGTACAGCGACTTCTGCAAGGGCGTTCTTGGAACCCCAACCTGTGAAGACGCAAATAGACAGGCTAAGTTCGAGCCTAGCGTTACGGGAACTAGCTAAGTTGGCATACAACCAAGTAGAGCACTGTCCCTAATCCGCAGCTATAGGGAAGCACTCCTCTCTATTAAATCTTCTAACAAAGAATGATACAGAGTGGGTATCAACCTTCCATTCGGGCTTGATACAACTGTTTTTCTTCCTGTTTCTAAGAAAGACAGACAGTGAAAACCGGTAGTAGACGTTTCGACTCATTTCGCGTCTAGTACGGCCGTGTAGTAGAATGGAACGTCCGTTTCACCAAGATCACAATCCGGAACGGCGGTCTGGGCGAGTTGTTAGACCTAACAAACGCCTAATACACGTACCGTGTGCCTTGTCATCGAGGAGTTACAGTTCGATTACCTGCGTTCGGAATTATTTCCCAAAACAGGCAAATCGGATCTAATTCCCTCGAGAATCCGATTCGTTTTCTGGTTCGGGATCAGTAAGTACGGGAAACAGCCCGATACATGCTTCACACCACACCCGAATTGTTTACAGATATCGGGGCAGTGCGTTACAGCCTACGGCATGTTATTACATAGAGTAGACAACTTCATATGAATTCAGTTCTGCTAGCTTTCAATACTACTCATTCGGCAGCAATCGGAATACGTCGGGGATGAATGCTTACGGAATTACCCGAGAAGTTCCGATTGATTCCGCAGTGGAATAATAATAAACAACTTCCGGTCTCAGTTTCACTAGCTGAAGGTGTAAAATGATAATAGAAACACATCACTGGCTAAATGACCGTGGTTATACGTCATGCTGGCCTGTCTCTCGACATAACCGTTACATCTTCCTTAGAAATAGACAGTTCTTACCGATTGATGTTATTAAGGTAGGTCAATCTCTCTGAACGTTCGTCGGAAACTACCGCTTCTTAAATTAGTAACTGAGACTTATAAATTCGTCTTATTTGACGAACACAAGCAGGGAAGTGAGTTCTTTACTGTCATTAGAAACTAATTTCATTAGGTTTCACAGCCTGATGGTTAGAATTAGAAAAACCCATTGTAGGAGTTTAACTCCAAAATAGGATTTGTCTTGCGTCCTCTGGTCGCTTACAAGAGCTCCATACGAACCTCTTGAATCGACGTCTTTACTTATAAAACCGTCTTTTTATTAGCTTTCGCTACAGCTCTTCGAAGGAGCAATTCAAACGCTCTGTCTGTAGAAACCGGGAATGTCAGATTCAATGAATATGATGGCCTCTTTACACTACTGGGTCAACCAGGGTTTCTGGCTAAGAACCAGTTACCGTCGGTCCTTCCTGATCCGATTCAGTTCCTAGTCATTCTGCGAGCTGTGGTCCTTCGGATTCCGACAGATACATTGTCCTGTCAGAGCTCTTAAATATTAACTTAAGAGAGTTAAGGGGAATAGGGGTTGGAGAAGGAGGTTATTTCTCCCCCTTATAGGTCGTAATATATATCAGCAGCTTCTTTTCTCGCTGGATATCCATTACAATTAAATTAGCGTACAAAGATTTACCTAGTCGAGATCTTTCTTTTCTGCGGATACGCCCGCATGAAGTTAGGGCTCTTTCGGCAAGTTGGGCTTTTTCGAACAATAATTCCCTTGAAGAATTCTTCGCGCGGCAGTTCGGAAAACTCAGTCAAGTTATTCATCTTTCTACTTGCGTTCTATGTCTAGTCAGACAGAACTTTTACTCCCTGGGCCCTTTGGTTGCGTCTCAGCGAGTTGTCCGCTAAATTACTCCCAACATATCAATGAAGTGAACACTGATTGAAATTATCAATCCCTGCTCTTACCATATATACTGTTGGGTTCATAGTACTTTGTAAATAAATTAGAAAATAATACACTACAAGGTGCTGCTACCTGGAACGACAGTAAGTATTGGCCGAACCTCCCGTCCGATGCTACAAAGTCATCAGGTATTAAATGACTGGTAATGTATTTTTGACATAAAAATGAAGTTTTTTAAAGTAAAACATATTTTTATTAGAAAATACTTACCAGTCATTTATAGAGTCCCGCCTCCCATCCCCGCGTCGTCACCCAACACTTAATGTTGAAATAAAAGTGGCAAGATATCACGTGCTTGCCCTCTCTTACGGGCAACCGTGTATATCACATATACGTGAGGAATACGCAAGGCGAGTTCTTTTTCTGGATGAATTAAGGGTGTAGAGATTATATATCAGGTATTAAATGACTGGTAAGTATTTTCTAATAAAAATATGTTTTACTTTAAAAAACTTCATTTTGAAAACATAGTGACAAAAGAAGAAATTGCTCAAAACGAGCAATTTCTCCTTTTGCCACAATGTTTTCCACTTTTAGTCATAGGTTATCCATTCAATTATAGAGATTTTCCATTTTTAGCTCACTTGTGCAAGAAGTGCTCAAGGTGAGTTATTGTGATCGCCCTATGTCCGGCGTCCGTCGTCCGTCAACTTCTTCTCCTCAGTAACCGGTGAGTCAATTGGGATGAAACTTCACAGAAAGCATCCTCTCAATGACCTCACCAGATTTCCTTCAAATTTTTGGGATCCATGCAGAATTCTGGTTTCCATGGCAACGAAATGAAAAAAACTTCAAAATTCTTCTTCTCCCAAACTGGTAGGCAGATTTTCAAATAATTTTGTAGAAATGTTCCTTGGATGACCCTCTATCAGATTTCTTCAAGCCATGTTGATTGGTCAAAAAACATGGCCGCCAAGGGGGGGGCGGAGTTATTTTGCCTTATATGGCTATAGGGAAAACTTAAAAAATCTTCTCCTCCGAAAGTGTCAGGCCGATTTTCAAATAATTTTGTAGAAATGTTCCTTGGATGACCCTCTATCAGATTCCTTCAAGCCATGTTGATTGGTCGAAAAACATGGCCACCATGGGGGCGCGGCTATTTTGCCTTATATGGCTATAGTGAAAACTTAAAAAATCTTCTTCTCTGAAAGTGTCAGGCCGATTTTCAAATAATTTTGTTTAAATGATCCTTAAGTGACCCTCTATCAGATTCCTTCAAGCCATGTTGATTGGTCGAAAAACATGGCCGCCAGTTGGCAGGGCTATTTTGCCTTATATGGCTATAGTGAAAACTTAAAAGATCTTCTTCTCCCAAACTGGTTGGCAGATTTTCAAATAATTTTGTTGAAATGATCCTTAAGTGACCCACTATCCAATTCCTTCAAGCTATGTTGATTGGTCGAAAAACATGGCCACCAGTGGGCAGGGTTATATTGCATTTTATGGCTATAGTGAAAACTTAAAAAATCTTCTCCTCCGAAAGTGTCAGGCAGATTTTCAAATAATTTTGTAGAAATGTTCCTAGGGTGACCCTCTATCAGATTCCTTCAAGCCAAGTTGATTGGTCGAAAAACATGGCCGCCAATGGGCAGGGCTATATTGCATTATATGGCTATAGTGAAAACTTAAAAAATCTTCTCCTCCGAAAGTGTCAGGCAGATTTTCAAATAATTTTGTAGAAATGTTCCTAGGGTGACTCTCTATCAGATTTCTTCAAGCCAAGTTGATTGGTCGAAAAACATGGCCGCCAGTGGGTAGGGCTATATTGCATTATATGGCTATAGTGAAAACTTGGTTGGTTAATTGGTCGAAAACTATAGCTGCCAGGGGGCGGGGCTTATATAGCTAAAGTGAAAAAAAAAAATCAGGGGAGCGATTCCAGGGCCATCATGGCCCTCTTGTTTGACAAAATATGTTCAAAGTCGTCTGCTGCAGAATTGTCGTATGAGGGAAAGGGTTAAATGAACTTTGGTATACATGATAATCATGAATGGTAGATATAAAAGACGTAATATATGATGAAATATCTTTTGACATTCCAGAGTTATATCCCTTAGAACTTTGTTTTTTGTACTATCATGAAGTTTGTGGAGCAAGGTACTTTATTTATTGTTTTGAAATTTTAATGAATCTTGATTAAACATGAATTGCATTTGTGCAAGACATAAATCTGGATAACATTTGATCATGCATTCTAGGGTTGTCATCACTTTAACCCCTTCCCACATATGGACGCTTTCTGACGCCTCTGCAGTATTTAACTTTTGAAGACATTGTGGCAAAAGGAGAAATTGTTCTTAATATGCACTTTCTCCTTTTGCTACGATATTTTCAACTTTATTAAATAATTGTTCTTTCATGTTTAGTATTGTTTCATATTTTATACTTAATGTTTTCAAAGTCACCTGCTGCAGATTTGTTGTATGTGGGAAAGAGTCAAGTCACTTCAAATGACAGTTCTTAGTTATATTTAGATTGTCTCATGTATGAGACTGATATATAGAGAATATTATGTCCCTGACGTAAGATATGAACTTTATCTGACGAGGTTGGGAGAATTGATAATTGGCGAGCCTTTGGCGAGACAATTATCCTTTCTCACAGCCGAGTCTGATAAAGTTCATATCGAAAGTCAGGGACGTAATATTCTATTTATCTTGCATGTAAAATTATGTTTTCAGGTAAATCTACATTCATTTTAACTAGTTTTAATAAATAACATACAAAATTACAAAAGCCATTCATGAATGACCTCACCTTCAATAGAATGACGTCACGCGCGTGCATAAATCCTCGCCGAATTACATTGTGTACACACGACATACGGAAGCTAAAGAGTTCCGACTTCAACTCCATATTTCTCGATTATTACTACTTAATTTGTATATCTGGTCTGACATAATACCTTAAAATGGCAATATTAACTCGAACATATTCTTAGTAGAAGTGTAAGTATTGCGGATTGGCCGTCGCTTCAGTACACAAGATAGGTCAAATGTATGTCAACCGCCGTGTTTTGAAAATGAATAGTTGTGTTGGATCTGAAAGTCAATGTATAAAGTTAGTTCAGGCTACGGAAGTTCAAGTAACACTCAAAGTTTAAATACAGATGACTATATTCAAGACCAGTGTGAGGCCTAGGCTTAGTCGTCGTTTAGATTGGAGACATTCATTTTTGGAAAAGGATACCGTCACTGTTGTGGGTAGTCACGTTACGAAACTTTTAGTTTTAAGAATGATCATTTAAACACTAGCTGTACGTAAATGATAAAGTTATTTAACAAGAAGAAACATTTTCTGGATATCTCTAACGCATAGGGCCTAATGCTTTTCTGTCGGAACTGCTGTATGAAAGAGGAATCCATGGGTAGATGAGGCTGTTCGAAAACCCTTTCTCGTGGTAGAACACAGACTGACGATAGAAATTAAACATTTGTCGTTTAACGTGGATTCATTTAAGTGTATTAAAATTACTTGTGGAAACATAGATAGGACATTACTCGCTTCAGATTGTATTTAAACAAGGTTACCTATGAACTGATCACGTGAGAATAAACAGGTCTATGTATGCTACATTTTCAACGAAGAAAGTTCATCAAGTAGACTGAACATGCAGATCATTCCGTGTGATTTATATAACGATATTCTTTTCGATTTGTATTTGCATTGTACAATTTGTTGAAATGTAATTAAAACAATAATAACTTTATTTCTGATTGTTATTTTATGTTTGTTCATTGCTTTGACTGCTATACTATCAACATCATTGAGCCGTTCCATGATAAAAACCAACATTATGGATTCTGCGTAATGTATCGAACCAGATCAGCCTGCGCAGGTTAATCCGGTCCGACACATTCCGTCTCAGGGGGATAGAGGTATTGAGCAATGATTCCTTAAACAGAAAATCCACATGAGGCGAAACGTGTCTGTTCGGGTTAGCCTGCACGGCACGCTGAGGCTGATCCGGTTCGATAGTTTTCTGGTGGAACGGCTCATTTATATTTCAGAAAAAGTAGTTCCAGCGATTACGTCATTTCTAAAAATAAGTAGACTGATAAAGATAAAAGTTTATCATACCAGTAGACATGTAAACAAAAGGTTTATCATACCAGTGTTATACGTCACGTAATCTGCTCATTGCATGATAAATTATTTTATGTTGTTAATGGATTTTGTTAACCCTTTCCCTCATACGACAATTCTGCAGCAGACGACTTTGAACATATTTTTAAATCTCTATAATTGAATTGATAACCTATGACTAAAAGTGGAAAACATTGTGGCAAAAGGAGAAATGGCTCGTTTTGAGCAATTTCTTCTTTTGTCATTATGTTTTCAAAAAGCTGTCTGCTGCAGAGGCATCAGAAAGCGTCTATATAAGGGAAAGGGTTAATCTAAGGTCTTACTTAATATGATATTTCTAGAATCATTCGCTTGGAAAAATATCCAAATATAAAATGATAAAATTTGAAAAAAGTAAATGTCTAATACAAACACATGAAATGTTGTCTTAATCAGCAAAGAGATTAAACAAGAATTTCGTAGACCTCAGGACCAAAAATATGGAACCAGATCCATTGCATGGCAGGAACCGTGAAAATTTAAAGAAATTTTAAACAACATAATAGTGGTACTTTGGTGGAAATCTATTGCTTAAATAAATTCTCTCATAGACTTGATATATGCATAATGTTGCAGCCTCTTTAAATATAGTCTTTATTATTATTGCCAGATATATCACTTGCTTGACTTGATTTATACATTTCAACTGAGGCACATATTAACTCTTTTCCACTTGCAACACTTGCAAGCCACTTTTAAAACATTATGGCAAAAGGAGAAATTTCACATAACACAGAGGCACCATACATCATAATGTTAAAGGATTAAATCTGTGTAAAATAAACATTTTAATATAATTTGCTTTGAAAAACTCTAATATTTATTATTTGTCTATTTTCAGGTATGTGTCTTTTCAGAATAAAACTATGTAAGAATTTGAATAGGTATGTAGTTATAATAACATCATTGGGCATGTCATACGAAAACTGCCTTTCAGACTTGAAGACGCATCTACAGCAGACAACTTTTGAAAACAGTGTGGTAACAGGAGAATTTGCTCATTCTGACCAATTTCTACTTTTGCTAAAATGATTTCATCTTTAATAAAAAATCATACTTTCATTTATAGAGATTTTCTGAATTTTGCTGAGATGTTTTTAAAGACGTCTAATGCAGTTTTAATGTTTGTGGGAAAGCGAAGATGGCAATTATTGCTTTGAATTTTTCCTCATGTATAGTCAGTTTAAGTCATAGAACTCACTACAGCCTTGTAGGATTCTGTACAGGATTAGATGGCAGACATGGTGGACTCCAATCTGACTGCAATAAAAACAACAAAGTGGCTGCATTATGTTGCATATTTTGGTTTCTAGTGATGACATTTGCAAGATCTTTAACCTTTTCCCTCATATAGACGCTTTCTGGCGCCTCTGCATCAGACGACTTTTTTGAAAATATTGTGACAAAAGAAGAAATTGTTCAAAACGAGCGATTTCTTCTTTTATCACAATGTTTTCAACTCTATACAATAATTAAACTATTAATTATAGAGATATTTTCTATGTTTTCAAAGTCGTCTGCTGCAAATTGTTGTATGTGTTGTATTACATGAAGGTAAAATATTGAAAACTTCTATAAATGAAAACATAATTATCGAACAAAGCTGACACATTGTAGCAAAAGGAGAAATTACAAGCAATCGCTTCTTTTGCCACAATGTTTACAAAAGCCGTCTGCTGACGATGCAATCAAATGTGTCTGCATATTATCAGAGCCACATTAAAGGGACTGAATCCCATATGAGAAAAAAGCGAATAAAAAAGAAAATTGTTAAAAATTGCTGTTACCTTGATGTTTTTGCATGTAAGGCATTGAGATTTGCTGACTGATGTACTACAATATAATTTATGCACACTATTAATATTGCGGAGATTTTTCGTTATTTTGCATTGTAAAAGCTAGTGAAAATTCATCAAAAGAAGGTTGAAGGCGAATTTAAAGGGACTGAACACCATAATGGTCCAAAATCTTTATATTTTATACTTATTCTAATTAGTCCAAAATACGTTGATAACTTGATATATATGTAACGGAATGTTGAAGAAGGTTGTACAAGTCTTGTTTTTCATTATTTCATAGGAAATAAGCAGTTAAAAAAACGTCCGCTCCGTGTTTTCCCGTTTAAAAATACCGTGGAATTTCCTCTTGCTCATTTGAATTTGTGGATTCAATTCGGCATTCTCTAACACTATCGACTCATTACATTCATGTATGCATGCGTGTAAGGAACAACAACTCTGGGAAGGAGATTGTCAATTCGGTTGTAGTGATCACGTGATAAATATACTGACGCCTCTGCAGCGGACAGCTTTTTGAAAACATAGTGAAAAAAGAAGAAATTGCTCAAAACGAGCCATTTCTCCTTTTGACACAATGTTTTCCACTTTTAGTCATAGGTATATATCCATTCAATTATAGAGATTTTCTTTTTTTTGACAAAATATGTTCAAAGTCGTCTTCAGAATTGTCGTATGAGGGAAAGGGTTAAGCTGTGTTATGTCATTATATTTTTGCAAATTATCTTGCTATTGAAAACATTTAAACTAATAGTAATTGCAAACTGAAGAGACATTTTTAAATAATTTCAATGAATATGAAGTGTCAGCCAACCAACACTTCACCAGTAACCTTTCCAAGTACCTGAACGTTTTCCTCGGAAATAAAAACACTCCACTGCTTTCAAATTATGTTGTCTAGAAAACTGCATGTAAACATCCGTTGCTTACATTTTGTATTATGGTCAAAGCAAATTTTTTCCTCCCATTTTGAAAACCCTTTCCACATCATAATTCATTTTGATGCATCTGTCTCAGCTAGGCGCCCTTTGAAACGTTTTTAGTATGAGCAATTTCTCCTGTTGCCACAATGTTTAACATTGTGGCAACAGGAGAAATTGCTCATACTAAATAGTTTCTAGTTTTGTCACAATGTTTTTAAGTTTATTCAATGCATTTACTCATATTTATTGAAGTTTTCCATATTTTTGCCATAATATATGTATTCAAATTGATCTGAAGAAGATATAATGTATGTGGGAAAGGGTAAATACCTCCAATAAATAGTGTTTCGGGGATTTTGGTTTTTCTTACATGATATTTGAGCTTTGTCTGCTTTGAAAAAATCTTAAGAAAAGATGGTGAAATCTAGAGAACAGGAATAATAGTATTGATATAGGGTTTTTATGCTGCCCGAATATTCTTTTGAGGGAGCAATTATTATATTTGCCGCTCTGCCCATCCCTCTGTTGTCTTGGCTATTTCTTTGCAATCACTGAGTTGAATTCAATGAAACTTTATGGGTAGCTTGACTTACAAGAGGAGATATGCATACTATCAACATGTACCGGTTTGATTATTTTTCACTGAGTTATTGCCCTTTTAATTGATGTGTCTGTCCAGACTATTTCTCAGCAACCACTCACTTGAATTCTATGAAACTTTATGGGAAGATTCAATAACAAGTGGATATTATGCATTTAAGCAACACATCCCGGTTTGATGATTATTCTCAGAGTTATTGCTCTTTTAATTTCTTTCGGTATCGCTATTTCTCAGCAACCATTGAAATTTAATTCAATTGAACTTTATGGAAAGTTTCACTAGCAAGAGGAGATGTGCATATTATCACCATGTTCCAGTTTGATGATTTCTCACAGAGTTAATGCCCTTTAATATGATATGAAATGGGTGAATTTGTGTACAGGCTATTTCTTAGCAACCATCTGTTGGAATCAACCATCTGTTGGTGGAATTCAATGATACATTATGGGAAGTTTCACTAACAAGAGGAGATGCACAAATTATCATCTTTTGCCGGTTGAAAGATCTTTTATAGAATAGTGGCCCTTTGAAATTCTATATAGTATGAGATAGTACCATTGGTCCATTTGTCTACTCCATACTTCTCTGATAATCAAGTCATTTGGATTGGTATCAAATTACATACACATCCAAGCCTTGTTGTATGGGTTAAATTGTGTTATTTATCATATACATGCTTACCAACCTTTTCTCATTCTCAAGGGGGAATTCCGGTCTATAGATTGGCGATGTCCGTCTGTCCGTCCGTCTGTCCGTCCGTCCGTCCGTCCGTCCGTCTGTCCGTCTGTCCGTCTGTCCGTCAACATTTTGGTTAAAGTTTCAGGTTGAGGCAAAATCTCAGCACTGGAAAGGGTTACAAACTTGAAACTTTGCCTGAAGTTAACCAGTAACAAGTTCTATTGATTTCTATGGTTACTTTGACCGGTCTATAGATTGGCGATGTCCGTCTGTCTGTCTGTCCGTCAACATTTTGGTTAAAGTTTCAGGTTGAGGCAAAATCTCAGCACTGGAAAGGGTTACAAACTTGAAACTTTGCCTGAAGGTAACCAGTAACAAGTTCTATTGATTTCTATGGTTACTTTGACCTTGGTTTGTCGATTTTCAAGGTCAAATTGCTGACAATCCGGCCTTACCGTCTTCAGCGGTTTCTTGTTTTAAAATGAGACGATTAAAACATTTTGATTTTTTGGCATAATGTTCCCAAAAGGTTAAAGTTAATTATCAATAAAGAACAGGTCATGCGAATTTCTAGAACTTGTTGATTTTTGCTTTTAAACGTCGATGTTCCAATTTTACGCGGTCAAAATAGTATGTTAAAATCGTAATACCATATGACTATTCCAGTACAGTTTGATTATATTTGTTAGTGATGTGATCAATAATGTATTATTTCTGAAAGCAAATATATTTCTTGTTACTTTGATTACCAAAATGTTGAAAAATAAATGAAATAAAGGATTTTTCTTGTCTCTCGAGTGATGTAATTTTTATCGAAAATTCTGAAAGGGGGGTAGGGTAATTCAAATTAAAATAAAATTGTTATTTGTGGTTAAATTTCTTTTAAATTTTGTTTTTGAATCCAGGAAATGATACACATTAAGAAATTATCAAGCTGATCATAATTTGAAATGTTGCCCATTTAGGCTCCTAATATACTACCTTAATTGAAAATTTACAATAAAAACATTGTCCTCCTACACCATTCATCCTCATTAACCCTTTCCCTCATACGACAATGCTGCAGCAGACGACTTTGAACATATTTTGTCAAAAAAGAGAACATCTCTATAATTGAATGGATAACCTATGACTAAAAGTGGAAAACATTGTGGCAAAAGGAGAAATTGCTCGTTTTGAGCAATTCCTTCTTTTGTCACTATGTTTTCAAAAAGCTGTATGCTGCAGAGGTATCAGAAAGTGTCTATATGAGGTAAAGGGTTAATAAACTCATTATACACATTTGATCATATTCAGTGGAATAACTATTTGCTCTTTTGTACTCACATTTCTTACTATTTACTTACCTTTGCTACATATAGTAAATTAATTATTGTAGCACCATTCCAGTGGCCTCACTATCTTGTTTAACCCTTTTCCACATGCAACAAATCTGACAAATCTGCAGCAGACGACTTTGAAAACATAATGAAAAAAAATGGAAACTCCCTTCAAATGAAAATACAATTATAAATAGAGTTGAAAACATGTTTTTTTTGTCACCATGTTTTCAAAAAGCCGTCTGCTGCAGAGGCATCAGAAAGCATCTATATATGGGAAAGGGTTAAACATTCAGGCTAGAAGAGAAGTTGCTCATTTTGAATAATTTCTACCTTTTCCTCAATGTTTTCAAATATTGACTGCTTTTAAGGTCTTATTCAAGCCTATTCAAGTGAATTGGAATGAAATACAGAAAATACTTAATTAAGTGATGTAAAATTCTGCAAATTTGTTGCAAAATCATCGTATTATATGCAGTAGTACATTGTTCAGGTGTATTGGTTTATTTATTTTCTATTACATGTGTTAAAAGGAGAGAAAAATATGCGGCTAGTCTGGGGGGTGGAACCCAGGACCTCGCGCTTTCAGGGCAAGTACTCTACTGACTTAGCTAACCCGGGCGCTAACATGCACTCTCTCCAATTCTGTATAAGTTTGACCTGCTACAAACACCCCTGCTTAACTGGAATTTCGTCCTATAATTTCATAACACCAGTGCCAAGGATATCCTATTATACACTGCGAGCGCCGTAAGGCTGACCAAGCAATGCGTTCACGGTCCCTTATTGGGTGCCAATGTCACGAAAAGAGAAAAACATGCAGCCAGTCCGGGACCTTTTACTTTCAGGTCAAGTACTCTACTGACTGAGCTAACCAGGGCGCTTACATGCACTCTTTCCAATTGTGAATAAGTTCAACCCATGACATACACCCTTGCTTAACTGGAATTTTGTCCTCAAATTTCCGAACACTAGTGCCAAGGATATCATATTATACACTGCAAGCGCCGTAATACTGACCAAGCAGTGCTGTCACGGTCCCTTATTGGACTGAGCTAATCGGGCCACTTACATGCACTCACTCCAATTGTGTTTAAGTTCGACCCAATCACATGCATGTTACACAAATGGAAAAAGGAATAAATGCTGATTTCTATTTATTAACGTCAGAGAAAATTGAAAAAATCTGTACTTATTAGGCAAATGGGCTATCCTTTGGCTGAGGGAACCATCATTGGGTCAATTTCTGGTTATTCAAAGAGAAGAGCAAAATGTTTAACCCTTTCCCTCATACGACAAATCTGCAGCAGACGTCTTTGAACATATTTTGTCAAAAAATAGAAAATTTCTATAATTGAATGCATATCTTTTGACTAAAAGTTGAAAACATTGTGGCAAAAGGAGAAATTGCTTGTTTTGAGAAATTTCTTCTTTTGTCAATATGTTTTCAAAATGCCGTCTGCGTCAGAAAGCGTCTATAGGAGGGAAAGGGTTAATGGGCAAGTTGATGCAATATGATTTTTTCATCTGGTTTATCTCACATTTGTCTTATCATAGCTGGAACATTATTCTTTTTACTGTTTAGTTAAAACAAATTTTAATTCTGTAATGGAAAATAGACTTTTAATAGGCATTTATATGGACCATTAACCATGATGTGGAGTTTTTAAAACTGTCTGATCTGAAAACATTTTAGAAAATATTTCACAGTAAGCTGTTATAAAGCCTAAAATGAAAATATTGTGTGAAAAGGAGATAACATTTTGAGCAAATTCTCCATTTTCCACAATGTTTTTAAAATAGGCCTGCAGTGTTATTTAGTCTTCCGAAGACTTCTATATAAGGTAAATTGTTAAAAGTATAGGACCTAATTTACATGAAGAGTTTCTTTTTTAAGAACTAAATTGTTTTTGTACAGGAAAAGAATGAAATTAGCTCTAATAAATCGACCTAGAAAGAGTTGGTATGAAAGGTTTTTATGACCATAGTGTATTATTTATATGGTCTTTAATTGAATATGAATGAGAAATGTCAGAAACTTGGCGCAGTAAATGGACATTAATATGGTAACGTTTCTGTAATCTTTAACCCTTTTCCACATACAACAAACCTGCAGCAGACGACTTTGAAAATGTCTACTAAAAAAAATGGTAAATCTCTATAATTGTAGGTATACTTACTGAAAAAAGTTGAAAACATTGTGGCAAACGGAGAAATTGCTCGTTTTGAGCAATTAAGCCTTTTGTCACGGTGTTTCAAAAGTCGTCTGCTGTAGAAACTATCATGGTAGTAGTGGCTTTCCTACTTGACATGATGACATTCCGACTGATGCCTGATGATGTCAGGATGAACTCCGGATGACATAACAACTGATGCCTAATGCTGTCAGGATTCTCCCGATGACACTCCGACTAATGCCTGATGCTGTCAGGATGAACTCCGGATGACATTACAACTGATGCCTAATGCTGTCAGGATTCTCCCGATGACACTCCGACTGATGCCTGATGCTGTCAGGATGAACTCCGGAGGACATTACAACTGATGCCTAACGCTGTCAGAATAAACTCCGGATGACATTACGACTGATGAATGATGCTGTCAGGATAAACTCCGGATGACATTACGACTGATGCTGTCAGGATAAACTCCGGTTGACATTATGACTGATGCCTGATGCTGTCAGTATAAACTCACTGTTAACTTGACTTTACCCTCATGAACAGAGATTTGAAACTTTCCCACATAAACATGCTTTCTGTGACCTCTGCAGCAGACGAGATTTGAAAACATTGTGGCATTATGAACAATTTCTCCTTTTGCCACACTGTTTCAACATTATTCCATAATTATTGGTTCATATATAGAGATTTTCCATATGTTTGATGAAATGTTTACAACATCCTCTGCTGCAGAGCTGTTGTATGTGGGAAAGGGTTAAAGGGAAATAATGGCTTCACTGTGTCAATCAGGTGGTCTGTTGGTTTGTCCATCAGAAAGAAATAGTATCATAAATATGGAGAAATATAGAGCAATCGAGCCAGATCCGCCCATGCGTGACTGGATTATGGCCCTTGAAATTGTCAAAATTGCTAAAATACAGCTTGTGAACACAATAGAGCCTCCATTTACTATCCGATCTTCACCAAACTTAGATAGTAGTTAAATATTGATGAGAGCTCAATCCCTTTTGAAAACCAGCCAGATCTGCTTATGCATGACTGGATTACGGCTCTTGAAATTTTAAAAATTCCTTTGTTGCCCATACATACATGCTCTAGATTGAAAATGACCAAAGAACCATGCCAGTAGAGCATAGGCCCTCATGGGCCTCTTGTTAAGATATCTTATCCCTTTCCCACATACATCAAATCTGCAGCAGACGACTTTGAAAAGATATTTGCAAAAATGTGAAAAATATTTATAAATAATAGTATAATAATTGAATAAAGTTGAAAACACTGTGGCAAAAGGAGAAATTGCTTGTTTTGAGCAATTTTTAGCTCTACTGGCTGAAAGCCGGTCGAGCTTATGTCATGTCGAATTGTCCGTCATGCGTGCGTGTGTGTGTGTGTGTGTGTGTGTGCGTGCGTGCGTGCGTGCATGCGTTTTTTTCCTTTAAACAACTTCTTCTCCCTAACCACTTGGCCAATTTGGTTGAAACTTCATAGGAAGCTTCCTCTCATCTTGATCAAGCTTGATCCATCCAAAATTCTGGTTTCCATGGCAACCAAAAGAAAAAAATAGTGAAAACTAAAAAATATTCTTCTCCGAAAGTGTCAGGCCAATTTTCAAATAATTTTGTAGAAATGTTCCTTGGGTGACCCTTTATTAGATTCCTTCAAGAAATGTTGATTGGTCGAAAAACATGGCCGCCAGTGTGCGGGGCTATTTTGCCTTATATGGCTAAAGTGAAAACTTAAAAAATCTTCTTCTCCGAAAGTGTCGGGCCGATTTTCAAATAATTTTGTAGAAATGTTCCTTGGGTAACCCTTTATTAGATTCCTTAAAAAAATGTTGATTGGTCGAAAAACATGGCCGCCAGGGGGCGAGTTATTTTGCATTATATGGCTATAGTGAATACTTAAAAAATCTTCTTCTCCGAAAGTGTCTGGCCGATTTTTAAATAATTTTGTAGAAATGTTCCTTGGGTGATCCTCTATCAGATTCCTTCAAGCTAAGTTGATTGATCGAAAAACATGGCTGCCAGGGGGCGGGGCTTTTTTGCCTATATGGCTATAGTGAAAACTTAAAAAATCTTCTCCTCCGAAAGTGTTTGGCCAATTTTCAAATAATTTTGTAGAAATGCTCTTTGGCTGTTTAGAGATTTAATTTTTGCCTTATGGCCGTGGAGCGATACTGCCCTCTTGGGCCTCTTGTTCCTTTTGTCACAGTGTTTTCAAAAGTTGTTTTCTGTAAAGGCGCCTATATGTGGAAAAGGGTAAATGGCATACATTATAATTGTAAATGTACAAGAGATACTTTTGGATCCACATCGGTTGAAGCATTTTAAAGTTATCTTCCCTTGAACTTTGACCTTGATAATTCTCTCCAAGCAGTTTTCAGGGTTATATTGTCACCTTTAGTGACAATTCTAGTTTAATTAAATGCCATTGTCAACCATTTTTTTGTTCCACAGTGAGTGGCTGAAATCTTTTTCTCCAAAGGTATCTGGCCAATTTCCAAATAATTTTGTAGAAATGTTCCTTGGGTAACTTTCTAACTGATTCGCTCCTTCAAGCCATGTTGATTGGTGGAAAAACGATGTCACCAGGGGTGGGGCTGTTTTGCCTTAGTGAAAACTTAACCAAATTTCTTCTCCGAAATCTGGACAATTTCCAAATTATTTTGTAGATATGTTCCTTGTGTAACCTTCTTGAGATAACTTCAAGCTATATTGATTGGGAAAAAAAGAGATCCAGGGCGATCATGGCCCTCTTGCTAAATGATTCCTTTGGTGACTCTCAATGAGATTCCTTCAAACAAATCTGGCCGAAAAACATGGCCTTCAAGGGGCAGGGCTGTTTTGCCTCATATGTCTATTGTGATTTAATTTTTGCTTAATGCCAGTGGACCGATATTGGCCCTCTTGGGCCTCTTGTTCAGGTATATCACAGCAGTCAGTTCAGCTAACCCTATGTTTCCTAGCTTTCTCACAACCTTCCCAATTAGATTTATAGGTGGATTAAAACAAGTGACTTTTTTATCAATCATTGGTAAATATTAATGGCTGAGCTGGGGTTCGAATTCATGACCGCTGTATTGATAGCCCTTGTTGTCAGCAACTGAACTTTCAGAGGCTGAAACCGTCTGATAGAGAATGGGAACTTCTCGGAGCTAAACATGGCAGAAACAATGAATATCAATCAGTTATTATTTCATAAAATTCACAATTTTGAAAAAATGCTGTTGGTTTTAATCAAATTGCTGTTTTTAAATGCGATGGCTGATTCCTCACCATCTCGTAACAGTTTGCGAGCTTTTTTCAAATAATTAAGTTTTTGTCCAATGAATAAATAATGTGATTCCAGCGGAATGAGTGTGATGTAATAACAAACCATTGCAATTTCTCCGTTCTGTCAGTTTGTCTTGCTGGAATTATTGCAATTAATACTTAAATAATGCCTTGATACTGACAACTCCCTTGCAGCAGATGAAATTTGAAAATATGATGAAAAAAGGCTCAAAATGAACAACATTCATCTCCTATTTAGACTTGTTTCGAATCAGGAATCAAAAATATACTTCCAAATGCTAGATTTGTTTCAACAAATATTTCAACAAATATTTCTTGGGCTGCGTCTTGCAATTTTGTGTCTAAAGGCATCTGCATACAATGGAGACTCAGGTGAGCCTCACTGTGCATCTAATCAGTCTTCTGTTTCTGCCTGAATGTCATATAGACATAAATGCTTCATCGGAATAATAAACAAGCTGTGTAACTCCACTTGTTTTACGCCAAGGTTCTATTATATGGCTCAAATATGGAGAGAAAATACGACCCAAAATCGCCAGCCTAGACTCAACTACATGTATAAATCATCAATCCAGGTAAAGGTTCCTGATTTAGATGACATTGGATTAATTGTCAAATCAATTTGAGAAAAAGAAAATAGCTTAATAATGAGCAATTCCTCCTTTTCCAAAAATGATTTCAAACTTCTTCTCAAGGTTTGATTATTGAATCAAGTGTATGAGCAATTTCTCCTCTTGCTACAAATAAGTATCCTGCAGAGGTATGAAGAAGAGTGGGTATGCAACAGCTCTTGTACGTAATCTAATAAATCACTTTGTAACTGGCATTGTTAATATTCATCTGAGAATTGTTTGTATTTCAATAATGGATTTTTCTTTAGATAAAGGTGCTAAGGCAACACCATATATTAGATAATGAATATGAAGTTGTTTCAGGTTATTGAATTAATTGTAAAATGAGGTGTTTGAATCACGCACCCATTCAATTCAAATGTTTGTCTCAAAGATCCAATTGTAACAGCTTGAATTATTTAACCTTTTCCCACTTGCAGACGCATTTTGACGCAATAGCAGCAATCAACTTTTGAAAACATTGTGGCTAAAGTTGAAATTGAACAATTTCTCCGTTGGCCACAATGTTTTCAACTCTTTTTAATAATTAAACTTTCATTAAAAAAGATTTTCAATAATTTTGCCAACATCTTTTCAAAGTCATCTTAAATTATCTTAACAGCTTGAATTATTTAATAGATGTGCAGGGCTCCAGGTAAACCAACCTTTGCATATTTATGACAAGTGTAGACAAAGATTAGTCTGTGCCATCATACAACCTGATCCAAATGTATAATGTTTGTCAGGAGTTTCTTGAAACCTTCAATAGGTAGCTTATATAAAGGACAAATAATGCAGATCCATATGAAACAGCATGGATACCCAGGCTAATATGGATCTGACAAATGAGTTAAAAGACACCTATAAAATTGACTTAATAAATGACAAAATAAACGTAAACTCGTCACGACAAGCCAAGCAGGCCCATATCCACACAGCATTAGGGCAATTTACTTCAAAATTTCAAGATGGTAATTTCCAGAAGACATATTTATTAACTTAGTACAACATTATGATTAACCCTTTCCCTCATACAGACACTTTCTGACACCACTGCAGCAGACGACTTTTGAAAACATTGTGCCAAAAGGGGAAATTGCTCATGATGAGCAATTTTTCCTTTTGCCACAATGTTTTCAACTGTATTTAATAAATGAACTCTCTTTTATGGAGATTTTTCATGGTTTTGCCTATATGTTTTCAATGTCGTCCGCTGCAGATTTGTTGTATGTGGGAAAGGGTTAACCATTTCAGGTTTCGATTTCTGTTTTGCAGTGTTTTTGTGGAATTTATGCCATTATTATCTTTCAAAATTCTTATATTTAAAATCAGGATTTGTTCTTTCTCTGGTAACTTGCTTTTCCCAAAATGTTTGATTATCCATAGCAAATAAATTATGCTTTTACAATATCCTTGGTGTTTCATTTTGTAACTGAGACTTTTCCAAAGCAGACAATTCTTGAAAAATAGTTAATAAGAAAAAAGCATATTGAAGATGAGTTGTCTACCCCTCTTTAACCCTTCCCATCATACGACAATTCTGCAGCAGACGACTTTGAACATATTTTGTCAAAGAATAGAAAATCTCTATAATTGAATGAATAACCTATGGCTAAAAGTGGAAAAAATTGTGGCAAAAGGAGAAATTGCTCGTTTTGAACAATTTCTTCTTTTGTCACTATGTTTTCAAAAAGCCGTCTGCTGCAGAGACGTCAGAAAGCGTCTATATGAGGGAAAGGGTTAACCCTTTCTCTCATACGACAAATCTGCAGCAGACTACTTTGAACATATTTTGTCAACAAATAAAAAATCTCTATAATTGAATGGATAACCTATGACTTAAAGTGGAAAACATTGTGGGAAAAGGAGAAATTGCTCATTTTGAGCAATTTCTTCTTTAGTCACTATGTTTTCAAAAAGCTGTCTGCTGCAGAGGCGTCAGAAAGCGTATATATGGGGGAAAGGGTTAACTTAGCCTGTATCAGTATGATGTAAGAGTGAAAAGTTGTTTTTGTCAAGGAAAGTGTTTAATCAGATTCCTAATTAGATTTAGAAATAGAAACATGTAACAGTTAGAAAATCAAATAAAACATGCAGAAAAACACTCTGATGTTAATCTCGCATCAAGATTTTCCCGGTTTTGTATCTGATCCTGTTTAAAGTTTAAACCCTTAATCTATTGACACTAAAATTACCTGGGTGTTGTTGTTTTTAGCTCTACTGGCCAAAGGCCAGAAGAGGTTATGCCGTGGTGTGCTGTCCGTTGAATGTGCGTCCGTGCATGCGTGCGTCCGTAAACAATTGCGTGTGAACGCAATAGTCTTCAGTTTTGATTGTATCTCAATCTAACTTATACAGCAGTTAGTTATTCATGAGAGCTCGGTTCCTTTCGCAAACCATCCAGATCCACCCATGCGAGACTGGATTATGGCCCTTGAAATTGTCAAAATTGCTATAATAGAGCTTGTGAACACAATAGAGCCTCCATTTACTATTCGATCTTCACCAAACTTAGATAGTAGTTAAATATTGATGAGAGCTTGGTTGCTTTTGAAAGGCTGGATTATGGCCCTTAAATTGGCCAAAATTACTATAATAGAGCTTGTGAACACAATAGAGGCTCCATTTACTATCTGATCTTCACCAAACTTAGATAGTAGTTAAATATTGATGAGAGCTCGGTTCCTTTCAATAAACCAGCCAGATGTGCCCTTGCATGACTGGATTATGGCCCTTGAAATTGTCAAAATTGCTATAATACAGCTTTTGAACACAATAGAGCCTCCATTTTCTATCCGATCTTCACCATACATACATGCTCTGGATTGAAAATGACCAAAGAACCATCCCAGTAGAGCATAGGCCCACATCGGCTTCTTGTTTTGGACTCTTCCAAAATAAAGAATAAATCAAAGTACTGACATCACTGAAACCTGTCTGCTAAATACAGTTTGTTGGTGTAAAACCAAATCATGCTCTTTTCGGCAGGTATTTTTCTACAAGAAAAAATAAAAAATTGGCCGCATATAAATAATGTTGATGGGAAAAGAATTGGAAAATATATGGGGGTCATTATTTTAATGCAAGATTGAGATGAAGTCTTAATGCTTGCATTCAAGAACATGTTCTTATATACTTAAAATATGTATGTAAAAGCATTATAAAATGAAAAAAAAAAAATGCTTTTCAAAATTAAAAAAAAATGCTAAAGGAACTCTAAAGTTAATCACAATTAATGTATACAATTTCAATTTCTTTAAAACCTTCATGTGTTTATAATGTAACGGGAATGGTCTCTTATAGCCACCATACATTCGCATGCTTTTACCTTTTCCCCAGACCCTTCTATTAACTTCATTTATGCCTGCTTTGTTAACTTGTGTTATGCATGGTTCATGTGATTCTTGTGTATACACAACTCATTAGTCGCCGGGCAGGAGCCCGCAACTTCTATTTTTAATAGGTTTTCTGAAATCACATGGGAGGGGGGATTATTATTAGAAAGAAACACATTTAGATGTCTTGAACATATTACAATTGTGTTTGTTTAAAAACACTAAGTAATGACATATCTAAAATGAAATAAATATTCCGATGTTTTATGTATTTTCAGTTTCTTTATTTTGACTCGCATTTATGTTTATTTGTTTTATTTACGAAGACAAAACAGTCCATATTAGCTAGACTGCTATACTTTATTTTACACTATATACTACATGTAATCAAAAGTTGATAACTACAAACCTTTACGTCGCAGTCTAATTTGTTTACTTACGCGCACCTGCGTGACTTGCGAATAGCAACTGCGTAGATCAATCTCCTTTGCAGAGAGCCGCTCTTTACACTCACTTACAAATAGTAAATTATAGGTGATTTAAAATGTTTATTTGGTTCGAAACAAATGAGGAAAAGAACAAACCGAGATAAAACTGGTTTTAATGGTTAAATGACTTTGAACGAACACTCTCTGCCTATAAAGAGAGTTTCAAGAACGACACCTCTGCGAATAAGAAAGAATCGGGTCTTTCGTACACAATTATTTCGTCCTTGACAATTTTAAATGTGTCATTTAATTCCCTAAAGGCATATTGCTTCCGATCTGCATATTGTTATGCATCATTGACACAAGGGCGCTGATCATAATATAATTTTAAAACATGAGTAGTTTGTTGTTTTCATTATAAAAAAGGAAGGAAAGAATTAAAATAAATTAACATGTTGTAGGGCTAAGTTTATGTTCGAAATTAAGTTAAATTATACAACAATTTCAATGAGATTTAACTGTTTAGTTGATATTATATTTCGAAGGTGGTCTAATTTATAAATATTGGACTAAATTTCAACATTTGTTAAAGTATGATATAATTAGGATGCTAAGCTAATATCATTTTGAGAAAAAGAGAAAACTCATGTCTTCAGCGATTTAACCCTTATCTCATTGTTTTAAAAGTAGATTGCTGCAAAGGTGTCCACTGTTGACTTTAAAAGAGAAAAGGTAAAATGACGTGCTATTGCATGCAAATCCTAAATTGTCTGTTTTGTGGTTTTATTGAAAAATAATAAAATTCAAATATTCTGACAAACATCTTGAAAAGTGTATGTGGAATTCACAAATCTTATAATTATTCCTTAATGAAAGCACTGTATACATACTAAGACTACTGATTGGCAAGATTACTCATTTCCATTACTGTTTATGATCAATAATTAGTTGGTTGTGTGTATGGTCAACCTACTTTGGAATGGAGATTGATCATAAACAATGAAAGGCTTCAATTATCATTCACTTCGTTGACAAAACAATGCAAGTTATGATACATTTTCACTTGACCCCACCCCTGATGTTCCAATATGCCTCAGTTGATAACTGTTTATTCAACTACTATAATGTTAGTGTTATGTATAACTGCACTATGGATTTCCGGCGACATTGATGCGTTGCATCAATTTTCTCTTGTTCTCTACTATATAAAGCCTGTCTCTTTCTTTCCTCTGCCCAGTTGTGACTAGTTCCAAAGGTAACTTTTACCTACTTAGCTAGCTAGCTTTCCACTCTCTCCAGCTCTCTTCTTCTTAATTTCCCTCTGTCTGGTTCTATAGTAATCTTTTTGTTATTTTTCATTTGCATCATACATTTCGCTTGTTTGGCTGTGGAATAAAGGCATACTGTCACTATAGCCAATATATCGTTTTCTCTGTGTTGTATCCCAAATCGAACCTGCCGTGGCCGGTTACTGTGAGTAGTATTTTATATGATGATACCAAAACGAGGGCTTGGCGTGAAACGGTTGTAACTCAAATTTGTATTTTTTTACCAAGGTTAATCACCTCGCCATAAACTCTTTATAAGCGTTAAATCATTTTTCTTGGTAAACAATGGAAATTTAGGTGCCATTGCTCGTTCGTTTGCATTGTTTACAAAGGGGTCAAAATTGCCCCTAAAGCAGGGTTCTCAAAATAGGTTTTTAGTTACAACCGTCTCACACCAAGCCCTCGAAAAGCTCTTTAATATACTTTGTTATAGCATCAAGCAACATAACATATTTTTGTACACCATTTATGTTCAGTGTTAAATGCAACTGCATCCCACAGGATTCATTAAGGGGGATTTATCCATCATTTATTTAAGAGGCAGGGCTATTAATCCTGTTGGTAATAATCCTAGGGGGAAAATTCCCCAAGGGGCATTTATCAGTACCCCATCGGAAATCAATATTGATTTGACACCTGTTTTTAAAATAACTGTATCAAATTATAATTAACAAATCTGCAGCAGACGACTTTGAAAACATAGTGACAAAAACCTGAAAAATATCCATAAAAGATAGCTTAATTATGTCTCCCCCTGTATACAGGGGAGATATATTGTTTTTATCCCCCGCTTTTTCGAAGAAAAAAAGGGGGGTTATTAATTTCGGTTTGTCCGTCCGTCCGTCTGTCTGTCCGTCTGTCCGTCTGTCCGTCCGTCACACTTCGTTTCCGTGCAATAACTGCCGCAAATGTGAACCGTTTCTTTTCAAACTTGGTAACAAGGTTAAATGCCTTAACGGCTAGGCCAAGTTCGAATATCACTTTCGGCGGACTTTATTTGGTGGAGTTATGGCCCCTTATTTAACAAAATATGTTGTTTCTTGCCGTTTCCGTGCAATAACTGCCACAAATGTGAACCTTTTTTTTTCAAACTTGGTAACAACGTTAAATGCCTTAAGGGCTAGGCCAAGTTCGAATATCACTTTCGGCGGACTTTATTTGGTGGAGTTATGGCCCCTTATTTAACAAAATATGTTGTTTCTTGCCGTTTCCGTGCAATAACTGCAACAAATGTGAACCTTTTTTTTTCAAACTTGGTAACAACGTTAAATGCCTTAAGGGCTAGGCCAAGTTCGATCGTCACTTTTGGCGGACTTTATTTGGTGGAGTTATGGCCCCTTATTTAACAAAAAATGTCGTTTCTTGCTGTTTCCGTGCAATAACTGCCACAAATGTGAACCTTTTTTTTTCAAACTTGGTAACAACGTTAAATGCCTCAAGGGCTAGGCCAAGTTCGAATATCACTTTCGGCGGACTTTATTCGGTGGAGTTATGGCCCCTTATTTAACAAAAAATGTCGTTTCTTGCTGTTTCCGTGCAATAACTGCCACAAATGTGAACCTTTTTTTTTCAAACTTGGTAACAAGGTTAAATGCCTTAAGGGCTAGGCCAACTTCGATCGTCACTTTCGGCAGACTTTATTTGGTGGAGTTATGGCCCCTTATTTAACAAAATATGTCGTTTCTAGCTGTTTCCGTGCAATGACTGCCACAAATGTGAACCATTTATTTTTTCAAACTTGGTAACAAGGTTAAATGCCTTAAGGGCTAGGCCAAGTTTGATCGTCGCTTTCTGTGGACTTTATTCGGTGTAGTTATGGCCCCTTATTTAACAAAAAATGTCGTTTGTTGCTGTTTCCGTGCAATAACTGCCACAAATGTGAACCTTTTTTTTTCAAACTTGGTAACAAGGTTAAATGCCTTGTTGGCTAGGCCAAATTCGATCCTCACTTTCGGCGGACTTTATTCGGTGGAGTTATGGCCCCTTAATTAACAAAAAATGTCGTTTTTTGCTGTTTCCATGCAATCACTGCCACAAATGTGAACTGTTTTTTTTTTAAACTTGGTAACAACGTTAAATGGCTTAAGGGCTAGGCCAAGTTCGATCGTCGCTTTCGGCGGACTTTATTCTGTGGAGTTATGGCCCCTTGTTTAACAAAAAATGTCGTTTGTTGCTTTTTCCGTGCAATTACTGCCACAAATGTGAACCATTTTTTTTTTCAAACTTTGTAACAAGGTTAACAGCTAGGCCAAGTTCGATCGTCACTTTCGGTGGATTTTATTCCTACAATATTTCCTACAATATTACCTGCAAGCGGGGGATATAAATTTCTTGAATTTGCTTGTTGTCCTGGGCGTCTGTCTGTCTGTCCTTCTGTCTGTCTGTCCGTCTGTCCGAAATCGTGTCCGCTCCATATCTCCAAGACAGCTTGAAGGATTTTCATGAAACTTGTGTCAGATGTTCACCTCATGAAGGCGATGTGCAGAACCCATGTCCCGACCATACAGGTTCAATGTCAAGGTCAGACTTGAAGGTCAAAGGTTTGAGCCTTAATTTCGTGTCCGCTCCATATCTCCAAAACGGCTTGAAGAATTTTCATGAAGCTTGTGTCAGATGTTCACCTCACGAAGGCGATGTGCAGAACCCATGTTCCGACCATACCGGTTGAAGGTCAAGGTCAGGCTTGAAGGTCAAAGGTTTGAGCCTGTTTTTCGTGTCCGCTCCATATCTCCAAAACGGCTTGAAGGATTTTCATGAAACTTGTGTCAGATGTTCACCTCATCAAGGTGATGTGCAGAACCCATTGTCTGCTTTATAGGTTGGAATGTTTTGAGAGATTTTGACAGATATTTGAGGGGGAGACATCTGTTTTTTCAAAAACAATTCTAGTTCTTGAATAAAGTTGAAAATATTGTGGCCAAAGATGAAATTGTTCATCATAAGCAATTTCAACTTTGGCCACAATGTCTTCAAAAGTTGTCTGCTGCTATTATGTCAAATTGCATCTGCAAGTGGGAAAGGGTTAAAGCATTAGCTTGCTTGTATGTTGATCTCAAGACTCATACCCATACAGGTCATCTTAGACTGACCTTTGCGGCAGATCACCCATATAGATAAAAGAGATAGGGATGCTCACAGTGGTTGTCGAGTGTTCCAATTGTATAGAACTTAGCTATGGTTGTACCTGGCTATTTCATTGTAAAAAAAACAAAGCACCTGTTACAAGTTATATTATTGAACAAATTTAAAAACATTCTGACAATGAAGAAATGACTCATGAGCAATTTCTTCTTTTGCCACAATGTTTTAAAAAGTCTCCTGCTAAAGAGGCATCAAAATGTGACAAAAGGAGACAATTATAGAGATTTTCCATATTTTGTCAAAAGTCGTCTGCTGCAGATTTGCTGTACATGGGAAAGGGTTGAAAAGCAGAGGTCTCTTACATTGCAATATAAGGTAAACATTTAAATGGGATTTGCATTATTTAATTTCAGGAGAAATATGAATTCGATTCAACGGAATTGAATGAATTATCAGATTTTTCTACAAGTTACTTCCTGATTACCGGTCCGTTAATTATGTTACATTGCACATGTTGTGCTAGAGATGAGGCCTGACCCGTTAATTAACGGAAATGTTCTTGTCTCGGGGCTCTTCATTACGGAAGAGAAATGGATGAAGAAGATAGTGCTGCTTTGCATTTTACAGATTTCCTTGTTTTTAACATGCATTTGTAGCTATTAAATTAGGACTTTCGGTGCAAATGATTGACAAGAGCCCCTTAACTCTTACTCACAATCAGATGCATGTTGACACGCCTGCAGCAGACGAGTTTTTAAAACATTGTAGCATATGGAGAAATTGCTCTTATGATCATATTCTCATGTTGCTTCAAGTTTTTCAACTAAATTCAATAATCGCATTTTCATTTATAGAGAATTTCAATATGTTTTCATTGATGTCTTCAGTTGCTTGCTGCAAATGTGTTACATGTGGGGGAAATGGTTAACCCTTTCCCTCATATAGATGCTTTCTGATGCCTCTGCAGCAGACAGCTATTTGAAAACATAGTGACAAAAGAAGAAATTGCTCAAAACAAACAATTTCTCCTTTTGCCATAATTTTCCAGTTTTAGGTTATCCATTCAATTAAAGAGATTTTCTAATCTTTGACAAAATATGTTCAAAGTCGTTTGCTGCAGAATTGTTGCATGAGGGGTAAAGGGTTAATGTGTGCCATGTTGACAATGACCTGATTGTCTCTCTCCCAAATAAAGTCAACTCCAGAGGAATCTGCAGCTGACATTGTTTCGAAATTATTGTTGGATAAAGATGAAGTTTTTTAAAGTAAAACATATTTTTATTAGAAAATACTTACCAGTCATTTAATACCTGATATATCATCTCTATACACCTTAATTATCCAAAAAAAAACGCCCACGCTAGCATATCCCTCACGTATCCGTGACATACACGGCCGCCCGGAAGTACAGGCGCGCACGTGAGCGGGTAGTCACTTTTCATTCACCGTTAAGTATTGGTGACGACGCGGGGTTGGGAGGTGGGACTCTATAAATGACTGGTAAGTATTTTCTAATAAAAATATGTTTTACTTTAAAAAACTTCATTTTTATATCAAAAATACATTACCAGTCATTTAATACCTGATGACTTCGTAGCATAGGACGGGAGGTTCGACCAATACTTACTGTCGTTCCAGGTACGTTGTAGTATATTATTCCATATTTTTTTAAGAACAAACATACTTGATTCCAACGGATGTATAAAGGGAAAGAGGGGATTGAATACAGGTTCAATCGGTATTCACTTTATTTATGTGTTGGATTATGTGAATTAGCAAACCACTCGCTGTGAAGCCACAAGGGGACCCAGGCAGGACCGACTGCAACTGGTTCTAAGACAGGAACCCTTGTTGACACAGTAGAGTAAGGAGCCATCAGATTCATTGAATCTGATCTGCCCGGTTTCTACAGAGACGATCTGTAGTTAAAGCTAATAAAAAGACGGTTTTATAAGTAAAAAACTTTAAAGACGTCGATTCAAGAGTTCGTATGGAGCTCTTGTAAGCGACCAAAGGACGCAAGACAAATCCTATTTTGGAGTTAACTCCTACAATTGGGTTTTTTCTAATTCTAACCATCAGTCTGTGAAACTTAATGTAATTCGTTTCTACTGAAAGCAAAGAACTCACTTCCCTGTTAGTGTTCGCCAAGCAATACGAATTTATAATTCTCAGTAAAACTTAAGAAGCGGTAGCCGTCGACAAACGTTCAGAGAGATTGACCTACCTTATTAACATCAATCGGTAAGAACTGTCTATATCTAAGGAAGATGTAACGGTTATGTCGATAGGCAGGCCAGAAGGACGTATAACCACGGTCTCTGGGCCAGAGAAGTGTTTCTGTCATCATCTTCCCTTTCAGAAGTGAAACCGGAAGTTGACGAACTGGTTCTTAGCCTCATTATCAACTCGGGGAGTAATTATTATTATTCCTTTGCGAATTCTGAACGTCCACTGCCGAATGAGTGGAATATAGTTGTCTATTCTGTATTAGTGAATCGACTCTGTCCGAAGGTACTCGAATTACCGCTAAGTCGGTGAGAAACGTCATACCCACGAACGTGAACCTCTTTGACGGAATTAATTCCGACTTCTGCGTGTTGGGTATTAAACCCAACTGCAGAATGGTCCGCCAGGCTAGGGACAGATCGTGAAGTAAAAGTACACGATCCGTCCTGTGGAGAAGCCAATCGTCGAAGTATTGAAGAAGTTGGGGTCCTTTCATACGAAGAAAGGCTCCCATGCCCTGATATCTTCGTAAGCACTGGAGGGGCGGACTTGAGGCCGAAGGGAAGAGCCCTGAAATTGGAGCACTTCTCCCTCTATCACAAACCGAAGGTATTTCTTCGAGGAGGAAGCGATCGGGATGTGATAAAAAGGTCTAAAGAGACCGCACAGCCGCCTTTCCGAATTGCAACTCGGATGGAGCGGGTCGACTCCATTTTGAATTTATCGACCGGAATCAATATATTTAGCGCAGATAAAATCTATAACCGGTCTCCACTTGCCGTCTTTCTTCGGAACAAGGAAAAGACGGCTGTAGAAACCCCGAAAATTGGGGTTGAGAACGCTCTCTATGGCATTCTTTTTCAGAAGCGATGAAATCACCTCTGACATGGCCGGATGACGTGACGAAATGTCGATCGGCACGCCTGTCAGAGGAGGGGGGGAAATGAAGGGAATCAGATACCCTTCCTGTATCACAGACTAAATCCAACGATCCTCTGTGACACTTTCCCACTCCTCCGTGATAAATGACAGGCGCCCCCCGACTGCAATCTCCGACCTTGGGATTGTCATAGAGAGGAGCGAATCCCTAGGGCGGCGGCTTCGGATTCGTGTTAACTCTAGCAGGCTGCCGATGTTAGTACCCTGATAGGGGCGCTTCGGTCTAGCCGATTTCTGACCCGTGGAAGGGGTTTGTTTAGGCTGAAACGCCTTCACATACCGTTTTGGCTTCTTTGCTGGGTTGGGTTTCTTAGAACTACCCACATTCGCAGAATACGAAGAACGTTTCTGGCCCTGCGCAAAAGCCTTAGCTGCGTTCGCCGAAAGGCGTCGACTGTTCTGAAGCATCAGAAGCTGTCACCGCAGCAATCCTTCCACCAAAGAGTTGTTTCGACTCCAATGGTGCGGCTTTCAGGCTGTCCTTGCTAGCACGTAGCAATGAGTTAGGAGCAACTGGAACTGCGTCCCTCCTCATGGACAGTATCTCTGTGATGGTCTGAAGATTCAGTGCCATGAGATGCCTGTTGCCTGTGTCGAAAGCTTCGAGAATTCTGTTAGCCCCTAGGCTAGAGATATTCTCCTCTTTCAACAACAAAGACAGAGCGACTGCGAAATGGTTGTCATGAGATGACACCAATACACCCAGTCTTGCTCTGGCCTCCCACTTCTCTAGTGTCTTAAAAGAGACCTGGACAGAAGCGGGTGCAGTTAACCCCAGTGTAGCTGCATCCCCGTCTAAAGCTGGCACTTTGACAGGGAAGAACTCCGACGTAGAATACGCCTTAGAGTTGACCCATTTCCTAGAAATGGGTCCTGGGACCGACCAGCCTGGAGGTATAGCCTCTAGAGACCTGGTCAACTGCAATTGGTCTAACAACCTGCCCAAGTTGTTAGTTTGAGGAAGCAAGTGCACTGGCGAAAAGCTTGTACATTAAGTTCCTCTAGGCTTGAAAGGTTTTTGCGACGTGGGGAGCGTCAACCTTAGGGCATGAAGTATTCGGCACCACCCGAAATACTTCGTCAATAGCCTGCTGAAGAGACCAACGCTCTACAGCTGGCTCCTCATCGGAAGTTGATCTATTTCCCTCATTATCGTCAGACGAAGATGTAGGGTTGTGTGTACTCCTCTGAGGTTGTCTACTCAGTCTTCCAACCGGTAGATCTATGTCAGACTCAGACATGGATAAATCAGAAAATCCATGTTCTGCCGAAGATTTTGCGAAGCAGGCCCCCTCTCCGCAGCAGAGGACGGCCATGCATAAACTTCTGCCGGGGCCGAACTGACCGTATTGGACGGTTTCGACCTCTCTTTCACAGAATGACGCAATGTATTCTGATCCCGAGGTTGCCTATAACCGGACTGCCTATCAAATAGGTGTCCCCCCGAGAGCAGTGAATCCCCATGAGATGGGTAATGCTGATCCCGGTAGGCCGTTGAACCCTGTCTAACACCTAACGGTTCCATAGTATGGACCGGTGGTTGGTATTGAGGAGCAGCGTATTCTCTAGCGACATACACTGTCCCCCCAGGGGAGGAAACAAATTTTCCGTAACCCCCATACCCGATGGAAGACAGAGGAATAATAGAACCCGGTGCGATACCTGGGTTATAATTATTCTGATTCTGTAGTGGAGCAGAGATCGACTGATAATTTGAATCAATACGGTCTATCACTACAGAACCCGTGCCTGGACGCGCCATGTTTACATAGCCGGCCGGCAGTGTAGACGAGGCATTGAAAAATGCCTGACTACTCGGTTGCACTGTGTTTACACAAGACACTGGTGTTTGTGTCGTGTTCACAAGCGTGACCGATTGGCCCGTAGCACCATAATGAAATGGGCTACTGACCTGATGCGGCATGGCTACATGCGCGCGAGTTTGGCCAGTCGTCGAATCATTTAAGAAAGTCTGACTGCCAGGATGAATCGTTGCTAAATGATCAACCTTTTGCCTGGCTGGGTCCTTGCAATAAGACCTTTGCCCTGTCGCCTCACGGCTAAGTGAGCGACTACCTGGTCTAGTCATGGCAACGTGACTGACTGGCCTGGTCGTGTCCAAAAAGGACTGACTGGTGACAGGTCGAGTCATTGACAAATGACTCCTCTCCGGTTGCCCGGTGACCTGACGTGCCTCGGCATTTGGGTTTTGTTGTGCAGCCCAAACAAAACCCGGTTGACTATGCATAGGCAGGAGTGAAGCTGCACTATACCAAGTCTCCGGAGAACTACGTCCGCCGACGTAGGTAACCGGTACTCTGCAGCTGTCCGAAGACCGCTGTAGCTCGGAGTATGGTGTCGGATTGGTACAATTCCTGCGGATTCCCGGAAAGCTACCAAAGGCATCTCCTTCTTTCGAAGGCCCAGCCACGACACCAGGCGACAGATGGTGAGGTCCAGCGGTTGAACGTTCCAGCTGAACATTTTCCCCGCTGTTATTGTACGGTGTCTGACGTTTCCCGACGGAGCAACTCTCACCCAAAGCTACCATCCCGAGGTTGCCTATAACCGGACTGCCTATCAAATAGGTGTCCCCCCGAGAGCAGTGAATCCCCATGAGATGGGTAATGCTGATCCCGGTAGGCCTGTCTAACACCTAACGGTTCCATAGTATGGACCGGTGGCTGGTATTGAGGAGCAGCATATTGTCTTGCGACATACACTTTCCCCCCTGGGAAGAAAAAGATTTTTCGTAACCCCCATACCCTTTGGAAGACAGAGGAATAATCGAACCCGGTGCAATACCAGGGTTAAAATTATTCTGATTCTGTAGTGGAGCAGAGATCGATCGATAATTAGAATCAATCCGGTCTATCACCACAGAACCCGTGCCTGGACGCGCCATGTTTACATAGTCGTCTGGCAGTGTAGACGAGGCATTGAAAAATGCCTGACTACTCGGTTGTCCTGTGTTTACATAAGACACTGGTGTTTGTGTCGTATTCACAGGCGTGACCGATTGGCCCGTAGCACCATAACGAAATGGGCTACTGACCTGATGCGGCATGTCTCCATGCGCGCGATTTTGGCCAGTCGTCGAATCAATTAAGATAGTCTGACTGCCAGGATGAATCGCTGCTAAACGATCAACCTTTTGCCTGGCTGGGTCCTTGCAATCGGACCTTTGCCCTGTCGCATCACGGATACGTGAGCGACTACCTGGTCTAGTCATGGCAACGTGACTGACTGGCCCAGTCCAGTCCAACCCGGACTGACTGGTGACAGGTCGCGTCATTAACAAATGACTCCTCTCCGGTTGCCCAGTGACCTGACGTGCCTCGGTATTTGGGTTTTGTTGCTCAGCCCAACAAAACCCAGGTTGACTATGCATAGACAGGAGTGAAGCTGCACTATACAAAGTCTCCGGAACACTACGTCCCCCGACGTAGGTAACCGGTACTCTGCAGCTGTCCGAAGACCGCTGTAGCTCAGAGTATGGTGTCGGATTGGTACAACCTGCGGTTTCCCGGAAAGCTACCAAAGGCACTCCTTCTTTCGAAGGCCCAGCCCTGACACCAGGCGACAGATGGTGAGGTTCAGCGGTTAAATGTTCCAGCTGAGCATTTTCCCCGCTGTTTCCGTACGGTTTCTGAAGTTTCCCGACGGAGCAACTCTCACCCAAAGCTACCATCCGAATTTCCTCAGCGCGCGGAAAAACGGTTGTGTTGAGCGGAGAAGAAGGCTCAGCATTGCCCTTCGACTCGCTCAACACCGTTGCAGAGTCCGGTTGGGAGAACCCCTCAAACTCTGCCTCACTCGATGAAGATAAAGGCACCCTCTTAGGGGTCTTCTTTATCTTCCTGCTTTTACGAGTCTTACTCCGCACGACCTTTTTCCAAATGGAAATAGGCCATGTCGAGCAGTACTCGCAAGGTGAAGCCTGTGTGCATTTGGTGCACACAACGCAGGTCGGATGCGAATCCCATAGGTGCACAGCATGACCACATGGGCTCCGCATCCCTTCACCAGTGATTGACATAGACATTATTCAATATACTCACCAAATACAAGACTAAATAAAATTGTTATTATTTATCTATATCCACGCCACGGGGACACCGGCAGCTTGGACACGTATATTGAAATAAATTTTGTTTCAAATTTTTTTCACAAAATATTGAATAGAACAGTCAATAATTCATACAGCAATAGTTAATGTACTATCGCTAACAGGGTAGGGAAAAAGTATTGAAAACAGCACGACTTCCGCACCCGAAGACGGTAACTGAAATTAGCGGGTGGGGTAATGCACGTGCTTCTCAGAGTATCGTCCGCTACAAAACAATAAATACAGCAATAAAGTAAATAATTTACGGCTGTGACGTTAATGCAGAAAAAAATATTTGGACAATTAAATGATTATAAGGCATGTGCCTTATAAAACAAAAGAGTTAATTGAAAGAAATAAATAATATAAATTTTCTTATCGACTACTCCGGTAAATCCCAAAATGAAAAGTGACTACCCGCTCACGTGCGCGCCTGTACTTCCGGGCGGCCGTGTATGTCACGGATACGTGAGGGATATGCTAGCGTGGGCGTTTTTTTTTGGATAATTAAGGTGTATAGAGATGATATATCAGGTATTAAATGACTGGTAATGTATTTTTGATATAAAAAGTAATTGATCAAAATCTCAGATGTCAACCCTTCCCCACATACAACAAGTCTGCTGCAGAAAATTTGAAACTTCTAGGCAAATACAAGGAAAATATATCCTTTATTAAATGAAGGTTCAATTATTGAAAACAAATTGATAACATTCTGGCAAAAGGAGAAATTGCTTATTTTGTTAAAAAAATTGTCTGCTGTAGAGGCACCAAATACCCTCTTTATGTGGGAAAGGGTTAATCCATTCCTATGTACAACAAGTCTGCAGCAAATTTCATCTAGGCTAAAATCTCCATAATCGAATGTAGAGGAATCCTCTGTAGTTAAGTGGTTGGCGTCGGGGATTTGAAACCGGGTATCCCGGGTTCGATCCCCAGTCGAGGCACTACGGTCATGGTAACGTGCCCTTGGGCAAGGCACATTTTCTAGCCTAGTACTGGTTTGTTTACCCAAGGAACATGAATAAGTGAGCTGTCGCCATGATATAACTGAAATAATGTTGAAAGCGGCGTAAAACCCCAATAAAACTGATGCAGATGGGTCAAAATGTATCTGCAAGTGGGAAAAGGTTAAAATGTTTTTGTCAGATGATTTAAAGCAGGTAACTTTTAGAATATTGCTTAAAATTGTTAAATGGTTCATCCCTAACCCACATACAGATGCTTTCTATTGCCTCTGCAGCAATTGGCTTTCACCACAATATTTTCAACTTATTCAATAATTGTTCTTGCTTTTTTTTAAGAGATTTTACAAAAAATTTCATGCCGTTATATTGACTTGTTGTATGTGGGAATGGGTTAAATTAGTGTTAAAATAGAAGCATTCGATTTTGTTGATTTTCTGAGATTTTTTAGCATGATATTGTATTTATAAGACTTCAGGTTCTACAAATTCCCAGAATAAAAGGAACAGATGACATGGATACAAACAAAGATAATATTTAGAAACCAATGTTAACACAGTTGAAAATCAAGATATTGTTCATTAATTTGTCTTTTGCCAACAAAAATTGTCTGTTACAAAGATATTTCATTAACCCTTTTCCCTCATATAGATGCTTTCTGACGCCTCTGCAGCAGACAACTTTTTAAAAACATAATGACAAAAGAAGAAATTGCTCAAAACGAGCAAATTCTCCTTTTGCCACAATGTTTTCCACTTTTAGTCATAGATTATCCATTCAATTATAGAGATTTTCTATTTTTTGACAAATATGTTCGAAGTCGTCTGCTGCAGATTATTGTTGTATGAGGCAAATGGTCTGTTTCTTTATCATTTCCCAAAGCTGACACAATTTGGTGTATCTGCAGCAGTTGAATTTTTAAAAAAAGACTTTTTGAATGAACAATTTCTCCCTTTGTCACAATATATTATCAACTCATTAAAATATTCAATCTTTCATTTTCTAGAGATTTTCTATATTGTAATCTCAATGTTTCCAACTTCGTCTGCTGCCGGTATGTTGCGTTCGGGAAAGGGGTGAAGAGCCTTTAGGTTTAGCATTTAAATTTGATGAAACTGTTTTATGGATGATACTTAAAAGAGATTAAAACTGTCTGAGTACTGTCCTACAATAACATTTCAAGTCATTAAAATTCCACAGCTTAATTAAATTCTAAAGATTGCATGAACAATAAACTCTTACTTGATGTAATGTACCCTTAACCCTTTCCCTCATACGACAATTCTGCAAAAGACGACTTTGAACATATTTTGTAAAAAAATAGAAAATCTCTTCAATTGAATGGATAACCTATGACTAAAAGTGGAAAACATTGTGGCAAAAGAAGAAATTGCTCGTTTTGAGCAATTCCTCTTTGGTCACTATGTTTTGAAAAAGCGGACTGCTGCAGAGGCGTCAGAAAGCGTCTATATGAGAGAAAGGGTTAATCCTTTTCCATATACTTAAAATATGCAGCAGACGAATTTCTTAGAATGAAGGTATAATTATTGAATAGTGATGAAGAAAATGATGAAAAATTTCTCCTTTGCCACAATGTTTTTAAAAGTCGTCTGCTAGAGAGGCATCAAAATTCTTCTGCAAGTGGTAAAGGTTAAATCCATCTTGATGCTGTTTAATCATTAACCTGATAAGATATATTTAGTTACACTTAAGCAGTCAATTTTCAACAACGGACACTTTTTCGTCTATTACTTAGCAACCCCTGGTAGAATTTTCCTGAAACTTTGTCAGGTGTATTGTTAGCTCACCAGAGCACACAGTGCTCAAGGTGAGTTTTTGTGATCGCCTTTTGTCCTTCGCCTGTCGTTCGTCGTCAACATTTGCTTGTTAACACTATAGAGGCAACATTTTGCATCCAATCTTCATGAAAGTTGCTCATAACATATATCTCAATCAAATCTAGGCCAAGTTCAAAACTGGGTCATGTCGGGTCATAAACTAGGTCACTAGACCAAATTTAATGAACATCTTGTTAACACTCTGGAAGCCTCATTTTTGGCTTGAGCATGTTGAAACTTTGTCAGAATGTTTGTCTTAGTGATATCTAGGCCAAGTTTGTGTATAGGTCATGTCAGATCAAAAACTAGGTCACTAGGCCAAATTGAAGGAAAATCTTGTTAACACTCTGTAAGCCGCATTTTAATCTTGAGCATGTTGAAACTTTGTCAGAAAGTGTGTCCTGATGATATCTAGGCCAAGTTTAAATATGGGTTATGTCCTGTCAAAACTAGGTCACTAGGCCAAATTTAAGGCAAATCTTTTTTACACTCTGTAAGCCACATTTTTGGCTTGAGCATGTTGAAACTATGTCAGAATGTTTGTCTTAGTGATATCTAGGCCAAGCTTGAATATAGGCCATGTTGAGTCAAAAACTAGGTCACTAGGCCAAATTTAAGGAAAATCTTGTTAACACTCTTGAAGCCGCATTTTAAACTTGAGCACGTTGAAACTCTATCAGAAAGTGTGTCCTGATAATATCTAGGCCAAGTTCGAAGAAAGGTCATGTTGGGTCAAAAACTAGGTCACTAGGCCAAATTTGATGAAATCTTGTTTACATTCTGGAAGCTGCATTTTAAACTTGAGCATGAAACTTTGTCGGAATGTTTGTCTAAGTGATATCTAGGCGATGTTTGATTATAGGTCACTAGGCCAAATTTAAGGAAAATCTGGGTAGCACTCTGGAAGCCACATTTTAAGTTGAACATGTTGAAACTTTGTCAAAATGTTTGGCTTCATGATATCTAGGCTAACTTCGAATATGGGTTTGGTCAGATCAAAACTAGGTCACTAGGCCATATTTTAGAAATATCTTGTTAACGCTATAGAGATCACATTTTTAACTTGAGCAGCTTGAAATTTTGTCAGAAATTTTGTCTTGATGATATCTAGGCCAGGTTTGAATATGCGTCATATCAGGTCAAAGATAAGGTCACTAGGCCAAATTGAAGAACAATCTTGTTAATATATTTTTGGCTTGAGCATCTTGAAACTTTGTCAGAATATTTGTCTTGATGATATCTAGGGTAAGTTCGAATATGGGTCAGGTCAGGTTAACACTATAGAGATCGCATTTTTTACTTGAGCAGCTTTTTTGACAGAAAGTTTGTCTTGATTATATTGTCATTAGCGCTGAAAGAGTTAAGTCTTAAATAGCCCATTCTCAGGTGAGCAATTCCAGGGCATCATGGCCCTCTTGTTGGGATATGGGACATCATCCAATGGAAAAATCATTGCCCATAATTTAGCCTTGGTGAGGTAACTTAACCTTGGTTAACATTGACTGTAGAGGTCACATTCTCAATCCAATCTTCATGAATTCTTTTCAGAACATTTGTCTCCATCAAATCTTGGTTATGATCAAAACAGGGTCAATGGGGGCCTTCATAACTAAGCCTTGGTAAGTTACCTTTCCCTTGGTTAATTTTTAGCTCCACTGGCTTAAACCAGTCAAGCTTATGTCATGGGTGCGTGTGTGCGTGCGTGCGTGCATGCGTGTGTGCGTGCATGTTCGCGTGCGTGCGTGTGTTAAATGTTTCCTTTAAACAACTTCTTCTCCCTAACCACTTGGCCAATCTGGTTGAAACTTCATAGGAAGCATCCTCTCAATGTCCTCTCTTAAATTACTTCAAATGTTTTTGATCCATCCATAATTCTGATAATTATACCCCCGGTTCCGAAGGAAAGGGGGGGTATACTGTTTTACCCATGTCCGTCCTTCCGTCCTTCCGTCCGTCCGTCCTTCCGTCCGTCCATCCGTCCGTAACACTTTCGTTTCCGGGCTATTTCTCTGCAGCCGCTTTTTGGAATTTGATGAAACTTCATAGGAAGGATCACCACCAAGTGTAGATGCGCATATCGTGTTTGCGTTCCGGTTGGATTATTTTTCACGGAGTTATGGCCCTTTACCCCTATGTATGACTAAATTCATTTCCGGGCTATTTCTCTGCAACCGCTTTTTGGAATTTGATGAAACTTCATAGGAAGGATCACCACCAAGTGTAGATGCGCATATCGTGTTTGCGTTCCGGTTGGATTATTTTTCACGGAGTTATGGCCCTTTACCCCTATGTATGACTAAATTCATTTCCGGGCTATTTCTCTGCAACCGCTTTTTGGAATTTGATGAAACTTCATAGGAAGGATCACCACCAAGTGTAGATGTGCATATCGTGTTTGCATTCCGGTTGGATTATTTTTCACGGAGTTATGGCCCTTTACCCCTATGTATGACTAAATTCAATTCCGGGCTATTTCTCTCCAACCGCTTTTTGGAATTTGATGAAACTTCATAGGAAGGATCACCACCAAGTGTAGATGCGCATATCGTGTTTGCGTTCCGGTTGGATTATTTTTCACGGAGTTATGGCCCTTTACCCCTATGTATGACTAAATTCATTTCCGGGCTATTTCTCTGCAACCGCTTTTTGGAATTTGATGAAACTTCATAGGAAGGATCACCACCAAGTGTAGATGCGCATATCGTGTTTGCGTTCCGGTTGGATTATTTTTCACAGAGTTATGGCCCTTTACCCCACCATCAGGCTATGTATGACTAAATTCATTTCCGGGCTATTTCTCTGCAACCGCTTTTTGGAATTTTATGAAACTTCATAGGAAGGATCACCACCAAGTGTAGATGCGCATATCGTGTTTGCGTTCCGGTTGGATTATTTTTCACGGAGTTATGGCCCTTTACTCCACCATCAGGCTATGTATGACTAAATTCATTTCCGGGCTATTTCTCTGCAACCGCTTTTTGGAATTTGATGAAACTTCATAGGAAGGATCACCACCAAGTGTAGATGCGCATATCGTGTTTGCGTTCCGGTTGGATGATTTTTCACGGAGTTATGGCCCTTTACCCCACCATCACATATGTCTTTCAAAACATGAGCGGGGGTATCACTAGTGAGCAGTAGCTCACATATTTCTTGTTTTCAAATAATTTTGTAGAAATGTTCCTTGGTTGACCCTTTATTAGATTCCTTCAAGAAATGTTGATTGGTTGGCCGCCAGGGGGCGGGGCTATTTTTCCTTATACACTGGCACTCCTCTATAAAACTCTCCGTTTTAAAGCGGATCCCGTTATAACACTGGTCTTGCTTGGCTCCCAAAATTTATTGCATGAAATATTTGGGAATAGAAATATAAATTTTCAAAAACCTAACGTTTGAAACACCAAAATACGATCCGAGTAATAGATCTCCGCTGCAGTTAATCCACATGTTTGCATAACGATTTGTTCAACATTACAACAATAGACAGGTAAAAAGTAGATATAGCGTTATCGAGCGACTGCAGTATCACTTAATCATAACAATAGACAGATAAAACATCAATATCGGGTGTAATTATTGTTTGGGCATTACGCTTATTGTGTTCAGTCACCTTACAAACTGATACAACTTGAATCGACCGCGGCTGTCATGGTGTGACAAACGAACAAGCTCAATTTCAAACTTCATAATGTAACAAACAAATTTCGCAAAATTTTGTCTGTATGTCCATTACTTTCTCATTTCTTCTTCTCCGTAGTGAATACAACTTGGGAAAACCCACAATATACACGTGACTATTCCCGCCAATTGTATTTGCGATATTTTGAAGTGAATACAACTTGGGAACCCAAAATATACACGTGACTTTTCCAGCCAATCGTATTTGCGATAGATATGTAAATTAAAACTATTTAGCTCAAATGTATGCAGTAAACGTCATCAATATTGGGGCCGTTAAATAGGCATGCGCGCGATACATGTATCGATTGTGAACTTTCGCAAATATTGCAAAACTATAAGTATACTCCCAGCCACTCGGTAAATCTCGAAAGTTCACTGCAATTACCGCGAATTGTCAAAAAAATAACCCTGTAAAAGATCGACGATTAGAAATGCGTATTATTCTGTCCAAAAATATCTTGCAAGCTTGATTTAGCCCAAAACACTCTCTCTTTGCAATTGAATTAGTGTATGCATTATAGGTGGGTGGGTGGGGTAATGATTTTTGGAACAGCGTTATCAATTTAACCCCGCTTATAGCACTGTGCGAGACCATGGCTCCCAAGTACAGTGTTATAGAGGAGTGCCAGTGTATAGCTATAGTGAAAACTTAAAAAATCTTCTTCTCCGAAAGTGTCAGGCTGATTTTTAAATAATTTGTAGAAATGTTCCTTGGGTGACCCTTTATTAGATTCCTTCAAGAAATGTTGATTGGTGAAAAACATGGCCACCAGGGGGGCGGGGCTATTTTGCCTTATATAGCTATAGTGTAAACTTAAAAAATCTTCTTTTCCAAAAGTGTTCAGTCGATTTTCAAATAATTTTGTAGAAATGTTCATTGGGTGACCCTCTATCAGATAACTTCAAGCCATGTTGATTGGTCGAAAAACATGGCTGCCAGAGGGCGGGCTATTAAGAGAAAACTTAAAAATTCTTCTCCTCCAAAAGTGTTTGGCTGATATTCAAATAATTTTGCAGAAATGTTCCTATCAGATTCCTTTAAGCCATGTTGATTGGTTGAAAAATATGGCCGCCAGGGGGTGGGGCTATTTTGCCTCATATGGCTATAGTAAAAACTTAAAATATCCTCTCCTCCGAAGGTGTCAGGCCGATTTTCAAATAGTTTTGCAGAAAAATTCCTTCGGTGACACTCTACAATATTCCTTTAAGCCATGGTGGTTGGTAAAAAACATGGCCACTAGGGGGCAGGGCTGTTTGAAGATTTGATTTTTGCCTTATGGCCGTGGAGCGATACTGGCTCTCTTGGGCCTCTTGTTTTACAAGTTTTAGGATTGAAATCGGTCCAGACCGACAAATTTTTGGTTTTCCGGAAGCCTGAAAACAAGAGAAGATGCCCCTGATGGCATTAGGGGTTGAATGTTTTTTGACTGAGTTATTGCCCCCTTAATTATTATACATAGTGTTATATACCATCATTCGATTTCCTTATTCTCAGCAATCATTGGATGGAATTAATTAAACGGAATTATATATAGGAAGTTTGTTAACGAGTGCACTTTTTCCCCTCAGATTTCTTCAGTGGTGTGAGAAGAGAAAGATATGGACGCCTGCAATTAATTTTTTTGGTTAATTTTACTTCCGAAAAAATGCTGTAGCCAATAAGTTTCCATTTCCCCCTCAAAAAAAAATCTTATGACAAAGCGCTGTTTTGGGGTATTCATCACATTCAGTTTAAAGAGATTCTCCTAATTTTCGCTAAGAAATTTTTCAAAATTATCTGCTACGGATCTGTTGTATGAAGAAAAGGGTTTAGTTGAAGGTTGCGTTATATTTTCTCTTGCGTTTGTGTACATCTATGGATATCTCTGCAAACTAACTGTTATTTCAAATAACATTATTATCATCAGTTGCTGTATGTCTAAATGTTTCATGATGTCACACAATGCCATTCTGATTGTCATCAAAACAGTAATTATCTGTCTCTACATCTTCTTTTATAGACAGATATTATCTTTTACCATTTCCCACTTGTAGACGTGTATGCAGCAGTTGACAATTTAATGTTATGGTGGCATATTGTGCCAAAGAAGAAATTGCTCTCCATTTGGCAACAATGTTTCAATTGTACATATTAGAGATTTTCCATTATGTTTTCCTAGATGTTAAAAAAAACTGCATGTCATGTCATGTTTGAAAGTGTTAAATACACTGCATTTCCCTTATGCAGATGCCAACTGCCATCTTTTGTAAAATGTAAGAAGATATTTAAATCATTGTGGGAAAGTATGAACTTGCTTGCTATTTTTTCATTTTTAGCTCATCAGAGCACAAAGTGCTCAAGGTGAGTTTTTGTGATCGTCCCTCATCAACTTTTGGATTGTAAACACTCTACAGGCTACATTTTGCATCCGATGTTCTTTCAAGTTTATCACAACATTCCTCTCAATCAAATCTTGGACAAGTGCGAAACTGGGTCATATTGGGTAAAAAGACCTTGTCAACACGCTAGGGGCTGCAATTTTTGCTTCAGCAGCTTGAAATTTTGTCAAAATGTTTGTCTTATTGATATCATGGTCAAGTTTAAATATGGGTCATATTAGGTAAAAAACTAGGTCACAATTTCTGCTTCACCAGCTTGAAAGTTTATCAGAATGTTTGTCTTTATTATATCTAGATCAAGTACGAATATGGGTCATATTGGGTCAAAAACTAGGTCACTAGGTCAAATTGAAGGAACATCTTGTTAACACACTTTAGAGGCCACATATATTTCTGCTTCAGCAGCTTGAAATTTTGTCAGAATGTTTGTCTTGATGATATCGGCTAAGTTTGAATATGGGTCATGTCGGTAATAAACTAGGTCACCACTAGGCCAAATTTAAGACAAATCTTGTTGACACTATAGAGATGCATTTTTGTGATCACTCACTGTCCGGCGGCCGGCGGCTTCGTCGTCAGGACTTACGTCTGTTAACAATTTTCTACAAATCACTTCTCCTACTAAACCAATGGACTGATTTACAAATAACTTCACTGGAATGTTCCTTAGGTGGTCCTCTTTTGAAGGAATTCAAATTATTTAATTCAAAATAGAACTTTGGTTTCTGCGGCATCAGAAAGGGGGAAAATTGCCTAACTTTAAAAATCTTCGCCCCAGAATTCACCTATTTTGCATAGAGTTGTAGGAAAAAAATTGAGCTCTTCTTATCTGAAATTGACCTTTCAGTTTCCTTATGTCCTAATAGTTTTACAAAAGATGCACAACATTGGTTAGGTTATTTTGCCTGGTGTCAAATGGAGCCATACTTGACATTGGACCTCTTGTATACGCTTACCTGACCTCATTAAAAATCGTATTGCATAGGTGAGCGATCAAATGGCCACCATGGCCCTCTTGTTTACTTGAGCAGCTTGAATCTTTGTCTTGATGATAACTAGGCCAAGTTCAAGTATGGGTCATATTGAGTCGAAAGCAAGGTCACTTCCCCGGCCAACTTTAAGGAAAATCTTTTTTATTTCTTATATATATATAACAAAGGGGAAACATCTTATATATATATAACAAAGGGGAAACATTTGCATAATCTAAGAAAAATCAGGACCTGATGACATCTAAAGTCATAAATATTGTATCCAACATCATAGTATGAAGGTATATGTACCAGACTTTTTTTGCACAGTGTTTTCAACGCTATTAAAGACAGTTGAAGACAGTGGTGCAGAGGTAGAGCCTCGGCCTCTCATATCTAAGGTCCCTGGTTCGAGTCCCGTGATGAGCAGGACCTGACTTTGGGATTTTTCCACACAAACAGGGCGAGTACTGATTAAGTCTCAAGGAAGCAGACATCGAACGTGATCAATATAAGCTGAAAGCTTGCTTCGCAATCGATGTTAAATAAATAATGTTTAAATTAACTCTATTAAATAATTTAACTTTAATTTGTTTTTCAAACCTGTATATTCCATATTCAGCAAGGATTTGAAATATTTCTTCTCAGAAATATTTGTTGTATGTGAGAAAGGATTTAACAAGTTTTAAATGAGGGCTGGGACATCCCAGGGACAAAATAGATCAGAGTTTTACAAAACTAATTAGGATTCATGTGTTTCTATTTTATGATTGTTTGATATAACTTTAAAGAGAATGTCCATCAAGGGATGTGTTGTTTGTCTCAGCCAATTCTCCTTTTAGAATTAAGTTATTTGGGGTAAAACTTTTTTATACCCCCTTTAAGAAGAGGGGGTATATAAGAGTCACTGTGCTGCCAGACTGTCAGTCTGTCGGTGAAGCTTCTATACCAAGAAGAGATGTGCATATCCTAAAGGGGTTACAATTGCATGTTATTTTACAGAGTTATGGCCCTTTTACTTATTAAGTTATGGTGTAGACAAGGTGCTGTTTAGGGGGTATTTATCATCTTCAGTGATAGTTCTAGTTTTATAAGAAGGGTTCTCTCATTCATTGATTGAAACTTTGAAAACATGGTGACAAAAACCTGAAAAATCTCCATAAAAGATAGCTCAATTTTTAAATTGTGGCCAAAGGGGAAATTGCTTATCCTGAGCTGCTATCGCGTCAAAATGCGTCTGCAGGTGGGAAACGGTGAAACAATTTTCTTATATTATAAAAAAAGAACATATAGGCTACAATCTCTTTTTAGATGAGCTTTTGTGCCTGTTTGTCACACTTTCCACTTACTGACATTATGGCTGGGGACAAATGTGTTTCTTCTATACATGTATTTTTAGATCACCTGTACCGAAGGCTAAAGTTGATTTTTAGCTCGACTGGCTGAAAGCCAGTCGAGCTTATGTCATGGCGAATTGTCCGTCGTGCGTGCGTGCGTGCGTAAACTTTTTCCTTTAAACAACTTCTTCTCCCTAACCACTTGGCCAATTTGGTTGAAACTTCATGGGAAGCATCCTCTCAATGTCCTCTACTAAATTCCTTCAATTTTTTTTGATCCATTCGAAATTCTGGTTTCCATGGCAACCGAAAGAAAAAAATAGTGAGAACTTAAAAAATCTTCTTCTCCAAAAGTGTCAGGCCGATTTTCAAATAATTTTGTAGAAATGTTCCTTGGGTGACTCTTTATTAGATTCCTTCAAGAAATGTTGATTGGTTGAAAAACATGGCCGCCAGGGGGGCGGGGCTATTTTGCCTTATATTTCAATAGTGAAAACTTAAAAATTCTTCTTCTCCAAAAGTGTTCAGCAGATTTTCAATTTTTTTTGTAGAAATGTTCCATGGGTGACCCTCAATCAGATTCCTTCAAGCCATGTTGATTGGTAAAAAAAACATGGCCGTCACAGGGCGGGGCTATTTTGCCTATATGGCTAAAGAGAAAACTTAAAAAATCTTCTCCTCCAAAAGTGTCAGGCCGATTTTCAAATAATTTTGTAGAAATGTTCCTTGGGTGACCCTTTATTAGATTCCTTCAAGAAATGTTGATTGGTTGAAAAACATGGCCGCCAGGGGGGCGGGGCTATTTTGCCTTATATAGCTATAGTGAAAACTTAAAAAATCTTCTTCACCGAAAGTGTTCAGCTGATTTTCAAATAATTTTGTAGAAATGTTCATTGGGTGACCCTCTATCAGATTCCTTCAAGCCATGTTGATTGATCGAAAAACATGGCAGCCAGAGGGTGGGGCTATTTTGCCTTATATGACCAAAGTGAAAACTTAAAAAATCTTCTCCTCCGAAAGTGTTTGGCTGATATTCAAATAATTTTGTAGAAATATTTCTAGGCTTACCCTCTATCAGATTCCTTCAAGCCATGTTGATTGGTTGAAAAATATGGCTGCCAGGGGGTGGGGCTATTTTGCCTTATATGGCTATAGTAAAAACTTAAAATATCCTCTCCTCCGAAAGTGTCAGGCCGATTTTCAAATAATTTTACAGAAACATTCCTTTAAGCCATGGTGGTTGGTAAAAAAAATAGCCACCAGGGGGCAGGGCTGTTTGGAGATTTTATTTTTGCCTTATGGCCGTGGAGCGATACTGGCCCTCTTGGGCCTCTTGTTTTTCTGATCACATACTGTCCATCGCCGTCCGTCGTCGTTAACGTTTACCTTTAAACAACATCTCCTTATAGAAATGTTCCCTCTACATAAATTGTTCAAGCCATATTAATTGGTTGAAAAACATGGCAGCCAGACAGCATCAGAAAAGGGGCAAAATGACATTTTTTTTTAAATTAGATTTTTATGAAAGTGCTTTTCTGATTTCAAGATTAATGTGTAGCAATGTTCCTTAAGTAAGCCTCCACATAATTCTCCTAAGCAATAATGCTTGGATGAAAGACATAGCATGCAGAAAAGGGGTACAATTAACTTTTAGCTTCAAATGACATCTCCTCCTTATCCACATGATAAATGAACTTTAAGCTTTAAACAACATCTCCTCCTAAACCAATATGATAATAATATCAATCAAACTTCAAAGAAATGATGATGTGGTGGTTTTAACCCTTTCCCTCATACAGCAATTCTGCAGCAGACGACTTTGAACATATTTTGTCAAAAAATAGAAATTCTCCATAATTGAATGGATAACCTATGACAAAAAGTGGAAAACATTGTGGCAAAAGGAGAAATTGCACGTTTTGTGCAATTTCTTCTCTTGTCACTATGTTTTCAAAAAGCCGTCTGCTGCAGAGGCGTCAGAAAGCGTCTATATGAGGGAAAGGGTTAATGTCCTTTACTGATCAGCTGTCTCATTTGCAGTTTTTTTCCCACTCTTGATCAAATTTTCACCTTTTTAAGCAGTAGCAATAACTCAGGTGATCGATTTAGGGCCATCTTGGCTCTCTTGTTTATATAATCAAAAAGAAAAAAATAAGTTACCATCTCTATTTACATGAGCTTTTGTGATAATCCTGCGTCTAGTGTACGCATCCTCATAATTTTTTTCTTTAAACAACATCTTGTAAATCAAACTGTACAGAAATGATCCTAAGGCGATGTTAACCTAGATGTCACTTTTTAATTTCTGGATGTCACAAGGTAACACAGTATTTTCCCCTGCTGAACATTCTTACTTGTATTCATTCCTCTAAAGGTTTATAGCCTTCCCTGATATTTTTGATACATGATTGTTGTTTTGTCTAAATATTGAAAACTATATTGTCATATTTAGAGGTTCATTTCTTTGATGGAGTCCGAGTTTGACGGATTATCTGTATCATAAAGGTATGTCAACTTGAGGGGTGGGAGTGCTAGAGCTGAGAGCTCTCCACTCTTAACAGACGTCCTGTTATGAGCTTCAGCTCCCCCTTCTGAGGAAGGGGTGGTTCAGTTGACTGGGAATAGTTATGCAATTTGTTAGACGCCTTTCGCCTAAGTAAAGCCCCATCACTGCTTCCATGCAGCAGAGATCAGCCCAGAGATGAACTCTTATCAGCAGACCTACTGTTTGGCTGAAGAGTAGCTGTTGCTGCTTACAACCAATTAGAGTAGTCTAGGCAGCTTGCCTCTTAGGCTGCGTCTTTATTTGTTAAGGGTCAGAATCGCTCTACGCTTTCGGCAGGTGCCTTTAAGACAGCTAACCCTGTTAAAAAGCAAAATCCAGCTCAGCAGCAAAAGCCCTATAGGGCTAAACCGACTGAGCGAACTAGATCTTGCAATGCTATGGCAAAGCTCCATTTCACAGAAGCTAAGCCAATGCATGCTTCAAAGTTAAAAGAGCTTCTGATACGTGATCTGTTTACCTCCCCTCCTCCTGTGACGGCTGTACCAATTGATTTGTCCATACGGCATCCAGTGTTACCAGGGGTTATTTTCACACTCCTGGCAAAGAAAGCGATTGAGAGGCTAAAGATACCCAATTTGGCGGGATATTACAGTGGGCTTTTCCTCATACCTAAGAAAACCGGTTGTTGAAGGCCAGTAATAGATATATCTGCTTTAAACTGATCTTTTACATCAAAAAAATTCAAGATGGAAACGTCTCGGTCCATCAAGAGTGCCATTTTAATAGCAAAATGGGCAGTCTCGTTAGATCTCATGGACGCCCATTACCACATGATGATTGCTCCTTCTTCAAGGAAATACTCTCAGTTCATGGTAATTGGGGAAGTTTTCCAGTTCCCGGCTCTTCACTTCGGTCTCAAGTCCGCCCCAAGAGCCGACAGACAAAACTGTTTTTGTCTCTTACATACGCAGGTAAAGGGGAATTCATTGACATCTTTTTAGATTGAAAACTCCTTGTATGTTGCAGGGAGATTTTGCTTGTTTTTGTAGTTAAGCATGTCCTAGCCTCAATGTTTTGTGCTACGGTACAGGCAATGTTTGAAATGTGTGTTGAATATTATTTTAAGTTATTGCCGTTGTAGCTTAAAGATTTTGCAGATTTTGTATTTTCGCTCTCTTTTTTGCAGTGCAGGAAAAATAAATATTTCAATGATTTTTGTAGGATAGTTGTATTAACCCTTTCCCTCATATAGACGCTTTCTGACCCCTCTGCAGCAGACGGCTATTTGAACACATAGTAACAAAAGAAGAAATTGCACAAAACGTGCAATTTCTCCTTTTGCCACAATGTTTTCCACTTTTAGTCATAGGTTATCCATTCAGTTATAGAGGTTTTCCATTTTTAGCTCACCTATGCACGAAGTGCAAGGTGAGCTATTGGGATCACATTTTGTCCGGCGTCCATCCGTCGTGCGTCGTGCGTCGTCAACATTTGAGCTTGTTAACACTCTACAGGCTACATTTTGCATCCAATCTTCATGAAAGTTTATCGGAACGTTCATCTCCATAAAATCTTGGACAAGTTCGAAACTGGGCCATATGAGGTCAAAAACTAGGTCGAATTGAAGCGAAATCTTGTTAACACTCTGGAGGCCACATTTTCAACTTGAGCATGTTGAAACTTTATCAGAATGTTTGTCTTAATGATATGTAGGTCAAGGTCGAACATGGGTCACGTCAGGTCAAAAAGTAGGTCACTAGGTCAAATTGAAGGACAATCTTGTTAACACTCCAGAGGCCGCAATCTTTGCTTAAGCAGTTTGAAATTTTGTCAGAATGTTTGTCTTAAAAATATCTAGGTCAAGTTCGAATATGGGTTATGCCGGGTTAAAAACTAGGTCACTAGGTCAAATTGAAGGAAAATCTTGTAAACACTTTGGATGCCGCATTTTTTGCTTCAGCAACTTGAAATTTGGTCAGAATGTTTGTCTTAAAGATATCTAGGTCAAGTTTAAATATGAGTCATATTGGATCAGAAACTAAATCACAAGGCCAAATTAAGGGAAAATCTTTTTAACTCTGTAGAAGCCGCATGTTTTACTTCAGCGGCTTGAAATTTGGTCAGAATGTTGAGCTGAATGATATTTAGGCCAAGTTCGAATATGGGTCATGCCGGGTCAAAAACTAGGTAACTAGGTCAAATTGAAGGAAAATCTTGTTAACACTTTGGATGCCGCATTTTTTGCTTCAGCAGCTTGAAATTTGGTCAGAATGTTTGTCTAAATGATATCTAGGCCAAGTTCGGATATGGGTCATGCTGGGTTAAAAACTAGGTCACTAGGCCAAATTGAAGGGTAATCTTGTTAACACTCTGGATACTGCATTTTTAATTTCAGCATGATGAAACTTTATCAGAATGTTTTTCTTGATGATATGTAGGCCAAGTTCGAATATGGGTCATGCTGGGTCAAAAACTAGGTCACTAGATCAAAATGAAGGAAAGTCTTGTGAACACTTTGGATGCCACATTTTTTGCTTCAGCAGCTTGAAATTTGGTCAGAATCTTTGTCTAAATTATATCTAGGTCAAGTTCGAATATGGGTCATATTTGATCAGAAACTATGTCAATAAAGGAAAATATTGTTCAAACTCCGGAGGCCGCATTTTTACTTTGAGCAAGTTGAAACGTCAGAATGTTGTCTTGATGATATCTTGTCCATGTTGGAATATGGGTCATATCGGGTAAAAAAAATATAGATCACTAGGCCAAAAATATTGTTAACACTGGAGGTTGCATTCAGAATTATTGTCTTCATGTGTTTTGCAATGCAGTACATTGTGTAATTAAGGTGAGCGATCTTGACAAAATATGTTCAAAGTCGTCTGCTGCAGAATTGTCGTATGGGGGAAACGGTTAATTCTTTTCCTAAACTGCTACTGCAGCAGACGACTTGAAATTATAATTACAAAAGGTGAAATTGTTAATAGCTAGCAATTTCTTTTTTGGCCACAATGATATCAACTCTTATTCAATTGTTATTCTTTCATTTACAGAGATTTTTCATATATTAGCCGAAAAGTTTTCAAAGTGTGTTGTATGTTCATTACCCCTGGACTTAGACAATTCATTTGAATTATAGATTGCACAATTCAGGAATTGGCTGCTGGCAGGGGCATCCTTGTCATTATGACACAATTCTCTTCCATCAACCCTTACCCTCATACGGCAAATCTGCAGCAGATGACTTTGAAAACATACCCGAAAACAATTGGAAAAAGGACAATAATTAACTAGAGTTGAAAACATAGTGACAAAAGGAGAAAATTTGTTGACATGTTTTCAAAAAGCCATCTGCTGCAGAGGCCTCAGAAAGAGTCTTTATGAGGGAAAGGGTAATTAATATATCCTACCATATATATTGTAGCAGACAACTGAAAACATTGTTGCAAAAAGAGAAATTGCTCATAATTTTGCCTAGATGTTTTCTTAATTGGAATAATTTGTAATATGTTGTCAGTCGACTTTTGAAAACATTGTGGCAAAAGGAGAAATTGATCATTATGAACGATTTTCCTCTTTTTCCAAAATCGTTTCAAATCTTTTTAAATAATTATACTTTCTTTTAACCCTTTCCCTCATGTAGATGCTTTCTGACGCCTCTGCAGCAGACGGCTTTTTGAAAACATAGTGACAAAAGAATAAATTGCTCAAAACGAGCAATTTCTCCTTTTGCCAAAATGTTTTCCACTTTTAGTCATAGGTTATCCATTCAATTATAGAGATTTTCTAAATTTTGACAAAATATGTTCAAAGTCGTCTGCTGCAGAATTGTTGTATGAGGGAAAGGGTTAAAGAGATTCCATTTTTACCATGTTGGTTTCTGCTGCATATTTGTTGAATGTTAGATAGGGTTGGTTATCTGATGTAATAGGTCAGACAATCAAACAGACATAATTATTTTCTTGTCAACCACTTGATCAAAATTCATTGGATGATAATTATATAATATCTGCTGGTAATTGGTTATAAAGCTTTTATCCCTTTCCCTGATATACAACATCTGTTGCAGACAACTGCTGAATATATTATGTGAAAATTATATTAACCCTTTCCCTCATATAGACGCTTTCTGACGCTTCTACAGCAGACGACTTTTTGAAAACATAGTGACAAAAGAAGAAATTGCACAAAATTTTCTATGTTTTGACAAAATATGTTCAAAGTCAATCTGCAGCAGAATTGTTGTATGAGGGAAAGGGTTAACTAAACTCATACTTCAAATCAAGTGTGTACCTATTTTTTAGCTCACCTGAGCACAAAGTGCTTGAGTGAGCTTTTGTGATCACTCACCCTGTCATCTGTCCATTTGTCTGTCCTTTCACATTTCCTTAAAATAATTCTTCCTTAACCAATAGACATTGTTTTAGACCATTAACCCTTTCCCACATACGACAGTTCTGCAGCAGACGACTTTAAACATATTTTGTCAAAAAATAGAAAATCTCTATAATTGAATGGATAACCCATGGCTAAAAGTGGAAAACATTGTTGCAAAAGGAGAAATTGCTGGTTTGCTGGTTGAGCAATTTCTTCTTTTGTTACTATGTTTTCAAAAAGCCGTCTGCTGCAGAGGCGTCAGAAAGTGTCTATATGAGGGAAAGGGTTAAAGAGCAATTTATTATGCAGAAGACTAAAATGTTTATTGTGTAAAGGCTATTTCAGTCAAATTTGAAGAAGTATCAGGGAAAAATTGCAATTACCTATCTCGTATAAAGGTTAAACGAAGCAGCTAAAATTTCTGTCTGCATGAATTGCAGGAATTTTCCCGGACTATTTCATTAAGACAAATCAGACGGACATTGTGTAATAATGATGGCCTGATGAAGCCTCCTTATCAGCTATAATTTCCATTAATTTCATATGAATCTAAATAAAGAACCCCCTAGGAACACTTATTGCGCATAGACTTCTTTCTTCATTATCCCCGTGCACTGTCTGAATGACCTGTCGGACAATAACGTTGTCTTGGAATTCTGAGACAAATTCTGTCACATCAAAAAAAATCTGACAGTTTGAGGCTTTGAAATAAATCAACATCAAATCCAAATTATATTTTTTAGCTTACCCGGTGTGGTGTATGGAGCTCTAATTAGTAAATAATTAAAAAATAAACCCCTAATAAATAAATTACAAATTTTATATATATAGGATCTGGCATGAGTTGTCATTTCATATAAAGTTTTATTAAACTTTGTTATTAAAAGGGAGCCTCTGGCAAGCTTAATAACAAATATCTTGGACGAGTTTAATAAAACTTTAAGAAATGACAACGAATGTCAGATTCTTTTTTATTACATGACGAAACACAAAAAAAAAATCAGTTTTTCGCTGTCAAAAAATAGTCTCAACATGTAATACTTAATAAACTGTTAACTTATCACACACAAAACTATTTTTATTACCGATGTTGGTCCCTTTACCTCGTTCATCTATCATGACGTTTGTACCGGATACACGCTCTAAGCCATTTTGTAAACATTCCCGGATGAATACAAAAATAGTGATTCGGTCATGTTATAATACACATGTGACATATAAAAAAATACGTAATGGGTATATTAGATTTAATACAAGAATTGTCATGTGATAAACATAATATACTACATTATGTATATTATACAATAGTGGGGGAAAATGCCTTGCCGGGTACCTGTGACCTGAACATTTCAAAGTGCTGCAGGTGAGCTGTTGTGATCACCGTTTACCATCCAGCTTCCAGCATTGTCTGGATGTCCGTCCATCACATTTGCCTTCAAACAACTTCTCCTCCTGAAACAATTGTCCAATTTCAAAATAAATTCACAGAAACAATTTTTAGGTGGCCCTCTTCCAAAGTTTCTCAATCTTTTAGCTCCACTGCATAAGATGAGAGTTTAAAAAATCTTACTGGGATTATTTTAGGTCATGATGACAAACAGGGAACAACATCATGTTGGGACTGAAAAGGCGCTGATTGATCAGGATCTTCCCCCGAGGCAAAAATTGTCCCTCCAGTCATATCAATAGTGTTGTTGAAACGATAAAAGTATTCTGTGTAAAGTCTTCTTTGCCAAACATTTTATAGTGAATGCTTGCTAAGAATAATATCAAATTAAAACATGAACTTGATACTGTATTTTCAGCTCACCTGAGCATGATGTGCTCAGAAGAGAGCTATTGTGATAATGTTTCATCCGTCAACGGTCGTCCGTTGTCAATCAACAATTGCTTCAAACTACATCTTCTTAAAACCACTAGGCCAATTTTGATGAGCATGCCAACGATGTTCCTTGGGTGGTGCCCTTTCAAAATCATTTCAAGAAATAAATTGCATACAAAACTCTGGGTCCATGGTAACTGAAAGGAAACAAAAAAACAACTAAAAGGCCTGATGCCTAGATATTTGGTGTGTAGCATTGTCTAGTGGTCCTCTTCCAAATTTGTTCAAATTATGATCTTTGGTCGAAATTGGTCACCCTGCCCATTGAGTCACCTGATTTACATAATCAGCAATTTTTCCATTTGCCACAATGTTTTTAACTTTACTCAATAATTACTCTTTTATTGAAAGATTGTTGGTATTCTGTGCCTGAATTTTTTTATACCCCCTTCGAAGAAGATGGGGTATATAGGAGTCACTGTGTTGGGCTGTCTGTCTGTCTGTCGGTCGGCCGGAAGCCATATTTTGTCCGGCCTATTTCTTACAAACACACTGGGTTGAATTCAATAACATTTTACATGTGATGGCCCTTTTACTTATTAAGTTATGGTGTAGGTCAAGGTGCTGTTTTGGGGGTATTTATCATCTTCAGTGATAGTTCTAGTTTTGTTGTATGTGGGAAAGGGTTAAATAATTGAGTTTTATGTCTCTTGGTATTCAAACAACATCTTTTGATTGATACTTCTTATAAATCTCAACTTCTCAGATAGATATAAACATCCCTTTTGATTAATATCAATTACAAATGACACGATTTTGGATAAGTACAAATATTGCCATTGATTTATATCAATTATAAATCGCGACTTCTTGGATTGAGAGTAAACACAACTATTGATGCAAAGCAATTACGAGTCACAACGTTTTTTTGTTGCTTTCAACCTATTTATTTTTTCATGTTCTCAAGATCCTAAGTGCTATTGGATCAATTCTACAATTAACGAAGACTGATTAATATAAATGACGATTTGCCTCGTTCAATTACAACCAGTGACAAATACTCGATAGTTAATTTATCTCATTCCCGAATGTCAGCCCGCTCCAGGCCCAATAACAGTCTTCAATTTCTCCTAGACAGTCTGAGTTTTTTAGGGAAACGTCTTCTAACTTGGTTCGATTTTTTTTATTGCTTCTAGATATACACTTTTCTCCTTTTATTATCTAACCCCCTCCGTCATGCAATAAATCTTCACCAGACATCTTTGAAAACATCAAGGCAAAAATATTGAACTTTTCTATAAATGAGACTTGATTATTGAATTAAGTGGAAAAAACATTGTATCAAAGGGAGAAATTGCTTCTTATGAACAGTTTTTCCTTTTGCCACAATGTTTTCATATTTAGTCTCCATTAAAAGCTTCAAAGTGCTTCTACATGTTGGAAAGGGATAAGTCACATTATCCGTTTGCCTCATATAGACGCTTTCTGACGCCTCTGCAGCAGACAGCTTTTTTGAAAACATGTCAACAAAAGAAGAAATTTCTTAAAATGAGCAATTTCTTCTTTTGTCACCATGTTTTCAACTCTATTCAATTATTGTACTTTTAGTTAAAGGGAGTGTCCATTCGGGTATGTATTCAAAGTCGTCTGCTGCAGATTTGTTGTATGTGGGAAACGGTTGAATAAACAAGTGTTGTAGAAGGAACAAATAAGTAGCCTGCCAATATGTTGCAGTGTGATGGATAGATGACGGACAAGTGAAGTTGAGGCGCCACTATGCCAAGGCATGCAACACAAAAACAATCAAAGGAAACTACCAGACAGAGAATATCCAGAACAATCTGCACTTCTTCCTGGTCTGATCTGAGTCACCACTCTTCTGTCACGCTAAGTCTGTATAATTATCAGAGGAATGGTCTCTTATGTTTTCTTAATCCACATACAACCACATACAACAAATACCACATACAACAAATCTGCAGCAGACTTCTTTGAAATGATCTAGGCAAAAAAAAAATGGCCAATCGTTTTAGTTAAAATGAAAGTGTGATTATTGAAAAGAGTTGAAAACATTCTGGTAAAAGAAGGCAATTTCTCCTTTTGTCACTATATTTTCAAAAGGCTTCTGCTTAAGATATGTTGAAATGCGTCTACAATTTAAGTGGGAAGGGTTAATCAAGATAAAAAGGCAAAAGATTCTAAATTGAGCAATTTCTTCTTTTCTCAATAGTGTTTTCATTTTTTTTGTTAAAGAAAACAAAAATTGAAAATAACCTGAAGAGGCTTAGTCTCCTAAACGTTGAACACATGTACGGGTCAGACGTAAGGCTTTAAACTTGTGATCTGAAGGTCAAAGGTTTGATTCTTGAGAGACTGTGGTGTCAAAAGGTGGTTGAGTGTGTCCAGGAAGCAGACAAAGAGGATCATTGACCTTTTCAATGCTGAATTTTAAAAATGGACTTTCACAGCTTCACATTTGGATGAGTCCATAACTAATTTTAGGAATATCAAGAGAATAATATTGAGTTCGGTAGGCGACAGTATATAGCCTGGTCAGGCTTCACAAAATCAGGTCCAGCTGTAAATGGGTTGATTTAAATGTTAACCCTTTCCCTCATACGACAATTCTGCAGCAGACGACTTTCAACATATTTTGTCAAAACATAGAAAATCTCTATAATTGAATGGATAACCTATGACTAAAAGTGGAAAACATTGTGGCAATAGGAGAAATTGCTTGTTTAGAGCAATTTCTTCTTTTGTCACTATGTTTTCAAAAAGCCGTCTGCAGCAGAGGCGTCAGAAAGCGTCTATATGAGGGAAAGGGTTAAGAACTTGCATTACCGTACAATCCATGTAAAGATCAAAACTTTGAAGTAAGGCCCCTCTCACACTAAGACGAAGACCATGAAGACCGCACTACAGCCTGATCAATTCTATAAACCCAGCGGAAACAATTGGTCTATATAGATGAAAACTGCATTTATAAATACACTCTTCGTCCATAATATAATCCTGCCAGTTTCTCAATGCATCTAACATGCTCCCATTAATTTGACCAAATGCACTTGATATATCCAACCGAATGCATATCGCACATTAACCATATTCTTATTGGGTTCTAAACATATCAAGAACACTGGCAATGCAATCTTTCCTGTTTGCATCATGCTTGTATGTGCGCCAATGAAGTCCATACAAGGTATATTGTACGCTGTTACCATGCAAATGCGCCGTTTCTATATCCTTTTGAAGTATGTCCTGATTCGTCTTAATTTCGACCTAATTTTTGAACATTTTCAAAGTCCTATGTCCTTACATAACTACATAATTTTTGAACATTTTCAAAGTTCAGCCATTTCCTACAGGGTCATAAAGACCACATCACGTCCGTCCTGGTTTCTACTGCGTTCCTACTAAGTTCTTCAAGTTCTTACTGCTTCCCCCCAATTAGTGAAGGACATAGTCTAATGTGACAGGGTTTGAAGGAATTATATGAAATACCACCCTTTCAGCTTCAGGGTCTAGCAATATTACTGACTCACATAGACAAACAGTGATACAGAAAGGTCATTCACGTACAGTTTCATATATTCTCCTGTCATTTTCATTGTCAGATTTGAAGGAGAAAGCACCAACCCAAAGATCAATTTGTCTATTAATATACCCAGTATTTGTATTGTGTAATTGAACCGTTTCATGTAACCATGATCTATCGTGAATATTAACCCTTTCCCACTTACAACAAATTTGCAGCAGACAACTTCGCAAACATTGTGTAAAAAATATAAAAAAAGAAAGAACAATTTTTTAATAAAGTTTAAAACATTGTGGCAAAGTGAGAAATTGCTTATTGTCAGCAATTTCATCTTTTGCTACAAAGTTTTTAATCCTTTCCCTTATATTTTGAAAACATAGTCACAAAAGAAGAAATTGCCCTAAATGAGCAATTTCTTCTTTTGCCACAATGTTTACCACTTTAAGTCATAGGTTATCCATTCAATTATAGAAATGTTCTAATTTTTGACAAAATATGTTCAAAGTCATCTGCTGCAGAATTGTCGTATGAGGGAAAGGGTTAACCTTCAGCATTTCTGATGTTACTGTATGGAATTGATAGTCACCCCTTCCAATCTTGGCATATTGTAAACTTATTTATTTTACATCGATTGTAGAACAAGCTTTCAGCTTTTATTAATCACAAGAGATGTCTGTTTCCAAGGGACTTAACCAGTATTTGTTTGTGTGGAAAAATCTCAAACGCAGAATCCTGCTCAGCTTAAACCTGGGACCTCTGGTACAAGAGACTGACATACTAAAGCTTCCGAAGGTTCTGGGTTTATCATGGCTTCAGTGGTACAGATAAGGAGGGGTTTACAGCTCCTTTTTTCACAATATATCTCTTTATTATCCAACCAAATCCTATGTTGTAGGTTCATAAAAGAATTGTCTCATTGTGATGATTATTTCAGTACCTACAACATTGGGTTAGCGGATAAAATAAGGATTTTAGAACAAGCAAAATGCTCTAACTAGAGCTCTGTGGCTTCCCACTATAACAAGTATGTAGCAGACAACATTGAAAATATCTCGGCTAAGACATGTAAAATATCAAAAAATGAAGATATGATTATTGAGTAGAGTTAAAAACATTGTGGCAGAAAGAGAAATTGCTCAGTATGAGCAATTTCTCCTTTTGAAAAGTGTTTTCAAAAGTGTTCTGTTGCAGATACTTAGAAATCTCTGCATATGGCAGAAAGTATTTAACATGACTGCAATACTGCTGCATCATAGTTCACCATTAAAACAAACAAACAGTTATTGTAATTGTATGCTGCATACATGTTAAAAGACAGCTCTATTGGGGAAATGATTCAAGTCGTGCAATCTCCAAGTAAACAAATTTCACATTCAATCTATTTGTCAAAATTAATGTGAAATCTTCTGAACTGTCATTTAAATCTTTTCCTGCCTTTTTAGCTCACCTGTGCACGAAGTGCTCAGGGTGAGTTATTGTGATCGCCCTATGTCCGGCGTCCGTTGTCCGTCGTCCGTCGGTCGTCGTCCGTCGTCCGTCAACATTTTCTCCTCTGTAACCGGTGGGTCAACTGGGATGAAACTTCACAGAAAGCATCCTCTCAATGACCTCACCAGAATTCCTTAAATTTTTTGGGATCCATGCAGAATTCTGGTTTCCATGGCAACGAAATGAATTTTTTTTCAAAATTCTTAAAAAATCTTCTCCTCCGAAAGTGTCAGGCCGATTTTCAAATTATTTTGTAGAAATGATCCTTGGGTGACCCTCTATCAGATTCCTTCAAGCCATGTTGATTGGTCGAAAAACATGGCCGCCAGGGGGGGGGGGGGCTATTTTGCCGTATATGGCTATAGTGCAAACTTAAAAAATCTTCTCCTCCAAAAGTGTCAGGCCGATTTTCAAATAATTTTGTAGAAATGTTCCTTGGGTAACCCTCTATCAGATTCCTTCAAGCCATGTTGATTGGTTGAAAAACATGGCCGCCAGGAGGCGGGGCTATTTTTCCTTTTATGGTTATAGTGAAAACTTAAAAAATCTTCAACATCTTCTCCTCAGTAACCAGTGGGTCAATTGGGATGAAACTTCACAGAAAGCATCCTCTCAATGACCTCACCAGAATTCCTTCAATTTATTGGGATCCATGGAGAATTCTGGTTTCCATGGCAACGAAACGAAAAAAACTTCAAAATTCTTCTCCTCCCAAATTGGTTGGCAGATTTTGAACTTATTTTGTAGAAATGTTCCTTGGGTGACTCTCTATCAGATTCCTTGAAGCCATGTTGATTGGTCGAAAAACATGGCCGCCAGGGGGGCGGGGCTTTTTTGCCTTATACGGCTATAGTGAAAACTTAAAAAATCTTCTCCTCCAAAAGTGTCAGGCTGATTTTCAAATAATTTTGTAGAAATGTTCCTTGGATGACTCTCTATCAGATTCCTTGAAGCCATGTTGATTGGTCAATAAACATGGCCACAAGGGGTCGGGGCTATTTTGCCTTTTATGGCTATAGTGAAAACTTAAAAAATCTTCTCCTCCAAAAGTGTCAGGCCGATTTTCAAATAATTTTGTAGAAATGTTCCTAGGGTGACCCTATCAGATTCCTTCAAGCCAAGTCGATTGGTCGGAAACTATGTCCTCCAGATGGCGGGGCTTATATAGCTAAAGTGAAAAAAAAAATCAGGTGAGCGATTTCAGGGCCATCATGGCCCTCTTGTTTGTAAAATAGTAGCAAACAAGATAGTCTGCCAGTATTTTGCCTTTTCCAACATACAACAAATTTGCAGGAGACAACTTTGAAAACATCTAGTTAAAAGTATAGAAAAACTATTCATGGAGGTATCGTTATTGAATAGAGATGGAAATAATATGGAAAAAGGTGTCTAAACAAGGACTTCTCTTTTTCTCACAATGTGTTAAAAATGTTTTGCAAGTGGGAAAGGGTTAAATGAGCCATACTCCAGGAAAACCAACCACCGTGAAAATAAGATCTGGGCCCATATTAACCCACCATTTTAAATATTTATCTATTTATGTATTTGAATGGTGTATGAATGACAAGTGAAGATAATATTTGTGCCCATGTTTACCCATCATGGTGTATTTATGACAAGTAAAAATAAGATCTGGGCCCATGTTAACCCACCATGGTGTATTTATGACAAGTGAAAATAAGATCTGGACGCATGTTAACCAACCATGGTGTATTTATGACAAGTGAAGATAAGACTTGGGGCCATGTTAACCATCCATTTTGAATATTTATTTATTTATTTATTTGAATGGTGTATTTATGACAAGTGAAGATAAGATTTGGGGCCATGTTAACCATCCATTTTGAATATTTATTTATTTGTATAGTGTATTTATGACAAGTGAAGATAAGATTTGAGGCCATGTTAACCATCCATTTTGAATATTTATTTATTTGAATGGTGTATTTATGACAAGTGAAGATAAGATTTGGGGCCATGTTAACCATCCATTTTGAATATTTATTTATTTGAATGGTGTATTTATGACAAGTGAAGATAAGATTTGAGGCCATGTTAACCATCCATTTTGAATATTTATTTATTTGTATAGTGTATTTATGACAAGTGAAGATAAGATTTGAGGCCATGTTAACCATCCATTTTGAATATTTATTTATTTGAATGGTGTATTTATGACAAGTGAAGATAAGATTTGGGGCCATGTTAACCAACCATTTTGAATATTTATTTATTTGAATGGTGTATTTATGACAAGTGAAGATAAGATTTGAGGCCATGTTAACCATCCATTTTGAATATTTATTTATTTGTATAGTGTATTTATGACAAGTGAAGATAAGATTTGAGGCCATGTTAACCAACCATTTTGAATATTTATTTATTTATTTATTTGAATGGTGTATTTATGACAAGTGAAGATAAGATTTGGGCCATGTTAACCCAACATTTTGAATATTTATTTATTTATTTATTTGAATGGTGTATTTATGACAAGTGAAGATAAGATTTGGGGCCATGTTAACCATCCATTTTGAATATTTATTTATTTGTATAGTGTATTTATGACAAGTGAAGATAAGATTTGGGCCATGTTAACCCAACATTTTGAATATTTATTTATTTATTTATTTGAATGGTGTATTTATGACAAGTGAAGATAAGATTTGGGGCCATGTTAACCATCCATTTTGAATATTTATTTATTTGAATGGTGTATTTATGACAAGTGAAGATAAGATTTGGGGCCATGTTAACCATCCATTTTGAATATTTATTTATTTGAATGGTGTATTTATGACAAGTGAAGATAAGATTTGGGGCCCTGTTAACCATCCATTTTGAATATTTATTTATTTGAATGGTGTATTTATGACAAGTGAAGATAAGATTTGGGGCCATGTTAACCCACCATTTTGAATATTTATTTATTTATGTATTTGAATGGTGTATTTATGACAAGTGAAGATAAGATCAGGGCCCAATTTTGTTAACCCACCATTTTAAATTATTATCTATGTATTTGAATTAAATTTTTACGCTGCTTTCCAAAGTGTTTCAGTTATATCTCAAGAGTTTCCTGGATAACTTACCAGTACTACGGGTATTATTATGCTCCACTTCAAAGAAGAGGGGTTATTAATAACCCACTTAAAACGGAGGTAGGGCATGACCAGTAGATGATCCCAATTGATTTTGATGTCATCAAATTAAAGGTCAAGGTCACAGTCACCTTGAACACAAAAAGTGCGGTGGTGTATAAGGTTTGACAAACTGAGGAATATGCATCAGGTATAATGCTGTCTGCACATTCTAATTATGTTCCCTGAAAAATTATCACTGGAGCATATAGTCTCCGCTCCATTCTCCCATCCATCTGTCATGCTTTTTTCTGGGTTCTCAGCAATCACTGACTTGAATTCAATGAAACTTTATTGGAAGCTTTACTAACAAGTAGAGATGTGCATATTATCAACTCATTCCGGTTGGATGATTTTTGTGTCACCCTGCATAGCATGGTAGGCACTTAGGGATATTACTTTGTTTTTGTCCGGTGTCTGTCCATCAGTCCATCTGTTTGTCTGTTTGTCCGTCACACTTTTTCGTCACACTTTCAATGAGCAGGTGCAGGTGACACAATGCTCTGCGGAGCACTCCATTCTAGTTCTCAGTTATCATCCTTCAAATTCTATCTGTGCCGCTTTTGTCATGGATATTTCTCAGCAACTACTGACTTGAATTCATTCAAACTTTATGGGAAGCTTCAATAACAAGAGGAGATGTGCATATCATCAACACATTCCTAGTTGATTGCCCTTTTAATTTCTATGTCCATCCGTGCCGCTTTTGTCCAGGCTATTTCTCAGCAACCACTGTCCTGAATTCAATGAAAAGCTTCAATAACAATATGAGATGTGCATTTTATCACCGTGTTCCAGTTTGGTGATGTTTCAGAGAGTAATAATTGCCTTTTTAGCTCGACTTTTGAAAAAAACGAGAGCTATTGTCATGACCCTGGCGGCGGCGGCGTGGTCGTCCGGCTAAGGTTTTTTGTTTAGCTCATTTTTTTTTACTGTTTTCTCCCTATCAGTCGAGCGTCTGTGCCGTACGCAGTGCTCTTGTTATAAAATATGACCACCAGTAGGAAATCAATGATACTTAAAACAAGCTTCACTAACAAGAGGAGGTGTGCATGATATCAACATATTACCGCTGAATTATTTTTTACAGATTTACGGCCCTTTGAATTTCTATATCATATATGACTATAAATTTTGTGTCCAGGCTATTTCTCAACAATTACATGTTGGAATTCAATTACACTTTAAGGAAAATGTTATTAACAGGAGAAGATGCGCATATCATAACTATTTCCACTTTTGTATTCACATTTCTAACTATTTACTTACTTATAGCCAATTGATTTTGCTACATATAGTTTATTGTATCACCATTCCTGTGTCCTCGCTATGTTTCAGAGAGCATCGATCAATATCTTGTTTTCTAAAGCCCAGATTACCCAGACTGTGCACTACTCTGTGTGCAAAATAATTAACTAATTTATGAAAAACAATTGTCTTCATTAAGTCGAGTTCCAGCTATTAACATATGTCAACAGTAAGTGACAAAGAACAATGATATACTTGCCTATTGACCTATTAATGACCTACCATTTATTCAATATTAAAATACCCTGATGATAGAAGATATAGACATTTCTAGCTCCTTATTAGTTATTCCATGTGTAACATAACTAACTAATTTATGAGAAACAATAATCATTGCCTTCATTAAGTCGAATTCCTGCTATTAACGTATGCCAACAGTAAGTGACAAAGAACAATGACATACTTGCCTATTGACCTAATATATCTGTAGGTACTACCTATTTACGAAAAAAACGTAAGAAAATGATTTATAAGTAATTGACTAGACGATAATAATGTTAATGTCATGTTTCTTGCATGATCAAAACATGTTCAGAATTTGTTTTGCTGTCGTATAGTATTGCGAACAGAAAATAATAAAGTAAAGACTTTCAGAAAATCAAGGAATACATTTATAATGAACGAGGTTAAAGCATGAGGGCCAAGATGATCCTTACTTGATCACCTTCATTACGGTAAAGAAGCAAATATATCGGCCCTTTTCTGATGCCACCTGGCGACTGCCTTTTTGAACTAGTCAATATGACTGGAACAAATTATAAAAGGGGTCACATTTCTGCTAAAACCTTTCCCTATTAGAGAGAGTTTCTGACACCTTTGCAGCAGACGACTAAGGAAAAGATTGTCGCCAAAAGAACAATTGCTCATTATAAGAAAGTTATCCTTTTGCCACAATGTTTGATAAATAATTCTTACTTTGAATGAGTGAGTATATTCCTCATGTATAGGATTTTTGGGGTCTGTCATGTTGATACCACTTTGTTTGCGGGAAACGACGTCGCCCCATTTGACGTTACGCCAAGATGAAATGTTACGGAAATGACGTCACGTCCTTCTTTGGCTACGGTATAGTCAAAATTTAGGTTCGGGCCTAGTAGGCTAATGCTGTTGTTTTTAACAAATGTTAATTCACAAGAAAATAACACAGCACTTTAATGATCCTAAAAATAGATTTTGAACAAAATATTATTAAAAAGATGACAATAATTTTCAGTCCGTGTTTTCGTCTCATCTTATACATACCCAAAATGGCGGCCCCCATGGATTTTGCAAGTTTCATTTCAGAAAGGTTCATGGGTTATTGAAAAAAAATTCTCACCTGTTACCATTTATGTATTTTTTTCGTATTAATGACCTACCATTTAGACGTCATCAATATTGAAATACCCTGTCATCAATATTAAAACACCTTGACGTCAGAAGATAGACATTGCTAGCTCCTTATTAGTTATTCAATTGCTTTCAAAGAACTGAATGTATCAAAAAGGAATGTCTGGATTTAGTAGAATTTAAACTAATTGACCCATAATGAGTGCATGACCTACAAATGTACACATTGTTGTGTACAAGCATCAAATTTGTATATATTCATAGGCTCTTTTCCAGTCCCCAGTCATCAATGTGTCAGGTATGCAATTTTTAGCAAAGGATTAATTAAGGGTTACTACAATAAGATATTTTACCTGCAAGTTTAACCTTTCTTTTTATGAATTCACATTGCACCTTTGTGAAATTATTAAACATAAAAGATACATCTAACAAGAATACATCATCAATGGACGAAGGATTATGTGGGATATCTTGGTTTAAATGTGTTGCATATTCTAAACTTCAAAATAACACAAGTTTGGATTGTTTGGATTTAGAATAAGAAAAAGAATGTTATTTGGGATTTTCATCTAGTTGTACGGCTGTGTGTCAGGGGCTTCTGCAATGAGTTTGTGATTGAACCCAATACAACAAATCTGCAGCAGACAACTTATAAAACTTCAAGGCAAAAATATGGAAAATCTCTAAAAAATCAAAGTATAATTATTGAATGATTGAAAACATTGTGGCAAAAATGGAAATTGCTCATTATGAGCAATTTCTCTTTTTGCCAAAATGTTTTCAAAGGTTGTCTGTTGCAAAATCATCAATTTTTAAATGGTTCTACATGTGGGAAAAGATAAATGTACTTTCTGTGTGAAACAATACAAATTGACTATTCTCACCATGGACCCCCCAAGGTATTTTGTCATATTGCATGTCTCATGTAATACTTTAACCAAAATTGTGAATTTTAAAACAAATGAATGTCAGTCTTTTTAAATGGAAAATAAGCCTTTTTGTCCATTTTGTAATCCACACTGGTTAACCTTTTCCCACATACAACAAATCTGCAGCAGACAACTTTGAAAATGTAGTTGAAAACATTGTGGCCAAAGGACAAATTGCTTGTTTTAAACAATTTCTTCTTTTGTCACAATGTTTCCAAATGTTGTCGGCTGCAGAGGCGTCAGAAAGCATCTATATGTGGGAAAGGGTTAACCTTTTCCCACTTACAACAAATCTTCTGCTCATTTCGAGTAAAATCGTCCTTTGCAACAATGTTTTCAAGTTGTTTACTGCTGCTCTACCAAATTGTGTCTGCACGTGGGAAATGGTTAAGAAATGAACAAAATTGATTATTATCAAATATTCTTAATTCCTTTCTCTTGCATTAGGCTAGTATTTTGTCTTTTTTAGAGCATGTATAGTTAAACAATGGGATAAAAGGGTTTGCTCCATATTTTGTACACATTTTAGGTAATATGATTACATCTTGTCACAAGAGATTTCAGGAGTAGTGAAAAATTATATATGTTGTAAACAGCGTTTGAAGACAAAATAATGTGAAAAATCAAAGACAGCCCAATAAGGCTGGTGTCTTTCTGATTGTCCTACATTTTGAAAATGAATTTTACCCTTAATGCAGAGGGGTAAGGGAAATGGGAGAATAGACACCGGTTATTTAGCCTATTCCAAGTTTACATTTTTTGCCTATTCCAAGTTTTACATTTTTTGCCTGTTCCAAGTTTACATTTTTTGCCTATTCCAATTAAGTTTTACGTGTTTTGCCCATTCCAAGTTAACATGTTTTGCCTATCCCTTGTTTAATTAAATTGCACATCGATTCTTTGCTGATTGCTCAAACATTTAATTCTATTAAAGTAATTAAAATATTTGACTGAGGTTTTTCTCCATTCATTTGTTTGCCCAAACATCCAATTATATATTTATTCTATGTTCTACAAAAAACACAATTATAATTAATACTTAAATTAAATTAAAACTTTAATTTTTTACTTTTTGTATGTTTTTCCGACAAAACAAACAACTAATAAAAAATTCTTTTATTTCTGAAAAGAAGGAATAAACTGTTTGTGCATTTATTGAATTGAAACCTTTTGGAATAGTTATCATTTATTGTTTATACATCATACTTGAAACATGGCTCATGCTCAAGTACATCTCGATTTTGTGAAGAATAAGTGTGGCGGAGTAAGTCTGGTTTTTAGCCAAGTACGAAACTTGGTCATGTGGGGTCACAAACTTGGTCACTAGATCAAATTAAATGAAAATCTTGTCTTAGTGATACATCTAGGCCAAGTTCAAATATAGGTCATGTTGGGTCAAAAACTAGGCCACTAGGCCAAATTGAAGGAAAATCTTGTTAACACTCTAGTGGTTGCAATTTTTGCTTCAGCAGTCGGAATGTTTGTCTTAATAATATCTAGATCAAGTTCGAATATGGGTCATATTGTATCAGAAACTAGGTCACTAGGTCAAATTGAAGGGAAATCTTGTTAACACTGTAGAAGCCGCATTTTTTTGCTTCAGCAGTTTTAAATTTGATCAGAAGTTTATCTTAAAGATATCTAGGCCAAGTTTGAATATGGGTTATGCCGGGTCAAAAACTAGGTCACTAGGCCAAATTGAAGGAAAATATTGTTAACACTCTGGAAGCTCCATATTTGGCTTCAGCAGCTTGAAATATTTTCAGAATGTTTGTCTGAATGATATTAAGGTCAAGTTTGAAACTGGGCCATATTGGGTCAGAAACTAGGTCACTAGGCCAAATTGTAGGGAAATCTTGTTAACACTCTGGTTGGTTCATTCTTAATTTGAGCCAGTGGCTTCGAAAGAATGTTGTGTAAGTACTGGTGTGGGAAAGCCAGGAAAACATGGGTAGGTGCACTGACCGCCGTGATATGACCAAAGCTGTTGAAAGCGGCTTTAAACTCCAAACAAACAAACAAACTTAATTTGAGCATGTTGAAAGTTTATCAGAATGGTTGTCTTGATGATATGTAGGTCAAGTTCGAACATGGGTCATGTTGGGTCAAAAAGTAGGTCACTAGGTCAAATTGAAGGACAATCTTGTTAACACTCTAGAGGCAGCTTGATATTTGTCAGAATGTTTTTCTTAATAATATCTAGGTCAAGTTAAATATGTCCCTGCCAAATTGAAGAACAATCTTGTTAACACTTTGGAAGCCGCATTTTTGGCTTGAGCATGTTAAAACTTTGTCAGAATATTTGTCTTCATGATATCTAGGCTAATTTTGAATATGGGTCAGGTCAGGTAAAAAAACTAGGTCACTAAGCCAAATTGTAGAACAATCTTGTTAACACTATAAAGATCTCATGTTTGACTTGAGCAGCTTGAAATTATGTCAGAAAGTTTATCTTTTCTAAAGGATAATCTTTTTAATAACCCAACCAAACTCTATGTTGCCATTGGTGCTGAAAGAGTTAAGTCTTAAATAGCCCATTCTCAGGTGAGCGATCCAGGGCCTCATGGTCCTCTAGTTTGTCAAAACCAACAAAACTCGTAAAGGTTTTTGTAAGAATTATGTCCCATTTTTCGACTTAAAATTTTGGTTAAGTTTTTTGTACCATCCCACTTTTTTTCAAAACCATGCATTAGAGATATAACTTATACACTTACAATACTTATTTACCATCATTACCTCCATCAACAGACACGAGTACATAACTAAGAGTACTTAGGAATTATGGCCCTTTTTTATTTATCATCACCTCCACCAACGGCCAAGAGTACATAATTCAGTAAAGGTTTTTGTAAGAATTATGACCCTTTTTCGACTTATAAAGTACTTTGCTTATATATAATATGCTTATAAGTAATATAATAAAGTACTTGGTTATGTTTTCTGTACCACCCAAAAAAGTTTTGTTTTATTGGCAAGCACAAAAAAGTCTAGTATGCTGTCCTCCGACATCTCTTGTTATTGGAAGATGTGTGGTTGACAGCATTCAACAACATTGCTACATTAGACCTTCGAGCAGTTGTTGAAACTTGTAACCGAGTACTGCATTGAGGCTGACAAACAGATATGTTTCCAACCTAAGAACCATCCAGAAAGTTCAAGCCCTAGCTATCATGCATCAAGGAAGTTCAATATGCCACAGGAGGTACAAGACTGACCAAGAGAAGGAAATAAAGGAACTTCGACATATGACTAAAATCCAAAAAGGATAGCCGGTATGAAGGGTCCATTAGTGTAATTGAGTATGGGGACAGAGCTTCATTTTTTCTTCTTTTGTAAATGTTTGTAAAGGTAAACAGAGTCACAGACAATGTAAAACATGTTAATTCTGCAAGACCTAAGAGCATGTTCTTAATCTTACAGTGCATTTTGTATATATAAAGGACTTTTACTTACATCTTGTACTGCTGTGAATAATATAAGATAACTTTGAAAACTGTGTAAACCAAGATTAGTTGCTACCTCATCTTGGTCTATATTGTTTTTTTCCATTTTCTTTCGAATGCACCAAAAAAAGTATAAAAAAGGTTAATTAAAAACAAATTGACATGTCCGAAAAATATAAGTTCAACTCATTAGGGTATTTTTTATTTAAATATAAACCATGTATACTATTCAATTGACAACTTAATATTAAAAAAAACCATGCAAATACTAAATTTGAATAAGGATATTTTTTTTGAAATTAGTTTGAAAATTTCTTTTTATAGAAAAGAGGACCAATGGTATATTATAACTGATACAAACATTCCTTACTTTTGTTAGTTATTTCTGATGACAATCACAACGAAAAGTATAGAGAATTTGTTACAAACTGTTTCATAAAGAAAACGAAACATACCTTGATAGTGGACTTTTAACTGAACTGAACTGTAGTGATATATTCGCCCCGGGCAGGGAGTAGAGGACACCGTACCTGTATTTTTTCCCAATTGTTCACATCGATTTTTATCCCAAAAATGAAGTTTTTAGAGTAAAACATATTTTTATTAGAAAATACTTACCAGTCATTTAATACCTGATATATAAGCCCCTAGCACTTAACTCATCCAGAAAATTGATCGCGCCCAGCGTATCCCTCACGTCCGTGTGATATACACAGCTGCCAGCAAGCACCAGCCTACGTGACCCACGTGCCACTTTTAATTTACCGTAAGTGTTGGGTGACGACGCGGGGTTGGGAGGCGGGACTGTGAAATGACTGGTAAGTATTTTCTAATAAAAATATGTTTTACTCTAAAAACTTCATTTTTATGTCAAAAATACGTTACCAGTCATTTAATACCTGATGACTTTGCAGCATCGGCCGGGAGGATCGTCCAACACTTCGTCATCAGAGATGTAGCACCATGTAATTTATTTGTCATTTTAACGTAGTACTGAACACAACAGCTTATAAAGTCGGAGATTGGATTAAAGGAATATTCAATCTGCTGTGAACTTTATTGTTGTGTTAAATGCATATTTAGCGAACAACTCGCTGAGACGCCACAAGTGGGCCCAGAGAATACAAATTATCTGACTGAGAAGACATGGAACGCAGATAGAACGATGAAAACGTGGACTGCGATTTCCATACTGCAGCATGCATAATGTCCTCTAAAGGAACATTGTTGGTAAAGGCCCAACTAGTAGAAAGAGCGCGAACCTCATGCGGACGAACCTGAAGCAATGAGAGATCGCCGAGTGACAGATCTTTGTACGCTAACTTAATAGTAGATGATATCCAGCGAGAAATAGTAGCTGCTGAAATATCATTACCTCCTATAAGAGGAAGAAATAATCTCTTCCTAAGACCCCTTGCCCCGTCAACCCTCTTAAGATAATACTTAAGAGATCTGACGGGACAAAGGAATCTGTCGGGATCAGAAGGACCACAGTTTGCAGAGAGACTGGGAACTGTAATGGTTTCCGGAAGAACCGACGGTAACTGATTCTTTGCCAGAAAACCAGGCTGACAAAGTAGTGTGAAGGAGCCGTCGGATTCATTGAACCTGGCGTACCCCGACTCTACAGATAGTGCGTGTAACTCACTTCTACGCCTAGCGGTCGCAAAAGCGAGTAGAAACACTGTCTTGTAAGTCAAGAACTTAATAGACGCAGACGCAAGAGGCTCATAGGGAGCTTTCGTAAGTGACCTAAGAACACAAGATAAATCCCATTTTGGAGTTAAACTCCTGGAAATAGGTTTATCTAGCTCGAAAGAACGTATAAGTTCAGAGAGAAATGGATTTGAACCAATGCTCTCTCCCCCTTTGAACTTAAGAGTATTCGATAGCATAGAGCGGTATCCTTTAACCGTACTAACAGCCAGATGCTTTTCCTCAAAGAGGAAAAGAAGAAAATCGGCAATCTGAGTTATAGAGGGACACTCATGATTGACCGATCTTGCACCACACCAATCTGAGAAGATCGCCCACTTCGAATCATAGACAATTCTAGTGGACTGTCTCCTTGATTCTGCGATGCGAGAGGCAACTTTGACAGAAAAGCTTCTCTCTCGGATTGAATGCTTTATAAACTCCAAACGTGAAGGTGTAGCATTGCCGGGTTGGGATGAAGACGCCGACCCGGTTGCTGAAACAGAAGGTCGTCTTGAAGAGGAAGACGTACCGGTTGTGCCGAGAGGCAGGCCAGGAGATCGTTGAACCACGATCTCTGGGGCCAGAATGGTGCTATCAACAGTATTCTGCAATGTTGAGAGCGTAGTACTTTCTGAAGTACGATTGGGACTAGAATGAACGGGGGAACGCATACCCGAATAGACGGTTGCAATCGAGGGTCAGTGCGTCCACTGCCCAAGCTGCAGGATCGTACATTGGCGACACATAGAGAGGAAGCCGATGATTGGCTCTGGTGGCGAAAAGATCCACCAGAGGTGTTCCGATCTGCATGAACACAGAGTTTACCACACTCTGGTTCAGAGTCCATTCCGCCGGTAGAATCATGTTCTGGCGGGATAAACTGTCTGCTAAAACATTTAGGTGACCGGGAACGTGTTTTTCTAATATTACCAACGACGCCGCCCGGCACCAAAGGAGCAACTTCCACGTCTCCAGAAAGAGAAGGTGGGAGTGCGTTCCTCCTTGCCTGCGAATGTAGGAAACAACAGTAGTGTTGTCCGTCGACAACAAAACAGTTTTGTTCGCAACGGAGGCAGAGAATTGATTGAGGGCTAGCAGGACCGCCCTCAGCTCTAAGTTGTTTATGTGCAAACACCTTTCCTCCGCTGTCCACATGCCCTGGGCTGTTAAGCCCTGTGGCTCTAAATGAGCTCCCCAACCCACAGCACTGGCATCTGTAAAAAGGTACAGATCCGGAGGTGGAGTGAGCAAGGGCACCCCTTGTAGATAGATTAACGGATCCAGCCACCACCGAAGGTGTGACTTGAAGAAAACCGTCAGAGCTATCTCCTGTTCCAGTGAATCCACAGATGGATGCCACAGGGACAGAAAAAGATACTGAAGGGGTCGCATGTGGAGCCTGCCTAGACTGACTAGGTCGGCTGCTGCACTTAGGGAACCCAGAAGTGACAGCTTGGATCGGGCTGTTACCGACACCTGATCCAGGGTGAGTCTGATTTTCTTGCAAAGAGAATCGACTCTGTCCGAGGGAACTCGAATCGCCGCTAGGTCGGTGAGAAAAGTCATTCCCACGAACGTAAACCTCTTTGACGGAATCAAGTCCGATTTCTGCGTGTTGGGTAGAAGACCCAATCGCAGAATGGTCCGCCAGGCTAGAGACAGATCGTGAATTAAATTCAAACGATTTGATCTGTGAAGAAGCCGTCGAAGTATTGTAGGAGCTGTGGGCCCTGCATACGCAGAAAGGTTCCCACAGCATTGATTACCTTGGTAAATACTCGCGGTGCGGACTTGAGGCCGAAGGGAAGTGCCACAAATTGGAAAACTTCTCCCTCTACCACAAACCGAAGGTATTTCCTCGACGAGGAAGCGATCGGAATGTGGTAATATGCGTCTGTGAGGTCTAGAGAGACCGCCCAGTCGTCTTTCCGGATAGCTGTTCTGATGGAGCAGGCCGACTCCATCTTGAATTTCTCGACCGGTATCAATAGATTTAGAGCTGATAAGTCTATTACCGGTCTCCACCGACCGTCTTTCTTCGGAACAAGAAATAGACGGCTGTAGAAACCCCAAGAATTGGGGTTGAGAACCCTCTCTATAGCCTTCTTTTTCAGAAGTGATGAAATCACTTCTGACATGGCCGGATGGCGTGATGACATATCGATCGGCACGCTTGTCAGAGGAGGTGGGGAAACGAAGGGAATTAAGTACCCTTCCCGTATCACAGACAAGATCCAACGATCCTCTGTTATACATTCCCACTCCTCTATGAAATGCGACAAGCGGCCCCCGACTGCTATCTCCGGCCTTGGGAAGATCATAGAGAGGTGACATAAAAATCAGAATGTGGGACAATCGGGAATAAACCATAAGCCTGAAGTAACAGGTGACTGCGTTTTTTATGTTGGCGCTAGGCTTATAAGTTTTGATAGAACATCAAAAACAATTTAGAATTATGCATGTGCAAAAGTTTGTAGTATTTCTCAAACTGACATACATTCTGAAGCCGAGTTTATTTGTGAACATATAACAGATTTGTCTTCTGTCACTCCAAGAAAAAATAAAGTCATTTATAAATGCATTAACCCTTTTCCACGTTATATACAATTTAGGCATCTGCATCAGATAAGTTTTGAAAACATTGTGACAAAAGGAGAAATTGCTGGACACTGAGCAATTTTCTCCTTTTGCTTACATGTTTTTAACTCTAGTCAATAATTAGACTAGAATTTAAAGACATTTTCCAAATATTCGCCTAGAAGTTTTCAAGATCATCTGCTGCATATATGTTGAATGTGAGAAAAGGGCAGATAAAAGCTGAGACATGTCAACTCATATGCCTATTTTTGCAATAATCCTCATCTTCACCTTACTTCAGGTCCAGATAGAAATGATCTATAATATAAAATGCTGGAACTGTAGCCCAACTGACACCATATTGTGATAAACAACTTAACGGACACTTTTCTGCTGGCCTTAACGTGTCTAGATGATAGACAGATAAAAAGTGGATGGATATCAAACCAGAAAAGGAATATGTTCTGTTGAAACTCCACATCATTTAATTCAAATTCATTTTTGATGGAGATCCAAAGGTTGGAACCAATTATAGTTTAGTCTCATCAGAATGGGACTGGTTCCCAATTTGAAACCACAAAAATGTAGTACAGAGACCTAGATAAGGGGAACGAGGCTTGGCTAAGGAGGAGCAGACTGGTCATTTCTAAAGAATAGTCACAATGAGTTATTTTGAGTACTAACAACATAGTGTTTGCAGGCCAAATAATAACAATAATGATGATAATAAAGACTTTATTTATAGAGGCTGCGCAGTTGGGCCTCTGTAAGGATAAGGATTTTGAAACATGAACTATATGCCTCTTATCTAGGGCTCTATATTAACCCTTTCCAACATGCAACACATTTGCAGCAAACAACTTTGAAAAATATTAAATGTATCTATAAATGACAGTTTATTTATGAATAGACTTGAAAACATTGTGGCAAAAGGAGAAAATGCTCATTATGAGCAATTTTTCCATTTGCCAAAGATCCCCAATATACGGTCATGGTGGAGTGCCCTTGGGCAAGGCACATTTGCTAGCCTAGAACTGGTTTGTTTACCCAGGGATCATGAATAAGTGAACTGTCGCCGCGATATAACTGAAATAATGTTGAAAGCGGCGTAAAAACCCAATAAAACATCCATTTACCAATTTTTTTTCAAAAGTTGCCTGCTGCAGAGGAGTCAGGAAGCATCTGTTATAATGTGGGAAAGGGTTAGGGTCAACAGCTATGTGTCCTACAATTTTTCTCTTATCACTCATTTATTAAACTAGTTTATTAAAAGTGATGATAAATTAACAAATATCCTCTATTTATCACAGCGACAAAACTCTTATTCATGATCCTTTGGTGACAATCTTTTAAGTACTAGTACAAGGACATTTGCTTTGTCCAAGGGCACTCAACCATAACCTACTTGACATGTGCCTTGTACAAGGGCACTCCACCATAATCTACTAGGACATGTGCCTTGTCCAAGAGCTTCCACCATTACCTACTAGGAAATGTGCCTTGTCCAAGGACACTACACCATAACCTACTGGACATGTGCCTTGTCCAATGGCACTCCACCATTACCTACTAGGACATGTGCCTTATACAATGGCACTCCACCATTACCTACTGGGACATGTGCCTTATACAATGGCACTACACCATTACCTACTAGGACATGTGCCTTGTACAAGGGCATTACACCATTACCTACTAGGACATGTGCCTTGTCCAAGGGCATTACACCATTACCTACTAGGACATGTGCCTCGTCCAAGGGCAATCCACCATTACCTACTAGGACATGTGCCTTGTCCAAGGGCACTCTACCATTACCTACTAGGACATGTGCCTTGTCCAAGGGCATTACACCATTACCTACTAGGATATGTGCCTTGTCCAAGGGCACTCTACCATTACCTACTAGGACATGTGCCTTGTCCAAGGGCATTACACCATTACCTACTAGGACATGTGCCTTGTACAAGGGCAGTACACCATTACCTACTAGGATATGTGCCTTGTCCAAGGGCACTCCACCATTACCTACTAGGACATGTGCCTTGTCCAAGGGCATTACACCATTACCTACTAGGACATGTGCCTTGTCCAAGGTCTCTCCACCATAACCTACTGGACATGTGCCTTGTACAAGGGCACTACACCATTACCTACTAGGACATGTGCCTTGTCCAAGGGCACTACACCATTACCTACTAGGACATGTACCTTGTACAAGGGCATTACACCATTACCTACTAGGACATGTGCCTTGTCCAAGGGCACTACACCATTACCTACTAGGACATGTGCCTTGTCCAAGGGCACTCCACCATAACATACTGGACATGTGCCTTGTACAAGGGCATTACACCATTACCTACTAGGACATGTGCCTTGTCCAAGGGCACTACACCATTACCTACTAGGACATGTGCCTTGTCCAAGGGCATTACACCATTACCTACTAGGACATGTGCCTTGTCCAAGGGCACTACACCATTACCTACTGGGACATGTGCCTTGTCCAAGGGCACTACACCATTACCTACTAGGACATGTGCCTTGTCCAATTGCACTACACCATTACCTACTAGGCTTGTGCCTTGTCTAATTGCACTACACCATTACCTACTAGGACATGTGCCTTGTCCAATTGCACTACACCATTACCTACTAGGACATGTGCCTTGTCCAATTGCACTACACCATTACCTACTAGGACATGTGCCTTGTCCAATTGCACTACACCATTACCTACTGGCACATGTGCTTTGTCCAAGGGCACTCTACTATTACATACTAGGACATGTGCTTTGTCCAAGAGCACTACACCGTTACCTACTAGGACATCTTGTGTTCAGTTGTATATTTCAGCCATGCAGCAAATGAGTTAAAGATAAGCTACATTAGGCTTTTTGTGACAATAATTATTGTAGATAAGGATCTGCCTGTACATGCATAAGCTGTATGATCCAAGTCCTCAATATTTTGTTTACCCTATCCCACATACAGACACTTTCTGACGCCTCTGTTGCAGACGACTTTTGAGCAATTTCTCAATTTGCCACAATATTTTCAACTCTAGTCAATAATTTTACTTTTATTTCAAGAGGTTTCCATAATTCTTACGAGAGGCTGCAGATTTCCTGTTTATGTGAAAGTGTTAACAAAAAATGCACATACACACATGTCCTGATGAACCCTTGCTAATGAAAATTAAAAAATTACTGAAACGCTAAATAACAGCTTTACATTTCCGGCGAAATATAGAAAAATATCTTTTTCATTATCACATGCAAATCTAGTTCTAAACTATTAATTAGCCCACAGACTTTCACAATTTGTTTTATTGTCAGCGTATAAGCATTTTTGCACAAATTGAAGCTTATGTGAATGCAAATAAAATATTTCCAATAGATTGACTAGCAGAACAACTTTTAAAAATAGAGTTATTATAAAGCAAACAAAATATTGACAAAATATACAGATTTGATAGCCTGATAGTTTTTGATTAATGATATCTGTTCAAATATTCCTCTCAATGCTTGTCAAACCAGTAGCAGGAAATATTTAATAAGAATTGATACAGATAATTGATATGAAAAGAGCTCGAGAAAGTGGGACTTTTCACAAAGAGCAGCTCATCACCAATATTCCTTTGCAAACTAAATGGTTTTGAAAACCTTTTCCCACAAGTAGATCCATTTTGATACATCTTCAGCATAATTATGACTTGAAATCATGGTGGCAAAAAGAGAAATTAACAAGCAATTTGCCTTTTCCATTGCCACATTGTTTCAATAATTTTCAAAACTCGTACTTTAATTTATAGAGAATTTCCACATTTATGCCTAGATTATTAACTCACCTGAGCACAAAGTGTTCAAGGTGAGTTATTGTTATCACCCTATGTCCGGCATGCATTGTGCGTCCATCAACATATTCTCCTCAGTAACCAGTAGGTCAATTGGGATGAAACTTCACAGCAAGCATCCTCTCAATGTACTCTCCAGAATTCCTTCAAATGTTTATGGATCCATGCAGAATTCTGGTTTCCTGGCAACCAAACGAAAGATAAGTGACCCTCTATCATATTTCTTCAAACCTTGTTGATTGTTCTAAAAACATGGCCACCAGGGGGCAGACTGTTTGCGTTATATGGCTATAGTGAAACTTTAAAAAGCTTCTTCTGCAAAAGGATCTGGCCAATTTCCAAATTATTTTGTTGAAATGTTCCAATGGTGACCCTCAGCAAGATAATACTCCAAGGCATGTTGGTAGGTAAAACAATGAATATTGTAGAAGGCATGACAAATCACATTGCATAATTCAGGTGAGCGATCCAGGGCCATCATGGCCCTCTTGTTCCAAAAATCTTAGACTGCAGATTCCTTGTATGTGGGAAAAGAGTTATCACAGAGAAACTTGTCCTTAGTCAGAAGGCACAATAACCTTGTCTAACTTACAGACACATTTTGATTCTCTGATGCAAACAAATTTTAAAAACATTATCAGCAATTTATCCTTTTGCCACAATGTTTTCAATAAATATGTACTTTCATTAATGGAGATTTCCTATAGTTTTGCCTTGGATGTTTTCAAGGTCATCTGCTGCAGATTTGCTTCAGTATGGAAACAGTTGAAATAATAGGTGCCAAACTCAGGACTATATATACTTTAAATTTAATCCTGCTACAGGAAAGATGTTTCTTCAATAGTATTGAACGATTGTATTAGACTGACATAGTATATTTTGGGCTTCTTATCAGTTTCCAGCAATTCAACATGGCTGAGTGGTTAGCAGTGCATATTTCGGTCATTGACCAATGCACAGAGGTCCAGATAAGGAGGGGTTTACAGCTCTTCCCCACAATATCTCTTTTATTATCCAACTAAACCCTATGTTGTGGATACTCAAAAGAATCGTCTCATTGAGACGATTCTTTTGAGTACCCACAACATAGGATTAGCAGATAAAATAAGGATTTTAGAACCAGTAAAATGCTCCTGATCTAGAGCTCTGAAGGCAGATTCCCGAAAATAACAAACAAACCCACCCAATCAATCATCAGTTTCCTTTAAGATTCTTTTGAGTACCCACAACATAGGTTAGCAGATAAAATAAGGATTTTAGAACAGGCAAAAATGCTCCGAAGGCGGATTCCCGAACCTACTCATGGTTTGTCACTTATGGATCATGGATAAGTGTTCTGCTGATGTGATAAAACTGAAATACTGTTGAAAATAACAAACAAACCCACCCAATCAATCATCAGTTTCCTTTACGATTCTTTTGAGTACCCACAACATAGGGTTAGCGGATAAAATAAGGATTTTAGAACAGGCAAAAATGCTCCGAAGGCGGATTCCCGAACCTACTCATGGTTTGTCACTTATGGATCATGGATAAATGTTCTGCTGATGTGATAAAACTGAAATACTGTTGAAAATAACCTACAAACCCACCGAATCAATCATCAGTTTCCTTTACGATTCTTTGGAGTACCCACAACATAGGGTTAGCGGATAAAATAAGGATTTTAGAACAGGTAAAACGCTCCTTATCTAGAGCTCAGAAGGCAGATTCCCGAACTTACTTGTGGTTTGTCACTTATGGATCATGGATAAATGTTCTGCTGATAAAACTGAAATACTGTTGAAAATAAAAAACAAACCCACCGAATCAATCATCAGTTTCCTGTACATTCTTGTTTATAACACAGTTCTTGATAATAGATTTACGTAACACACAAGGGAATCTTTGAATTTGCCTGTAATCGGTTTACATTTAAATTGTAAAATTGAAAAGATAACATCTTCCAATAACCTTGATTAGAATGTGTTGTGAGTAAACATGTTGATGTTTGCGAATATAGAAACTACACCATTCTGGAACAACAACAACAACAGTCCATATCTAGATCCATCCTCTTTTGTCTTCAAGAATTTGCAAGAACATTAATTTTGGGAGACAATAATCAGAAACTTGTTTATCATCTACCTCTATGATCCAGTACTTTCCTGCCTTATTTTGACATAGACAAACTTTATCATTCAAACTAGTTGACAAGAGGGAATCCAATATAAATAGCATTATCGAAGGTTCAAATATATATTTGATCCACTTCTGGTGATTTTGGATCCTTTTGCAGGTGTGTACAGAAAAGACTCGGGTGACCCTTTGCATGTTGTTAACCCTTTCCCATATACACACTGTTTTTGACGCATCTGCAGCAAACAACTTTTGAAAACATTGTGGCAAAAGAAGAAATTGCATCACATCAATTTTATCATGTTGCCACTATGTTTTTAACTCTTTACAATATCTATATTTCTCTTATACAGATTTTCCATCTTTACATTTGCCATAGAACAATACTTTTTAAAGTTGTCTGTTTCATATTTGTCACACTTTTCGTCACACTTTCAATGAGCAGGGGCAGGTGACACACATGCTTCGCGGAGCACTCCATTCTAGTTTTTGTGTTCCCATTACTATGTGTCAATATGATCCTAAATTGCCTGAAGCATCAAAAATATTTATACAAGTTTCCTGTCTGACTGGATTGAGATCAGCACAGCATCATTAAAATGAAAAGAGTTTAGTTTTTGGGAATGCAAAAGTTCATTATGATGTCATTTTATAATAAATGTTGTGCTATGATTTTCACCTTAAGTAAATTTTACATACAAGAGAAAGTCCTATGGTCAATGGTCACAGTCACACATCATGGTCAGAAGTCAGAATATAGTGAAACTGGTCTTTACCCGGTATATGTGTCATGTTTTTTTAATGTTTTTTTTTAAAAATTGTTAGAATATAGTTTGTACATGTATTGTATGTTTCACGCCGCTTTCAACAAAATTCAAGTTATATCATAGTATTTGCTGGCTAAGTTACTAGTACTACTGGTTCATTTATCCTGACACCAGTGAGTCAGTCATAATGCTAACCCCAAAACCCTGAGCACAAAGAATGGAAAGCCACTATTACCATTTTCAAAGTGTTTTGTATGACCCGACCGGGGATCGAACCCATGATTTGCACAATATTTTGATATGACAGGGTTATGATAAACATTAAAATGTGCATACTGACTTATTCTATGAGACGGAGTCAAGTATTTTCATTAAGTGCAGTTTTTGCATTGTAAAAATAAAAACCTCAAAGGTGTCAGTAACTTGGGTGATTTTGTTACAAGCAATCTGATTGGATGCCATGTATAATATCATTGTTTGGTCATTTTTGATATTTTAAATTTGGGTTATGGAGTTTACATAGTGTCCAATCAGAGTGCTCGTTAAATAACTTAGCATAAAAGCCGAAAAAAATGAGAAGTGCTCAAGGTTTCATAATTTTTAGGAAAAAAAGCAACAACAGTCTTCATTTCGTCGTAATAAGCGTTTTTTTGCTAGGCAAGGTTAACAACTTGGCAAATATATTATTGATTTGAGTTGAAAACAGTTGAAAAAAGAGAAATTGCTCAATTTGAATATTTCTCCGAGAGTCCAAAATCATTTCAAAAATCATCTGCATCAAATTGTTTCTGCATGTGGAAATATTGTAAGAATCCTGTTCTGTTTAGTAATTTATTGGTATGACTTTGAAACGATTTATTGGCCAAAATGTCAATGTCATAATTGGGTCAGGAGCCGTTGGATGAATGTTTGTAGTGTTCCAATGTGTTTTATGTGATTAATCTAGGTTTGATTTCACATCTATAACCCTTTCCTACATGCAAACAGCTCTTTAACCCTTTTTCCTCATACGACAATTCTGCAGCAGACGACTTTGAACATATTTTGTCAAAAACTAGAAAATCTCTTTAATTGAATGGATAACCTTTGACTAAGAGTGGAAAACATAGTGACAAAAGAAGAAATTGCTCATTTTGAGCAATTTCTTCTTTTGTCACTATGTTTTCAAAAAGCGGTCTGCTGCAGAGGCGTCAGAAAGCTTCTTTACGAGGGGAAGGGTTAAAAGATTTAGGGGAAATGGCAAATTGCTCTTAATAAGCAAATTCTAATTATCTTTCTTACTAAGTTTTCTTTCTCAATTCTGAAATTGTATTTTTTTTAAAGTAGCTCTCCTTCCTTTAGCCCAGATGATATCAAAGTTTTCCGTTGCAGATAATTTCTATTCTGGTAAAGGGTTCATTCAAAACTGTTCTCTCTTTTCCATTTATCAGTAGGAATTGAAAATTAATGTAAATTCCTAACCTTTGTTCAAGTGATATATAAATCTCTTGATTTCTCAGCTTCTGTCAATTCTGTCTGTCTATCATCAACAGACTTTGGTTGTAGTTATTGTTTATTCACGGTGTCTGTATGCTTTGACTTAGGTTGTTATTGTTGGTTATTTGCAGTGTCTGTATGTTTGTTGTTCAAAGGAATCCGCTGTGGTCGAGTGGTTAGCGTCGGGGATTTCGAAACTGGGTGTCCCGGGTTCGATCCCCAGTCACGGCACTACAGTCATGGTGTAGTGCCCTTGGGCAAAGCACATGTTCTAGCCTAGTACTGGTTTGTTTACCCAGGGATCATGAATAAGTGAATTGTCGCCGTGATATAACTGAAATATTGTTGAAAGCGGCGTAAAACCCCAATAAATAGATAAATTGTTGTTCAAACTTTGACCTAAGTAACATTTATTGGTCATTCGCAGTGTTTTGTGCTTGGACTTAGGCTGTAGTTATTGCTAATTCGCAGTTTATGTATGTCTGTCTATCGTGCTTGGACTAAGGTTGTAGTTATTATTTAGTCGCAGTGTATGTATGTCTGTTTATCATGCTTGGACTAAGGTCGTAGTTGTTGTTCATTTACGGTGTCAGTATGTTGTCTATCGGGCTATGATTTTGGTTGTAGTTTAGGTTTTATACAGCGTCTGTATGTCTGTCTATCATGTTTGGACTTTGGTTGTTCTTGTAGTTATTGGTTATTCACAATGATTTGGCATTTGTTATATTAATATATTTATTTGTCTGTATGTCTGTATCACCAGCATTGACTTTGTTTGAAGTTATTGATTATTTACAGTGGTGTCTGTGTATTTGCAAATCAATCTTTGACTTTGGTTATATTTATTGTTTATTGTCAGTGTTTGTATGTTTGTCTATCATGGTTTCACATTTATTATATTTATTGGTTATTTGTAGTGTCAGTATGTCTGTCTATCATGATTTGGTAGTTGTTATATCAATATATGTATAAATGAATTTATAAAAGCCTTAAGGCTTGTTTTCAAATACTTTGTATATACTGCCATATTGATAATTATATGTACATGTAAATATGCAATAAATACTGTTTAAACCAATATATGTTATGTATTAGTTATTTGCAGTGTCTGTTTATTTGTCTATCATGCTATGACTTTGGTTATATTTATTGGTTATTGCCAGTGTCTGTACATTTGTCTATCATGCTATGACTTTGGTTATATTTATTGGTTATTTGCACTGTCTGTATATTTGTCTATCATGCTTTGACTTTGGTTATATTTATTCATTATTGGCAGTGTCTATATGTCTGTCTATCTTGCTAGGAATTGGTTATATTTTTTCGTTATTGGCAGTGTCTGCATATGTGTCTATCATGTTAGGACTTGGTTATGTTTATTCTTTATTGGCAGTATCTGTTGTTTATTCTTTATTGGCAATGTCTGTATATTTGTCTATCATGCTAGGACTTTGGTAATATTTATTGGTTATTGGCAGTGTCTGTTTACTTGTTTATCATGCTAGGACTTTGGTTATGTTTATTCATTATTGGCAGTGTCTGTATTTCTGTCTATCATGCTAGGACTTGGTTATATTTATTGGTTATTGACTTTGTCTATATGTCTGTCTATCAAGCTAGGACTTTGGTAATATATTTTCTTTATTGGCAGTGTCTGTATATGTGTCTATAATGCTAGGACTTTTGTTATGTTTATTAGTTATTGGCAGTGTCTGTATATGTGTCTATCATTATAGGACTTTGGTTTTGTTTATTCATTATTGGCAGTGTCTGTATATTTGTATATCATGCTGAGACTTTGATAACATTGATAGGTTATTGGAAGTGTCTGTAAATGTGTCTATAATGCTAGGACTTTTGTTATGTTTATTAGTTATTGGCAGTGTCTGTATATGTGTCTATCATTATAGGACTTTGGTTTTGTTTATTCATTATTGGCAGTGTCTGTATATTTGTATATCATGCTGAGACTTTGATCATATTTATTGGTTATTGGAAGTGTCTGTACATGTGTCTATAATGCTAAGGCTTTGGTTATGTTTATTTGTCATTGGCAGTGTCTGTATATTTGTATATCATGCTAGGACTTGGTTGTATTTATAGGTTATTGGCAGTGTCTATATATTTGTCTATCATGCTAGGACTTTGGTTATGTTTATTAGTTATTGGCAGTGTCTGTATATTTGTATATCATTCTAAGACCTTGGTTATGTTTATTCGGTATTGGCAGTGGCTGTATATTTGTCTATCATGCTAGGACTTCGGTTATGTTTATTCGGTATTGGCAGTGTCTGTTTATCTGTCTTTCATGCCAGGACTTGGTTATATTTATTAGTTATTGGCAGTGTCTGTATATTTGTCTATCATGCTAGGACTTTGGTTATATTTATTAGTTATTGGCAGTGTCTGTATATCTGTCTATCATGCCAGGACTTGGTTATATTTATTAGTTATTGGCAGTGTCTGTATATTTGTCTATCATGTTAGGACTTGGTTATATTTATTGGTTATTTGCACTGTCTGTATATTTGTCTATCATGCTAGGACCTTGGTTATGTTTATTCGGTATTGGCAGTGTCTGTATATTTGTCTATTATGCTAGGAAAAATGATTTGCTAAAAAATATACTCACAGTTTCTTGAGTGACACGCTACCAAAACTGTCTAAGCCATCTTGATTTGTCTGTACATGTGTCTATAATGCTAAGGCTTTGGTTATGTTTATTTGTCATTGGCAGTGTCTGTATATTTGTATATTATGCTAGGACTTGGTTGTATTTATAGGTTATTGGCAGTGTCTATATATTTGTCTATCATGCTAGGACTTTGGTTATGTTTATTAGTTATTGGCAGTGTCTGTATATTTGTATATCATGCTAAGACCTTGGTTATGTTTATTCGGTATTGGCAGTGGCTGTATATTTGTCTATCATGCTAGGACTTCGGTTATGTTTATTCGGTATTGGCAGTGTCTGTTTATCTGTCTTTCATGCCAGGACTTGGTTATATTTATTAGTTATTGGCAGTGTCTGTATATTTGTCTATCATGCTAGGACTTTGGTTATATTTATTAGTTATTGGCAGTGTCTGTATATCTGTCTATCATGCCAGGACTTGGTTATATTTATTAGTTATTGGCAGTGTCTGTATATTTGTCTATCATGTTAGGACTTGGTTATATTTATTGGTTATTTGCACTGTCTGTATATTTGTCTATCATGCTAGGACCTTGGTTATGTTTATTCGGTATTGGCAGTGTCTGTATATTTGTCTATTATGCTAGGAAAAATGATTTGCTAAAAAATATACTCACAGTTTCTTGAGTGACACGCTACCAAAACTGTCTAAGCCATCTTGATTTGTCAAAGAACAACAGCTACAAGGGAATGGGTTGTCTTGGTTCAAACTTGAATGTTTTGCAACTCATAAAGGTCTTAACCCTTTCCCAGATACAACAAATCTGCAGCAGACGACTTTGATAACATATTGACAAAATCCTGAAAAAATCTCCATGAAAGATAGCTTAATTGTTAAATAAAGTTGAAAACATTATGGCCAAAGGGAAAATTGCTCATCATGAGCAATTTCGCCTTTGGCTAAAAAAAAAATCGAAAGTCGTCTGCAGGTGAGAAAGGGTTAATTAAATAAAAATATTGGGGTAAAACCTTCACTGATATACAAATATGACATTTATCTCTTGGTAAAGACAGCCATGGTATGGATTGCGTAATACTATGGGGTAAAAAATGGGAAATGATTGAAGATATAGATACCAGTATCAGAGATGTCAATATCCGAGCGCTTTTATTTATTACCAAGTATAGATCTGTTTGTATGTTGTAATGATAGATGTAGGGCCTGAATGTGGATGTAGATCACCATGTCATTGTACTACTTTAAATTTAGATTAGGTCATTGAACTCTTTCCCACATTCAAACGTATTTTGACACATTGTGCAGCAGATAATTTGGGAAAGCATTGTGACAAAAGAACAAAATTGTTGATCAAAAGCAATTTCTCCATTTGCCAAAATGTTTTAAACTTAGCAATTTATTGTACTTAAATTTTTATAGAGATTTTCAATATTTTTGCCTAGATGTTTTCTAAGTAGTCTTTTGAAGATCTGTTGTATGAAGGAAAGGGTGTTACTTAACCTTTTTTCTTTTTTTTTTTTATCAACTCTGTAGCAAAATTGTACTTCCAAATTTCAATAATGTTCATGCTTTCACCCAGGGGTGATTTCAACTCAGAAATTGATAGTCATTGGATCTAAGGTTGAGCAAATTACTGAAGGAAACCTTGCAACTATTTTCTTATGACCTAAATCCTTTCCCTGATACAGACACCTTTAGACACTTTTGCAGACAACGCTGACCATTGTCTGTTTTTTTCTAAGTGGAATTAAAAGGGGGCATTACTGTCTAATAATTTAAGCCAGAGTTATGTGACTTGGTATAGATATGCCTATTGTTCCTAGGAACAGGTGTACCAAGTTTCATTTGATAATGCTCAATTTTGAGTTATGAGGTAAAGTTAAAGTTTTGTGAAGAAGCAGACGACGACGCCAAGGGTATCATAATTACCTGACTTTTTATCTTCGAAAAACTAACAAACTTAAAGTTGGTACTATACTTAACCCTTTCCCTCATATAGACGCTTTCTGACGCCTCTGCAGCAGACAGCTTTTTGAAAACATAATGACAAAAGGAGAAATTGCACAAAACATGCAATTTCTCCTTTTGTCACAATGTTTTCCACTTTTAGTCATAGGTTATCCATTCAACTATAGAGATTTTCTATGTTTTGACAAAATAAGTTTAAAGTCGTCTGCTGCAGAATTGCCGTATGAGGGAAAGGGTTAAGATGCTTTGCAGCAGACAAATTCTGAAAACATCAAAGAAAATTAAAGCAGAAATTGTTGTTTATAAACTGAGTATACCAGTATACAATCCACCATTTTTTATCAATTATGAACAGAAAAATCATGTAATAAGATATTTTATTTTTACCCTTTCCCACATACAATACATTTACAGCAGACGACTTTGAAATCATTTGCGAAAAAATATGATAGATCACTTAAATTTAAATTTTAGCATTATTGAATAAATTGTTAACATTGTGCTCATCATGAGCAATTTCTCCTTCTGTCACAATGTTTTCAAAAAGAATAAAATTCAGATGCATTAGAATGTGGTTACATATTATGGGAAAGGTGTTAAAGCCCATACATAATACATAGCTTGAAAAATTGTAAACAGTTTTCATCTGAAATTTTCAAAGCTGCCAAGATAGACATCATGCCAAGTTCAATCCAATCCCATTTTTCACTGTCTGTGTAAAGTCTCAGGGGTGGAATAAAAATTTGTTCTACCTTTCAAGTTTTCTATGTTTACAAAACAGAGACAAGTAACACAATTTGCTAAATCTCCCTTGGATGTCAATTTCAGAGATGATCTGAGTGATCAGAATCAAAGGGCTGAAAGTACTTAATCAATGTTTATGCCCCCACCCACTCATTAACCCTTTCCCACACTCAACAAATCTGTAACAGAAGACATTTCAAACATGTTGTCTAAAATATGCAAAAAAAAATCCCTAAATGACAGTTTAATTATTAAATAGAACCGAAAATATTATGGCAAAATGTGAAATTGCTCATCATTTGCCATAATATTTTCAAAAGATGTCTGCTAAATATGCGGCTGTAAGTGGGAAAGAGCTAAATGGGTTGTCCACTGCTGAATATTTCATCATTGGTTACCATATACATGAATTTTGATATGCATAAACGTGTTTCAATGATATTGGAATTTTTGCTTGTTTTCTTTAAACTGCATGCATACTGATATAGGTTTTTTGGTGGGTATTTGACTATGGCAAGATACAGATCAAGTTCGAATTTTGTTCCTGTTAAATTATTCTAAGTAGAGATATTTCCCTTTAACTGGAACACTTCTTAGATTTATTGATTGTGTAATTTATGATTTGGCTGCAAACAGAGGCATTCATGACATGTTGACAACTAGACCTGAAGAGTTGGTCCCTGAACAGACACAGACCAACTCAATTTCAGTTAACCATTTCCTTCATACAACAATTCTGCAGTAGACGACTTTGAAAAAAAATTGTCAGAAAATGGAAGATCTCTATAATTGAATGGTTAACCTATGACTTAAAGTAAATTTATTGTGGCAAAAGGAGATTGCTCGTTTTGAGAAATTTCTTCTTTTGTCACTATGTTTCCAAAAAGCCGTCTGCTGCAAAGGTGTCAGAAAGTGTCTATATGAGGGAAAGGGCTAACCTTTTCCCACAAACAACAAATCTGGTAACTACCCAATCACAGTGTTTAACTAAATGCTGAAACTTGGCTACATTATGAGCAAAACATGTAACAAACTTGCTAAAATGTGATCAAACATGACTTTATTGTGAACTCGAAATTTAATTTATGGCATGTTTTCTGTATATAAATTGGCATAGACATTTTAAAAGGCGTCTGCTGCAGATTTGTTGTTTTTGGGAAAGGGTTAAATTAAATTGAGTTTGTTCCTGAACGAAGAGATATTTGCCAAATAACCGACTATAATAAATAGCCTGCTTCTAATAATTATGAATTGCACATGGAGTATATATTATCAGTCATTGAAAAAATCCTAAATGTTTGATTACGTTATCATGTAAAATTACATTTGCCAAAGGGAAATATTTCACGGATCCGAACGAAAAGTTACTGTTCAAGGACCATAGAACCACTGCTTATTTCGCAGACTGTATATAATTTTTATACATCTAATTATTATATCATATAAAAATTTAAACTGACAATAAAAAGGAAATCAATTTAGTTATGCTATAAAATGGTATCTACAGGACTAATATTCCGCTACATGCACACTGAGTACAGAATAGAAGGAAACAACTTGTTTGTGGCTTTTATAGTTTTAGAATTACATTTTGATATTTTAGGGACGTTTTGGCCCTTTGATGTTCTTTAATTGCATATTAGCCCTTTGTTAGAGAAAAAGATGTCTTCAGAGTTGTGTGCATGTTGGATTGAATATTTGTAATTTCTATCTGCATGTTAACCCTTTCCCTCATACGACAATTCTGCAGCAGACGACTTTGAATGTATTTTGTCAAAACATAGAAAATCTCCATAATTAAATGGATAACCTATGACAAAAAGTGGAAAAGATACTGGCAAAAGGAGAAATTGCACGTTTTGTGCAATTTCTTCTTTTGTCACTATGTTTTCAAAAAGCTGTCTGCTGCGGAGGCCTTAGAAAGCGTCTATATGAGGGAAAGGGTTAACCCTATCTGACAAACAACAAATCAGCAGCACACGACTTTGAAAAAATCTGGGCAAAAATATGGTAAACCTCTGCTAATGAAAGGTTAATCGTTGATAGAGTTAAAAACATTGTGGCAAATGGAGAAATTGCTCATCGTGCCCACAATATTTTTAAAAGTTGTCTGTTGCTGTGACATCATAATTCTATAATTGTAGTTCATATTTCAAAATGTGTGGAACTCCTTTCATAAAATATATCCATCAACAAGTTCCAAGATTTAAAAATCCACTACACTAAAGTTATTATGTCTCCCCCCATACATGGGGGTGACATATTGTTTTTGCCCGTTCCGTCCTTCCGTCCCTCCGTCCTTCCATCCTTCCGTCTGTCACACCACACTTGTTTCCAATCAATAACTGAAGAACGCTTGGGTGTAGAAACTTTATACTTGGTATGCATGTTGGTCATGACCAGTAGCTGACCCCTATTGATTTTGATGTCAGAAGGTTAAAGGTTAAGGTCATGGTGACCTTGTGAGGTAAAAGATGGTTTCCGCTCAATAACTGAAGAACGCTTGGGCCGAGGAACTCCATATTTGATATGCAGGTTGGCCATGCCCAGTAGAAGACCCCTATTGATTTTGAGGTCAGTACGTCTAAAGTCAAGGTCACAGTGACAATGAGCTGAACAATTGTTTTTGCTTGGGCCCAGGAACTTCATACTTGGTGTGCAGGTTGGTTGTCACCAGCAAATGACCCCTATTTATTTTGAGGTCACTAGGTCAAAGGTCAAGGTCACAGTGGTAAAGGTCACATCCGTCACACTTGATTCCGCTCGATCAATAACTGAAGAACGCTTGGTTGTAGGAACTTCATACTTGGTATGCATGTTGGTCATGACCAGTAGCTGACCCCTATTGATTTTGATGTCAGAAGGTCAAAGGTCAAGGTCATAGTGACCTTGTGAGGTAAAAGATGGTTTCCGCTCAATAACTAAAGAATGTTTGGGCCGAGGAACTCCATACTTGGTATGCAGGTTGGCCATGCCCAGTAGAAGACCCCTATTGATTTTGAGATCAGTATGTCTGAAGTCAAGGTCACAGTGACAATGAGCTGAAAAATTGTTTTTGCTTGGGCGCAGGAACTTCATACTTGGTGTGCAGGTTGGTTACCACCAGCAAATGACCTCTATTGATTTTGATAAATAATCTTTTTTTGCTTAATAACTAGAATGCTTTGGCCATGATAGTTAATACTTGGTGTGCAGGTTGGTCACCACCAGCAGATGACCCCTATTGATTTTGAGGTCACTAGGTCAAAGGTCAAGGTCATTTTAACCTTCAGCTGAAAAATGGTTTCCGCTCAATAAGTAAAGAATGCTTATGTCCAGGAACTTCATACCTGGTGTGCAGGTTGGTCCTAACCAGTAGATGACCCTTATTGATTTTGAGGTCACAAGGTCAAGATCACGGTAACCTTCAGTTGAAAAATGTTTTTTAATCAATAACTCAAGAACGCTCATACTTGGTGTGCAGGTAGGTTACTAGGAAAATGACGTCACTTTGACGCCAAAACCATTAAATTTCATCTAGAAATATTGTAAACGTTAGGTACATTTGATCGAAAACGCCTCATAGGTCACTTTACGTGATAAATAGAATATCTAATGAGTGTTTATTTATAATCGCTTTTAATAAACTCCTTAACCAAGCTGAATATGACATCGGCATAATTATTGGCGGCAATGTTATAGTGGTTTACTGGCGAAATTAAAATAGCTGTGGAAAACCTGATTTTCTTTTTGCGTTTCGTCATGTGATAAAAAGAATCTGACATTCCTTGTCATTTTGTATAAAGTTGTTTTAAACTCGTCCAAGAAATTTGTTATTAAACTCACTATAGGCTCGATTAATAAAAAAATTATTGAACTCGTTTAATAAAACTTTATATAAAATGACAACTTATGTCAGATCCTATATATATAATGAATCATACTACAATTTATAGGAATTTACAATATTTGTTCCTGGAGGTTTTCAGAGTCATCTGCTGTAAATTGGTTGCATGTGAGAAGGGTTCAATGCAAAAAAGTAGTAACTAGAGCTTGTTATTAGATGTGATTAGGTCGGTTGTGCGCTATAAGATCAACATAAACCTTCATTAATATCTGTTACATATAGAACTGGCAGTGGGAGACGTATAAATAAAAACGGGTTACATTTTTAAAATCATTATTGTTTAAAACAAACACAATTTGAAATAATTCTTTTTATAATGCACCGGGGATGAGTCCGTGGCTGTTTTTAAACATTGATGGGTTTTGTCCAATCTCATTAAAACCTGATCTAAACTTCCCTAAGCTTGTACATAGATCTGATAACTGCGCGATATTGGTCGTCTAATATTCACCTTTGAGTCAGCCAATCAAATTGTCGCTTATCAAATCTTTTGGTATAAAACAGGTAAGATGGCTGATATAAATAAACAATATAGAGAACAGGTGATTGTATAGCATGGATATTTGTTGTATTGAGCGATTACATTGGTCATCAAAACAGAGCATTTGCTTATGAGTATTTAAATGTATTAGGTTAATTCAAGACGACCCTTAACCCTTTCCCTCATACGACATTTCTGCAGCAGACGACTTCAAAACAATATGTAAGTTACTCTAAACACAGAAGTATGGGATACAAATAATTGTAGTGATCAGTCCAAATCAAAACAATATGTAAGTTACTCTAAACACAGAAGTATGGGATACAAATAAATGTAGTAATCAGTCCAAGTCAAAACAATATGTAAGTTACTCTTAACACAGAAGTATGGGATATACATAATTGTAGTGATCAGTCAAAAGTCAAAACAAGTCTTCAAAGTGGTCTGCTTCAGATTTTTTGTTTGTGGGTAAGGGATAAGCATGAACCTATCAAGTGGGGTAAGGGATTAGTATGCACCTATCAAGGGGGAAGGGATTAGCATGCACCTATCGAGGGGGTAAGGGATTAGCATGCGACTATTGAGTGGGTAAGGGATTAGCATGTGACTATTGAGTGGGTAAGGGATTAGCATGCACCTGTCGAGTGGGTAAGGGATTAGCATGCACCTATTGAGTGGGTAAGGGATTAGCATGCACCTATCGAGGGGGTAAGGGATTAGCATGTGACTATTGAGTGGGTAAGGGATTAGCATGTGACTATCGAGTGGGTAAGGGATTAGCATGCACCTATTGAGTGGGTAAGGGATTAGCATGCACCTATTGAGTGGGTAAGGGATTAGCATGCACCTATCGAGTGGGTAAGGGATTAGCATGCATATATTGAGTGGGTAAGGGATTAGCATGCGACTATTGAGTGGGTAAGGGATTAGCATGCGACTATTGAGTGGGTAAGGGATTAGCATGTGCCTATCGAGTGGGTAAGGGATTAGCATGCACCTATTGAGTGGGTAAGGGATTAGCATGCACCTATTGAGTGGGTAAGGGATTAGCATGCACCTATTGAGTGGGTAAGGGATTAGCATGTGACTATTGAGTGGGTAAGGGATTAGCATGCGACTATTGAGTGGGTAAGGGATTAGCATGTGACTATTGAGTGGGTAAGGGATTAGCATGCGACTATTGAGTGGGTAAGGGATTAGCATGCACCTATCAAGTGGGTAAGGGATTAGCATGCACCTATCGAGTGGGTAAGGGATTAGCATGCGCCTATGGAAGGGGTAAGGGATTAGCATGCGCCTATGGAAGGGGTAAGGGATTAGCATGCGCCTATGGAAGGGGTAAGGGATTAGCATGCACCTATCAAGTTGGTAAGGGATAAGCATGTGACTATTGAGTGGGTAAGGGATTAGCATGCACCTATTGAGTGGGTAAGGGATTATCATGCGCCTATCAAGTGGGTAAGGGATTAGCATGTGACTATTGAGTGGGTAAGGGATTAGCATGCACCTATTGAGTGGGTAAGGTATTAGCATGTGACTATTGAGTGGGTAAGGGATAAGCATGCGACTATTGAGTGGGTAAGGGATTAGCATGTGACTATTGAGTGGGTAAGGGATTAGCATGCACCTATTGAGTGGGTAAGGGATTAGCATGCGCCTATGGAAGGGGTAAGGGATTAGCATGCTCCTATGGATGGGGTAAGGGATTAGCATGCACCTATGGAGTGGGTAAGGGATTAGCATGCTCCTATGGAGTGGGTAAGGGATTAGCATGCACCTATGGAGTGGGTAAGGGATTAGCATGCTCCTATGGAGTGGGTAAGGGATTAGCATGTGACTATGGATGGGTAAGGGATTAGCATGCTCCTATTGAGTGGGTAAGGGATTAGCATGCTCCTATGGATGGGGTAAGGGATTAGCATGCTCCTATGGATGGGGTAAGGGATTAGCATGCTCCTATGGATGGGGTAAGGGATTAGCATGCTCCTATGGATGGGGTAAGGGATTAGCATGCTTCTATGGATGGGGTAAGGGATTAGCATGCACCTATGGAGTGGGTAAGTGATTAGCATGCGCCTATGGAGTGGGTAAGGGATTAGCATGCACCTATTGAGTGGGTAAGGTATTAGCATGTGACTATTGAGTGGGTAAGGGATAAGCATGTGACTATTGAGTGGGTAAGGGATTAGCATGTGACTATTGAGTGGGTAAGGGATTAGCATGCACCTATTGAGTGGGTAAGGGATTAGCATGCGCCTATGGAAGGGGTAAGGGATTAGCATGCTCCTATGGATGGGGTAAGTGATTAGCATGCACCTATGGAGTGGGTAAGGGATTAGCATGCTCCTATGGAGTGGGTAAGGGATTAGCATGCACCTATGGAGTGGGTAAGGGATTAGCATGCTCCTATGGAGTGGGTAAGGGATTAGCATGTGACTATGGATGGGTAAGGGATTAGCATGCTCCTATTGAGTGGGTAAGGGATTAGCATGCTCCTATGGATGGGGTAAGGGATTAGCATGCTCCTATGGATGGGGTAAGGGATTAGCATGCTCCTATGGATGGGGTAAGGGATTAGCATGCTCCTATGGATGGGGTAAGGGATTAGCATGCTCCTATGGATGGGGTAAGGGATTAGCATGCTTCTATGGATGGGGTAAGGGATTAGCATGCACCTATGGAGTGGGTAAGGGATTAGCATGCGCCTATGGAGTGGGTAAGGGATTAGCATGCTCCTATTGAGTGGATAAGGGATAAGCATGCGCCTATTGAGTTGATTTTCCATGTAAGACATGAACTAGTCCTGGAAACCTCTGGAGAATGGTTATGACTAAAGTGAAAAACATTACTTGGGTGTAAGTACTTAAAGTTTTTGGGTTAAGTATATTGTTTTATGTAGTAAAACCAAGACTAAGACAGCTGTGATTTAAACTGTCAAAGACATTCTAGGGATATTTTCCACATATAGACGCTTTCTGATGCCTCTGCAGCAGAGGACTTTCGAAAACATTGTGACAAATGGAGAAATTGCTCAAAACGAGCAATTTTTCCTTTTGCAACAATGTTTTCAACTTTTTTCATTAATTGTACCTTCATTTATAGAGATTTTTCATAATTTTGCCAATATGTTTTCAAAGTTGTCGGCTGCAGATTTCTTGTATGTGGGAAAGGGTTAAATCACTTTTATTGACAGATTTACGTGGCAACATGTAAAACTAAATTTTACAAAGACACAAGGAAGCCTTTCGAGGAAAAAGGAGAATAATTGATAATGAACGGTTTCTTCATTTAATTCCCCTCATTAGAATAAATTGATAGAAAAGTTATTCCTATTTAAACTAACTCCATCAATGTAAGGTTTATGTCATGCAGTTGATTACAACTATTTCTAACCGAATGGCTGATAAAGCTATAAATTATTAACATGTGTCAAGAGGATGAAAGAAGTTGCATTATTTACTGGAAGCTATTTGGATTGATTCTATCAACATCCTTAAATATATTGGTTCAGAATGAACACATAAACTTAGTTATATTGTCATCACGCGATCTTATTTATGTTTATGGACTTGTGTAAGATGATTGAATGGAAATGTAGAAGTAGTAAAACCAGCTGAACTTTGTAAAAATTAAAATAAGTAATTTTTAGCTAGATCAGACTGGTGTCTTCCATAATCATAACCACACTTTCACACAAATTCACAAATTTGCAGGCAAAAACTGGAAAAGCTCTATAAATTAAATAAAACTGTAAACAGATGACTGTTTAAAGCATCGTAGGATAATGAGAAATGAATCAAGACGAGCAATTTATCATTTTCCCCGAATGTTTTCATGTCTTTAGAAAGTAGGGTTGGAACCAGTTCACCCAGTACTCAATTGGACGTCTAAGTGTCCATTATTGAAATAGGTTTTTCAACTACCTTTTTTTCTGTTTCTCATCTTTTCTAATTTGTGTAAGTATAACAAACACCTGTTGATATGGAAATCAAAAGTGGAAAACACTTTTGACTGTTGATTTATAGTTTTCTTATTTTCATTGATGATGATAGTCAATAATTCACTTATTAACCCTTTCCCACGTACGCCAGATCTGCAGCAGACGACATTGAAAACATCTAGACAAAAATAGGAAAATGCTCTATCGTCTGCTGCAGAGGCATTTGTATGAGGGAAAGGGATCTATACTCCTTATATCTTTCCAAGCAATTGAAACCAATGTATACATAAATTATGTATAAGGGGACACTTATACTGCCTTGCTGTAGAGCTAGCTTTTATAGCCGTGTGGAAGAGAGTTCGACTTCAGAACAAAAGGTCCAAGGTTCAAGCCCTGGTCTGGTGGGATATTTTAGGCGCCCACCGAGAAACTACACAGAAAAAGCCTTGAGAATGTTTCACAACATTCTCAGACTCACTCTGGAAGTTCAAATTTTGAGAGAGTATATGTAGGCCAGGTACTTAACCCCTTCCCTCATACGACAATTCTGCAGCAGACGACTTTGAACATATTTTGTCAAAAAATAGAAAATCTCTGTAATTGAATGGATAACCTATGACTGAAAGTGGAAAATATGTGGCAAAAGGAGAAATCGCTCGTTGAGCAATTTCTTTGTCACTGTTTTCAAAAAGCTGTTGGCTGCAGAGGCGTCAGAAAGCGTCTACATGAGGGAAAGGGTTAAACATGTCCAAAGGGACACTTATATTGCCTTGCTATAGAGCTAGCTTTTATGGCAGCATGGTAGAGCCTTCGCCTTTGGACCAAAAGGTCCAAGATTAGAGCCCTGGTCAGGACTGCGTTACACAATCAAACAATGGAAGTTAAAACATAATTTATAATTTGATTTATTTCGATTACCTGAGTACTTAATCTGAAGAGCATGCACATTCCCAAGCACTATAATATTGATAAATTCTCCATATTCTAAAAGGTAAAAAAAAAAAAAAAATGTTTAATATTATTGCTCATAATGAACATATAAGCATTTAGCCACAATAACTTAAGCTTTATTGTTCTTTCATTTGTAGAGTTTCCATATTTTTGGCTAAATGTTTTCAAAGTCGTCTGCTGCAGATTTGGTGTGAGTGGGAGAAGGTTCAATCAGAAGACTCTGAGATGTCATATAGGGTAAAGGGTTGAATGTCTCATATCCAATTCTACAATGCATGAATGGGATAGAATGGTTGAGGGTTAAGAAGATGAGAGGATTAGACAGAAAAATTATAAAAATGTTCAATGCCAACATGGAACAAAGCCTCAGCACTTTTAACCCTTTCCCTCATGTAGACGCTTTCTGACGCCTCTGCAGCAGGCGGCTTTTTGAAAACATAGTGACAAAAGAAGAAATTGCACAAAACATGCAATTTCTCCTTTTGCCACAATGTTTTCCACTTTTTGTCATAGGTTATTCATTCAATTATGGAGATTTTCTATGTTTTGACAAAATACGTTCAAAGTCGTCTGCTGCAGAATTGTCGTATGAGGGAAAGGGTTAAGTGTTCTGACTTTAACCCTTTCTCACACATGTTGACACTTCTGCAACAAATGGCTAAATTGCTCAGAATGAGCAATTTTTTCTTTAGTTGCAAATATTTTTTCTTAATTTCCAACACTTCACTATATATTATTATCCATTCAAATACTTTTAACGAGACCATCTTGTTGGTGCAGTGGTAGAGCATCCCCATCAGGTATGGAGTGGTCACAGGTTTTGATTCCCCGGCTGAGTCATGGAAGTTATGGCTGTCCCTCCTTTATGCTCAGTATTTTGGGTTTAGTATTGCAAATGACTCACTGGTGTCAAGATAATGAACCAATAGTTCTTGTAAATTACCCAGAAAACACTGTGATATAACTGAAAAACGTAAAACACCAAACAAAAAATCTTCTGATAAAGACTGTATAAGTATCTGTATTATTTTTTACCTGAAGTAATAAGTGAAATAGCTTTTGTTGTTAGAAAACTGTCACCACAAAATTGCAAGATAGTTCCTTTAATCTGTTTCGTTTCACTGATTATGTTGTACAAAAAGAGTTCTGTATTGAATACCTGACATATCTTGGCTAGACTTCTAATCAATCTGGCGTTAACTTGCACTGGAAGAATTCGCTGTGGTCGAGTGGTTAGCATCGGGGATTTGAAACCAGGTGTCCTGGGTTCGATCTCCAGTCGCGGCATTATGGTCATGGTGGAGTGCTCTTGGGCAAGGCACATTTTCTAGCCTAGTACTGGTTTGTTTACCCAGGGATCATGAATAAGTGAACTGTTGCCGTGATATAACTAAAATAATGTTGAAAGCGGCGTAAAACTTCAATAAAACAAAACTTGCACTGGCATCGTTGGTTTGAGTTAAAGTTTCTTCTCATGTTTGGTTAACAGCAATCTGCTACAGCTCCAATGTTGATTAAACTTAATCTAATGATAAAGTGCCTCATCCTACAATGTAATGTAAAATGGAAAACAGCTCCATGGTCTAATTTTCCTGTAGGACATTTTACTTTTAAAAAATACTCATTCAAACACATTTGTAAATTTCCTTCAAAAAGTGCCAACCCAGTGAATTTTGGTCTTAATTTAGATTTTCCAGACAAAGATTAAATATTCAAGGCAAAATTCCATATCCAATTTCAACCAGGTTGTATTGATTGATTGTTTGGTGTTTTACCCCACTTTCAACAATCTTTCAGTTATATCACGGTGTTTCCCGGGTAAGTTATAAATACTACTGGTCCATTTATCCCTACACCAGCCAGTCAGTCGAAATGCTAACTCTGCAAACCTGAGAGCCATGGAGGGCAGCCATAACTACCATTTTTAAAGTCTTTGGCAAACCAACGACCTCCTGCACCAGAGGTGGACGCTCTACCACTACACCATCGAGGTGGTAAACCAGGTTATAGTTATAAGAACTAATGAACTTTGTATGTAGTTTTATTTAAGCACTTAACCCTTTCCCTCATATAGACGCTTTCTGACGCCTCTGCATCAGACGGCTTTTTGAAAACATAGTGACAAAAGAAGAAATTGCACAGAACGTGCAATTTCTCCTTTTGCCACAATGTTTTCCACTTTTTGTCATAGGTTATCCATTCAATTAAGGAGATTTTCTATGTTTTGACAAAATACGTTAAAAGTCGTCTGCTGCAGAATTGCCGTATGAGGGAAAGGGTTAATACAACTGTTACAATTATAATTCCTTGGATATGTGCTTTAGACAGTTTTGATTGACCTTAAAGAAATTCACTTGCCATATAAAGCGAGCAAGTAGATTTTCCTTTCCCAAGTTGTCTGCTATAAAGGCGTCAAATAAAATATCATCAGTAGGAGTTGAAGGGATAACGCTCGCCCACCTGCAGATGTATTTTGACGCATATACAGCAGATGATTTTTGAAAACATGATGGCAAATGGAAACATTGATCATAACGAGCAATTTCCCCACTTGCCACATTGTTTTCAACGCTATCAAATAAATTTTCCTTTCATTTATAAACATTTTTGAAGTTGTCTGCTGCAGATTTGTTTGTGGGAAAGGGTGAAGTTTACCTTTATTTGACAATCAGCCATTGGATGTCTGGTATATAACACAGAAATGCAACAAGGTAATTAATACACTGAAATGGGAGTGCAAACATGCATTTCCCACATCTAAAGAAAATTTGTCAATTCTGTTGAATCTTTAATTTACATTGTTCACATAAAGATGCTTTCTGATGCATCTGCAGCAGACAACTTTTGAAAACATTGTTTTAAAAGGAGAAATTTCTCATGATGAGCAATAACTCCTTTTGCACCAACGTTTTCAACATTATTTATTTATTGTTCTTTAATTAATGAAGATGTTCCAAAGTTTTAACTAAATGTTTACAAAGTCATTTACTGCAGATGTATAGTACAAATGTATATGGACAAGTGTTAAAACAGAAACTTTCTTCCTTGCTAATTTTATGCCTTGCAATTTGCATTTTCCATATTGGTTTTTAACCCGTTCCCACATACAACAAATCTGTAGCAGAAGATTTGAAAACAGCAATACCAAAATATGAAAGAATTAATTAGTGACACTGTGGCATAAGGTGAAATTGCTCATGATGAGCAATTTCTCCTTTTGGCACAATGTTCTCAAAAGTTGTCTACTGCCGAGGCATCAGAAAGCATCTATATATGGGAATAGGTTAAAATATTTCAACCCATTTTTGATAACAAGGGCTATTTATCCAGGGTATCTTCAGTATGAATAACATTAATATTTTATATTTTGACTTATTAACAGAAGTGTTCCTGGGTTCAATCCCCAGTTATTATGGAGTGCCCTTTTGCAATGTATATATTTTAAGGCACATTTCCTAGCCAAGCACTGATTTGTTTACCCAGGGATTATGAATGTCTGAACTATCACTTTGATATAATTGAAATACTGTTGAAAATGTGGTAAAACCCCTATTAAACAAATAAAGCAAAACATATCTTCATGATGGTGATAGCACATGGTAAGGTGAACTAGTAAACCATGATTTAACTTGCATACATACTGGTGAGAGCACATGGTAAGGTGAACTAGTTACCATGATTTAACTTACATACTGGTGAGAGCACATGGTAAGGTGAAGTAGTTACCATGATTTAACTTACATACTGGTGAGAGCACATGGTAAGGTGAAGTAGTTACCATGATTTAACTTACATACTGGTGAGAGCACATGGTAAGGTGAAGTAGTTACCATGATTTAACTGACATACTGGTGAGAGCACATGGTAAGGTGAAATAGTTACCATGATTTAACTTACATACTGGTGAGAGCACATGGTAAGGTGAAGTAGTTACCATGATTTAACTTACATACTGGTGAGAGAACATGGTAAGGTGAAGTAGTTACCATGATTTAACTTACATACTGGTGAGAGCACATGGTAAGGTGAAATAGTTACCATGATTTAATTTACATACTGGTGAGAGCACATGGTAAGGTGAAGTAGTTACCATGATTTAACTTACATACTGGTGAGAGCACATGGTAATGTGAAATAGTTACCATGATTTAACTTACATACTGGTGAGAGCACATGGTAAGGTGAAGTAGTTACCATGATTTAACTTACATACTGGTGAGAGCACATGGTAAGGTGAAATAGTTACCATACTGGTGAGAGCACATGGTAAGGTGAAGTAGTTACCATTATTTAATTTACATACTGGTGAGAGCACATGGTAAGGTGAAGTGGTTACCATGATTTAACTTACATACTGGTGAGAGCAAATGGTAAGGTGAAATAGTTACCAAGATTTAACTTTGGTGATAGCACATGGTAAGGTGAACTAGTTACCATGATTTAACTTACATACTGGTGAGATCACATGGTTAGGTGAACTAGTTACCACGATTTAACTTACATACTGGTAATAGCACATGGAAAGGTGAAATAGTTACCAAGATTTAACTTACATACTGGTGAGAGCACATGGTTAGGTGAAATAGTTACCAAGATTTAACTTACATACTGGTGATAGCACATGGTTAGGTGAAATAGTTACCATGATTTAACTTAGATACTGGTGAGAGCACATGGTAAGGTGAAATAGTATCCATGATTTAATTGAAATACTGGTGAGATCTCCAATCAGTCACACTAAGCTTGCAGATAGTTCTTGTTTCGCAGACTTCCCTTTAGCTTCCCCCAAACTTAGAATCAGTAAAGTTTGCGACAAGCTTACAGTTTTGCAACAACAACAACAGGAAGTTGAGAATTTATAAAATAGAAGCTTACTATGTAACAGTTAAAATTAAGGCAATGTTTACACAAAATGTTTGGTTATCATGGATTGTCACCAAATATTATTTTCATAGTGACTTATAAATAACTTTTTTCACATCCTTTTTAGAAATGCAGATAGAATAAACTTTAAATGAAGATTAACAAGCACAGAATTTACTCAGAAATGACAATCTCTTCAAATTGGTAAATGGACGCACTTGCCATGTAAACTTGTTAATGTTAGTTACTGTTTATTCAGTGGTATATAGTGAAAATATATATGTGGGAAAGGGTTAAGATAGAACATTTTATATATTAGTATTTTCAAATTAGGCAAAAAATAATTAAAAGAATTATTGCAATATGCTTTTGGATGTAAATTGAAATCTTTGGCAAATTTTCAAAATAAATGGTCTTTTCTATTAACCTAATCCCATAAATAGATGCTTTCTGACATCTCTGCAGCAGACCCCTTTTGAAAAAATATGACTGCCAAAAAGAAATCTGGAAATTGAAGCCTCCACTGCCAAAGGTGAAAGTGATTACGTTTGTCCGTCCACCTGTCCGAAGCGATAGGGAAATGCCACATGGAAAGTTTCACTTCAGATTTCCATTGGAACACCAGAGTCATGTCCCCTTGAACTTATGTTATATATGAAAAAGGTGTGATTACCATAATAATAAAAGAAATGTTCCGTGTTTAAAAATGCCAATTTGACAAAAAAAGGTAAAATGCATAAAAAGAGATACAAAAAACATGGTAAGGAACCTGGAAAAGTAGAAATTCTCCTCATGAACAGTTTCTCCTTTTCTGACAATGTTTACAAGTTTTCTGATGAAGACTGGGATAAGATATTATAGTTTATGGTTGATGTAAGTGTTTCTTACTATTGAGAAGGGCTCTCAATCTTTCTGTCAATTTACTGTGTGAGACCAACAGTGTTAATCCTTTCCCACATACAACAAATCTGCATCAGACGGCTTGACAAAAACGTGGAAAATCTCCATGAATGAGAGTTAAATTATTAAATAGAGTTGAAACAATTGTGGCTAAAGGAGAAATTGCTACTTTTGAGCAATTTCTTCTGTTGACACAATGTTTTCAAAAGTCGTCTGCTGCAAAGGTATCTACAAGTGGGAGTGGGTAAATGTGGTTAACCCTTTCCCTCCTATAGACGCTTTCTGACGCCTCTGCAGCAGACGGCTTTTTAAAAACATAGTGACAAAAGAAGAAATTGCTCAAAACAAGCAATTTCTCCTTTTGCCACAATGTTTTCCACTTTTAGTCATAGGTTATCCATTCAATTATAGAGATTTTCTATTTTTTGACAAAATATATTCAAAGTCGTCTGCTGCAGAATTGTAGTTTAAGGGAAAGGGTTAACAGTAATTTTGTTGGACAACTAATTGTAACTTTTCAGACCATAGAGTAGGAGTCTGTCTATCATTGCTTATCCCTTCCCCTGATACAACAAATCTGCAGCAGACGACTTTGAACATATTTTGACAAAATATGTTCAATCTCTATAATTAAATGGATAACCTATGACTAAAAGTGGAGAACATTGTGGCAGAAGGAGAAATTGCACGTTTTGAGCAATTTCTTCTTTTGTCACTTTGTTTTCAGAAAGCTGTCTGCTGCCGAGGTATCAGAAAGCGTACGTCTATATGAGGGAAAGGGTTAAGTCACTGTGACAATCGTCATTCGTCTTCCATTAATTGGCTAACAGTCATCTATAGGGGAAATTAGTGTGGACTTCTGCTGCTGGAAAGCAAGGAAACACATGAGTAGATGAACTGGCAGCCATGATATAACTGACAAATTGTTGAAAATGGTGTTTAATCCCAATCAATCAATCCATCATTGTATTGTCCTTCACTTTGTCCACTATCCTTTCCTTGAAATGATACAATTTTTGATGTCTTTTCAAAGTACATGGAAAATATTGTAATCCCTTTCCCACGTGCAGATGCATTTTTGATGCCTCTGCAGCAGACAACATTTGAACACAATGTGGTAAAAAGAGAAATTTCTTATAATGAGCAATTTCTACTTTTGATATGCAATGAACCTGTACAAAATAGTCTGGGCAGACTAGAACCAGATTCTGTACAGAATAAAATACAGAAAATCTGGGCAGACTCTGTACAGAAAAAAATCTGGTTCATTGAGACAGTTGAACCAGAATTCTATAAATAAATTGTTCATATGGAGACAAGGACAAAATCTGTACAGAATTTCAAGAAATAATTAAATTATACAGAAAAAAACATCTGTGCAGAAATAAATCTGTACAGAATTAAATCTGTACAGAATTAATTCTGTATTGAAAATTGACATGGCAGGAGAAACTATGCTTATCCTCTTTCCTTCTGTATTTTACAAAGTTGTCTGCTGCAGATTTATTGTATGTGTGAAAGGGTTAAAGTCTCCTTTTGACACACTGTTTTCCTCTATCCAATAGTTATACATTAATTTATAAGTATTTTCTACATTATGACATGTCTACATGCTTTCAAAGTCATCGCTGCAGAATTGTTGTATGTGGAAAGGGTCAATTTTTCAATTCCCCAAGGTGTGACAATCAACATGAAAGGCAAGACATTATTTGTTGACTGCTAAGATTAACAGCACCATACAGTATATGACTTTATACCGTTTCCCTCATACAACAATTCATCAGCAGACGACTTTGAACATATTTTGTCAAAAAATAGAAAATCCATGATTAAAAGTGGAAAACATTGTGGCGAAAGGAGAAATTGCTTGTTTTGAGCAATTTCTTCTATTGTCACTATGTTTTCAAAAAGCCGTCTGCTGCAGAGGCGTCAGAAAGCATCTGCTTGTCATAGGGTTTTGACGTGAAAAAAATCAAAAATCTAACTGCGACTTATAAGAGGGTCAATCATCAAACCCTAGACTTTAGGCCTCGAAGTAGGGGGTGCGACTTATAGACGAGGGCGACTTATAACTGAGTATATACGGTACATGGTTATACCCTTTCCCACTTGCAAATGCATTTTGACGCATTTCTCCTGCAGACAGATGACTTAATTAAGAATATTGAGGATAAATGAGTATATTTGCTCATGATGGGCTAGTTTTTTCTTTTTGTCCCAATGTTTTCAATATTCGATATTTATACTTTCTTTCGTGGAGATTTTCCAAATTTATGTGCAGATGTTTTCATCTGCATCAGATTAGCTGTATTTCAGAAAGGGGTTAAAGAAAAAGGCCTTCACGATAATAATGATTTATTTGCGAAATTTGCACCATTGCAAGATTTACAAATGTTATGCAAATCAAGGTTTTGGCTAAAGTTTGTTTGTTTTCCAATTTCACAAAGCCATTAAAATCTTTCTCTTTTCACCAGTGACATCTGCCCTCCTTTCTTGTATTTATCATTTAGAACATTGGCCATGTTGCATATATCTAGCTACTCATCTTGGTTTAATATAATCTTATAACAGCATAATGTTGTTAATGTAGCCATGATCACCATCAGCAAAGGTCAATATAGTCATGTAGATAGATACATAGATTTATTTTGATATCTTGGAAATAACATGGTTAACCCTTTCCCACATACAACAAATATGAAGCAGACGACTTCGAACATATCTCATCAAAAACAGGAAAAATCTCTATATTTGAAGGTTTACTTACTGACATATTAAGTTGAAAACATTGTGGCAAAAGGAGAAATTGCTTGTTTTGAGAAATTTCTTCTTTTTTCACCATGTTTTCAAAAGTTGTGTGCTGCAGAGGTGTCAGAAAGCTTCTTTATGTGGGAAAGGGTTAAAACAGCTTGATAACAATTTACAATAACAACCATAATGTCACATCTGAATATCAAGGCTGACACACACACCCACACCAAAATTCCCTAATTACCATTGTAGTCATTTCAAGTGAAAGGTCTGACATAGGGTGAGGTGAAAAATTATTACATTTTAATATCATGCAATTTCTTATAAAAAGTTGATTTGATGAACATGTATGACATGTACCCTTTCCCTCATATAGACGCTTTCTGACGCCTCTGCAGCAGATGGCTTTTTGAAAACCTGGCGACAAAAGAAGAAATTGCCTAAAACGAGCAATTTATCTTTTTGTCACCATGTTTCAACAGACTATTCAGTTATTATGCCCCCTTCGAAGAAGAGGGGTATTTTGCTTTGCACATGTCGATCCGTCGGTCCATCGGTTGACCAAAGCTTGTCCGAGTGATAACTCAACAATGCCTGGAAATATGGTCTTCAAACTTGACTTGGAGGTTGGGGATGACCAGTAGACGAACCCTATTGATTTTGAGATCATCAGGTCAAAGGTCAAGGTCACAGTGACCTTGAATGTGAAAAGCTTGTCCGAGTGATAACTCGACATTGCCTGCACCCATTGCCCTCAAACTTGACATGGAGGCTGGGCCTGACCAGTAAATGACCCCTATTGATTTTGAGGTCATTTGATGCAGTGACCTTGAACCTAAAAAGCTTGTCCGAGTGATAACTCAAATTTGCCATGGAGGCTGGGGGTGACCAGTAGATTACCCCTATTGATTATGAGGTCAACAGGTCAAAAATCAAGGTAACTGGAACTGAACGCGAAATTTTGTCCGTTGAGATAACTCAACATTGCATGCACCCATGATCCTTAAACTTAACATGGGGGCTGGGATTGACCAGTAGATGAACCCTATTGTGAGGTCATCCTATGAAAGGTCAAGGTCACAGTGACCAAGCTGGTCCGAGTGATGACTAAACAATGCCTGGAGCTTTAGTTCTCAAACTTGACTTGGACCTGACCAGTAGATGACCCCTTTTTATTTTGAGGTCAAAGGTCAAGGTCACAGTGACCTTGAATGCAAAAAGCTTGTCAGAGTGATAACTCCATATTGCCTGTACCCATTGGCCCTAAAACTGGAGGCTGAGGGTGACTAGTAGATGACCTCTATTGATTTTGAGTTCATTGGTCAAAAATCGTCCAAATGTTCCTGACAACATGCTGCATAATGTTTGACAAACATCTCTTGTTGTTCTTTCATTTATAGGGATTTTCTGTGCTTTGGTGTAGACGTTTTCAAAGTCGTCTGCTGCAGATTTGTTGTATGTGGGAAAGGGTTAAAATGTGGTCCTTCATCACCCTTTTGAACATTGAAAGAGTAAATTGTTTTCTAATAGAACAAGGAAGTCCATTCCCGATCTTGCTCCCTATCAATTCAAATTATTTTTAATCAAAATCCGTTAACCTTGGGAAGAATGAAAAATCCATTTTCACAGTCCCACGTTTCTTTCTGACTGAATTGAGTCTTGGATAACAAAATGTTGACTTGTATAATCAGACTGATCAGATTTAATGTTAGAAACATGGAACAGTGCAATCTGCTCTAAAGGTTACTGGAACAATTTACTGAGACATTAACCCTTTCCATCATACAGACACATTTTGAAGCCTTTGCAGCAGATGACTTAAGAAAGCGTTGGGATAAAAAAAAGAAATTGCTCATAAAGTTGTCTGCTGCAGATATATTGTATGTGGGAAAGGGTAAACTTAATATTATGAGGATATATGCATTCTTTGCCACAGATGAGTTCTAAAAGCATTGTGAGAAATTTCTTGTTTTAAGCAATTCATACCTTATATACAAAGGTCAAGTGTCAAAGGAGCTTTGACAACTTTGTTTTTTTAACCCTTTCCCTCATATAGATGCTTCTGACGCCTCTGCAGCAGATGCCTTTTTGAAAACAGTGACAAAAGGAGAAATTGCTCAAAACGAGCATTTTCTCTTTTTGCCACAATGTTTTCCACATTTAGTCATAGGTTATCCATTCAATTATAGAGATTTTCTATGTTTTGACAAAATATGTTCAAAGTCGTCTGCTGCAGAATTGTTGTATGAGGGAAAGGGTTAAGGACCTAGGAAAAAGTTGAAGGTAACAGTTGCTATAATTTGTCTGTACAAAACGACATCATCACTAGCACTTTCATTTGTTGTTGGAATTTCTCCATACTTCATACAATAGATCAGTGTCAACAAGTTTTTTAAAAATGCAGAGTAAATTGTTTTTAGTTTACCACAGAGGCGTAGCAAGGCCAAAATGAAGTTGTAGGCCTGAATTAATTTGCTATAGGGCGTTTGTGACTCTCCCAGAATAGAATTTAAAAAATGGAATAATCAGGGATTCAAGACACCATTTGTTATTGCATTTCTTGGCCATGTCAACGTGGTCATGTTTAAAACAGTTTTAGGGCTACAAGGCCTATATTTAGCTATGCCACTGTAATAGCCATGATGTTCATAGTTGCCATGTAAACTCTTACAATTATTTTAAGCCTTCTGGAAGCTTGAATGCTAAAAAACCTCAGCAAACCAAAAGCAGAATACATAATTTGTTTTTCATGAACTTTTTATCTTCCTTGAGTCAATTTTAATGTCAATGTTTCCATTTGCAAGAGAAATTAAATCACAATCGACTAGTAATTGTTAAAATTTACAGTTGACATAAATTAAGCCACATCACACAGAAACTGATCTCCAGAGGTTTTGATATTAACCCTTATCCTGGTAAAGCCCTGGTAAAGCCCTGCAACAGGTATTAGATTGCCTCAGTGGTGTAGTGGTAAACCGTCCCTTTGGTAGCGGGAGGTCACCAGTTTGATCTCCAGCCGGTTCATACCAAAGACTTTAAAAATGGTAGCAATGGCTTTCCTTCTTTGGTGCTCAGGATTGTGGGGGTTAGCATTACAACCGACTCTCGGGTGTCAGGATTGTGGGGGTTAGCATTACGACCGACTCTCGGGTGTCAGGATTGTGGGGGTTAGCATTACGACCGACTCTCGGGTGTCATGATTGTGGGGGTTAGCATTATGACCGACTCTCGGGTGTCATGATTGTGGGGGTTAGCATTACAACCGACTCTCGGGTGTCATGATTGTGGGGGTTAGCATTACAACCAACTCTCGGGTGTCAGGATTGTGGGGGTTAGCATTACGACCGACTCTCTGGTGTCATGATTGTGGGGGTTAGCATTACAACCGACTCTCTGATGTCAGGATTGTGGGGGTTAGCATTACGACCGACTCTCTGGTGTCATGATTGTGGGGGTTAGCATTACGACCGACTCTCGGGTGTCAGGATTGTGGGGGTTAGCATTACGACCGACTCTCTGGTGTCATGATTGTGGGGGTTAGCATTACGACCGACTCTCTGGTGTCATGATTGTGGGGGTTAGCATTACGACTGACTCTCTGGTGTCAGGATTGTGGATAAAATTTCAGAGCTGTTAGCGTCGGTAATTTTGGACCTGGTGTTCCTGGGACTACTAACTTATCCAGGAAATGCTGTGATATAACTGAAAAGTGGCACAAAAAACCCTGCAAACAAAACAAAAAAGCAACAGATATCATCGAATCTCATTTTAAGCAATATTTCATTCAACTTAATTTAGTCTGCATTGTTGGCTGTTTTTGTTTTTTTAAATGCATGCATACTATATAAAGCAAAAACAGCAGGATAAGGGTAAATATTAATTAAGATCAATTCACATATTTGTATTAATAACAATTCTTAAGGGTCACAGAAACTTGTAGGATTTTTTAAGGATCAGATAATATCAGTATAATACTGGAAAGAGTGATCGTCCCCAATTCCCAGTGCAATATCCAGTGCAATATAATTCAGAGCTCTAGATAAGGGGAGTTTTTTACGTTCTAAAAACCCTATTATACCCTCTCACCCTATAATGTGGGTACTCAAAAGACTATTCTTTTGAGTACCCACATCCTAGTGTTTGGTTGAAGACCAAGAGAGATATTGTGGGGAAAAGAGCTATATACCCTCACCTTATCTGGATCTGTGTAATAAAACATGTTGCTTGTTCAAGTGGCCATAAATTTCATGGGCTGTCTGCTGCTGGTAATGACTGTGCTAACTTTAGCATGTTTAGTGTTGTCAATGATTTGATATCCATAATTGTTGAGTAAAATGTTAGCATGAGAGATGAAAGGTAGAAATAAAATCCATTTTCTAGGCTGTAAAAACTCTATTGATTTTGTTACTACATTTGAATAATTAACCAGATTTCTAAGGAAGTTAAAACCTGGTTATAAGAATTATGATGTCATGGTTAGAATGAGAACTTATTTGGCTGGATGGGTGCTTGTGTGTGCAAGCATTCATTGTGATGATATTTCACAGGTAACTAGCTAAAAATTAATATTAAGGACCATCAAGTCTAGGTCAAGGTGAGTTTTTTTCACTCAATACATTGAGTTTGGCATTATGTTCTATAAGCAAACTTCAAGATATCTCACATTAAGTTCTAGTATTCTGATCACTAAGGTCAAGGTCATTGTTACGAAAAGTAGAAAAAATAAATAAACGTAATTAAATACAGTAACTCATGTAAGATAATTTCTGACTAAACTTCAGAGATAGATAGATTATGCTGGGTTTCATCTTTGTATAGCAGTTGGTCACTTTTGAAAACATGGTTTTATGGCTTTGTCACGTTCTTCACAGTATCTGATACAATACAAATGGCCTTCTTTGAAAAGATATGAGAAAAGAGATACAATATCTATGAAATTGAAAATACAGATCTGTCAAAGACTTGAAAACATTGTTGAAAAAGGGAGAAATGGTTAAGTTTGAGCAATTTCTCCGTTTTGTGTTGCCTGGCTTTTCAACTAGACACAAAGGCATCACTTCTGTCGTCTATCCATCATGCTTTCACTAACTAATATTTGGAAGGTGACAGACATGTTTTCCTGCAATTTCTCTTATTTGCCAATAGTTATGCCTCCCATCAAATAAGAGGAGGTATGCTGCTTTGTACATGTCAATCCGTGGGTAAACCAAAGCTGGACTGATTGATAACTGGATCATGATCGGACCTATAGTATTAAAACTTGGCAGGGAGGTTGAGCATGACCAGTAGATGACCCCTTATTGAATTGAATGTCATAGACTCAAAGGTCAAGGTCACAGTGACCGTGAACACAAAAAGCTTGTACGATTGATAATCACAGATTGCTTAGGCCTAATATCTTCAAATTTGGCAGGGAGGTTGGGCGTGACGCCTTATTGATTTGAATGGCATATACTCAAAGGTCAAGGTCACAGTGACCATGAACACAAAAAGCTTGACCTCCAATTTAGCAGCGAGCTTTGGCATGACCAGTTGATAACCCCTAATGATTTTGAGGTCATTCTGTCAAAGATAAAGGTCACAGATCAAAAATGACTAAATAGCTCCCATTTTGGGTCATGCATATTTTATTTAATCTTCCACATGTTTCTAACAATGTAATGCTCAGGGGGGGGGGCATAATTTGTGGTCAAACATCTCTTGTTGTACTTTAATTTATAGAAAGTTTCCTTAATTAGTACTTAATGATTTAAAAGTGCATATTTGTTGTATTTGGGAAATTGTTAAGATTGATAAACAATTCAGTTCAGAATGGATTCTCACACACTCCTTTTGTCAAATTTCCGGAATCTTCTAGAATGCACTTGACTAATATAGATAGTTGGTCCATAATATTATATTTACTGTTAATATAGTGAATTAAAGGTTTTCTATGTGTTAAAAATGTATAAATGAAAGATGAGATTTCTACTGAAAACTTTGAAATAAAGCTTGGAGATTGATAGACTAGGTCGAAATTCTCCATTCATAACAGTTAATAATTGATTGGGGTTTAACGCCGTTTTTAACAATTTCTCAGTTATATCATGGCAGCCAGTTCACCTACTCATGCATTTCCTGGTTTTCTCACACTAGTAATCCACACAACAATCTTCCCAAGCAACTGGCTGCTTTTCCCCATAGACTTAGCCCATTGGTAGAAAACGAATGACGCATGTCACATTGACTTTTGTCAATCGTCGGAAAGAAAGAAAGTTGGCCAAGCCAGGATTTAAACTCACAACCCCTGGATTGACAGCCCGCGTCGCTACCGACTGAGCTACCGGGGCTATAACAGTGTTTCAGCTTTATATATTCAATAGTAATATCTTCAAGTTGTCTGCTGCAGATTTGTTGTATGTTGTAAAGGCTTGAAAATGGTGTTAAATTTAACCCTTTTCAAGTACAGATGCTTTCTGATGCCTGCTGCAGACGTCTTTTGAAAACATTGTAACAAATGGAGAATTTGCTGAAAACGAGCAATTTATACATGTACTTTTGCCACATTTTTTTCAATTTTTTTTTCAGTAATTATACCTTGATTTAAACAGTTTGTCCATGTTTTTGCCTAAATGTTTTCAAAGTCGTCTGCTGTAGATTTGTTGTTTAATGGAATGCCCTAAAAATAGTACAATTGGTATTGGTTGCCGATTGACAATTTGACACTAATCACCCAAAATAATTAATCCGCAAAAGGAACCAAATAAGTTGCTATATAATTTGTTGTACCCTGGCAATGTCACGACTTAATTCTGGAATAATGACCACAGAACAGGCCAGTTCATGACCGTGAAATGTTCTCATTAAGAGGATCCCAGCCCAGGGACATGTTTTGTGAGACCAGAACACCTTGGTATCAATTCAGATCTTAGCGCAAGTGACGTATTTTGCCAGCGATTGAGATAGATTCCCTGACATTCCAAATTATAAAGTCATAACTACATCTTACTAGGCTTTATGACATGGGTGTTTACTTGTAATAAATGAAACACATGCAGCTTTTGCGGTTTTTAGCTCGACTATTCGAAGAATAAGGGCAGCTATTGTAGTCACCCTGGCGTCGGCGTTGGTTAAAGTTTTTGTGAAAGCTAGAATTTACCCTTATAACTTACATACGCCTAGGCCAATGATCTTCAAACTTGGTATGGACATACTTCATAGCAAGTTGGTGATACCTACACAGTTTGGAGTCAGTAAGTCAAAGGTCAAGGTCACTGTAACTTTCTATATAGAAACAGTTCATGGTTAAAGTTTTTGTGCAAGCTAGCATTTACCCTTATAACTAACATACACCTAGGCCTATGGTCTTTAAACTTTGTATAGACATTCTTCATAGCAAGTTGGTGATGCCTATAAACTTTGGAGTCAATAGGTCAAAGGTCAAGGTCACTGTGACCTTCTATATGGAAACAGTTCATGGTTAAAGTTTTTGTGCAAGCTATCATTTACCCTTATAACTAACATACACTTAGGCCTGTGATCTTCAAGTTGGTTTTGCCTAGAGAGTTTGGAGTTACTAGGTCAAAGGTCAAGGTCAAATGTGACCTTTCTGTAAAGAAACAGTTAATGGTTAGTTTTGGTGAAAGCTAGCATTTACCCTTATATTTTACATACGCCTAGGCCTATGATCTTTAAACTACATCATAGCAACTGGGTGATGCCTAGAGAGTTTGGAGTCAATAGGTCAAAGGTCAAGTTCACTGTGACCTTCAATACAGAAACATTCCTTGCTTTAAAACTACTGATTACTTAGGCCTATGACCCTGAAACTTAGTTTTGGTAATGGTCATGATCAGCACTTGACTCAAACAGTTCATGGGATCATAAAGTCAAAGGTCAAGGTCACTTTGACCTTTAACGAAAAAAAACACTATTTTTTGCAATAACTTTGAACTAGTCCATATCTTAGTAACTACTTGATGCATTCCATTGAAACGTTATACAACCCTTCCCAACCATCACACCTATGAAAATAATCAAGTTAAATAACTCTAGCCTGCATATAATGCAAATTATCACCCTTTAAGACATTGTGGTTAATGTTTAGCATGCAACTATATTAGAGTCCAATATCTCAGTAATCAAATAAGCGGTGGAATAGTCGAGCATGCTGTCCTCCAACAGCTCTTGTTTAAATCCTTACCCAGACATGAAGATGCATCTGCAGCAGCGGAATTTTGAAAACATTGTGACAAAATGAGAAATTAATCACACTGAGCAACTTCTCCTTTTGCCACAATGTTTTCAAAACAACTTAATGATAATTCATTCGTTTATAGTCAATTTTCATAGACAAGTGCTGCATATGTGTTGTTTGTGTGAAAGGGATGATAAGGAAAAAGCTTGATCTAAAGAGGCTTTCTTACTTGATATCTGTTAAGTACTGATTTAGCACTTATAAACACAGTTTATGTTTGTATTGTTAAACCACAGTTTAATATCACTTTACTGAATGACTTTCAGAAGATTATTGAGAAACAATGAATTATATCCTGTTAAACTCGCTGTTTCACACTGTGAAATTATCATGTTATTGTTTTTGGGATAGGGGCGTTTCGCCACTATCTCATACTCAGGCTGCTTTCGAAAAGTCGGATAACGGCGGCAGCCACAGTCCACTCAAATTGAATTCCTACTCCAAAATCGAGTTTTGATTGGTTATAATCTGCCTTTTCAACGATTTCATTGGTTCGACTGAATCACGAAAAACCCTCTGCTTGCATTATTTAATGAGACAAAATAGTTCCAACGCGTGAAACACACTCTGAACTATGATTGACCTCAATGTCAGTGGTGTTAGGTAACGTCGATCGTGATGTGACCCCATTAGTTTACAACAGTCGACTTATATAGAGAAATGTGCAAATCACTGTAAATAAACCATTGTGGTAAAAGTAGAAATTGCCTACGATAAGAAATTTCTCCTTTTGTCACAATGTTTCGATTGTCCTCTGCTGCACATCTGTAAGCGGAAAATGGTTACATCCTCCCCATGGAAGCGGAATCCTTTACGTGATACTATGAAAATATTGTTGAAAATGGAGCTATTGCTGACAATCCTTTTCACACAATGCTTTCAAACACGTTTCAAATTAATTCTTTTCATATTTGAACGTTTTACTATAGACATTCTTTTTTTACTCAACACATTTTGAATAACATGCTAGAGATGAATGATAACGAGCAATGTTGCCTTACATCAAGGGGAAAAATATATGGTTGAAACCTTTGTGGAAAAAGAGGAAATGAGTCACGATAAACAATCTTGCAGCCATCTGCTGCACATGCGTCAACAAGCGACTGTAAGCGGAGAAGGGTTGAACCGTTTCCGTTATAGCTACTTAGTTACATACGAATGTTGAAAGTGTATTTGCAAACAGAGCAATTGCTGACAATGAGCAATTCCTCCTTTCCAAACAATACTTTGAAACATGAATCAATTTTTTTTCTATAACCTAGATAACGAAAACATTTGTCTACAGTTATTATTTTAACCGTTGCCCCTTTTAGACACATTTGACTCACCTTAACAGATGAATAATAATCAGCAAGTTTGTCTTTTTCCTCAATGTTTTCATCACTATTCAAAATAGGAAATAGAAATTAAATCTACAAATTAGAGATAAGTTAACATTGATTGATTGGGGTTAACGCCTTTATTAACATTTCCTCAGTAATACCACGGCGGCCAGTTCACCTACAAATGTATTTCCTTGTTTTCTCACACCAGTACTCCACACAACAATCTTCCCAAGCAATTGGCTGCTTTTCCACATAGACTTAGCCCATTCGTGAAAGACGAATGACGCATGTCGCATTGACTTTTGTCAAACGTCGGAAAGACATTTGGCCGAAAATGTCAACATACACACTAGTTATAACCGCAATGTCATTATTTATTTTATAATTGAGGCGCTTCTAGCAATTTTGGGACAGGATTTATAATGTATATGCATTTGCGTTAATTGAAGACTCATCGTCAGTCAACGTGTAATCTAGTCCTTGATGTATCTGTTGACAAATAAACTAGAAATGTAGTCTAAATAGGTTTTTGTAAATTTACCTTGTAAGACTTCTGTAATTAATACTTCATGGATTGCATGTATTGGTCAACACGTTGTTACTGTATGGCAGATTTATTTCAAAGTGGTCACACTTATACCGTGTAATAAGGAGAACGGCAAAGTACTAGGTACATAACTCTGGTCTGTTTATTTTAGTTATCTCCATTTTTAGCTCACCTATGCACGAAGTGCAAGGTGAGCTTTTGTGATCACTGAATGTCCGGCGTCCATCGTCGTCGTCGTCGTCTGTCCGTCCGTCTGTTAACAATTTCCTACAAATGACTTCTTCTACTAAACCAATGGACAGATTTCAAAATAACTTCACAGGAATGGTCCTTAGGTGGTCCCCTTTCAAAGTTGTTCAAAGAATTTAATTTCAAGTAGAACTTTGGCTGTTGCGGCATCAGAAAAGGGGGAAATTGCCAAATCTTAAAAAATCTTCTTGTCCAAATGTGCCGGCCCGATTTGAAAATTATTTTGCACAAATGTTCTTTAGGGCACCCTCTACCAAGATTGTTCAAATATTTCCGATCCATTGAAAAACATGGCCCCAAGGGGGCGGGGCTTGTTTTCCTTATATGTGCATTGTTAAAACTTTAAAAAATCTTCTTGTTCAAAAGTACTGGCCAGATTTCAAAATAATTTCACAGAAATGGTCCTTAGGTGGTCCCCTTTCAAAGTTGTTCAAAGAATTTCATTCCAAGTAGAACTTTGGTTGCTGCAGCATCAGAAAAGGGGAAAATTGCCAAATCTTAAAAAATCTTCTTGTTCATAAGTGTTGGCCCGATTTAAAAATTATTTTGCACAAATGTTCCTTGGAGCACCCCCCTACCAAGCTTGTTCAAATATTTCCAATCCGTTGAAAAACATGGCCGCAAGGGGGTGGGGCTTGTCCTTATATTTATAGAGTATAAAACTTTGAAAACTATTGAAGTTCTATTAAATCAGGTGAGCGATATAGGGCCATCATGGTCCTCTTGTTCCTTATTTAGTTCAGCGATTGTCTCAATTAATTTCCATTGTATCCATTTCAAACTTGGTTTGTAGGTAACTTATGACCTACAGATTTGCAGTGCACCATTACCATAACTTTAGCATGCTGCGATTGGAGTGTGTATATTTTTGTCTTTCCATGTTCTCACTTATTATATGACTTTCGAATGCAACACATGCATTCCGTGAAATGCCCTTGTTTGTTAATGAGTTTGTTTATTGTCCATATTATCTATGCCATATATTTTCAACATACATATGCCCCTATACCATTGGCACTTTTAGCACTTTGATTAGCAGTTTACACTGGCTTTAATCTGTCACTGTATGTCATCAGTAATTGCTTAAAATGAACAGAACAAATATTTATTAACCTATTCCCACATATAGACACTTTCTGATGCCTATGCAGCAAACAACCTTTGAAAACAATGTGACGAAAGGAGAAATTGCTCAAAACGATCAATTTCTCCTTCTGTCACAATATTTTCGTATTTTTTTCAGTAATTATACCTACATTTATAGAGATATTCCACATTCTGGCTGAACTGTTTTCAAAGTGGTCTGCTGCAGATTTGTTGTATGTGGGAAAGGGTTAAGATGTAAAATCATGAAAATATGATGAACTGGTTGAATTAACCCTTTCCCACATACAACAAACCTGCAGCAGATGACTTTGAAAACATGGTGACAAAACCTGAAAAATCTCCATAAAAGATAGCTTAATTGTTAAATAAAGTTGAAAACATTGTGGCTTAATTTTAGGGGAAATAGCTGATCGAGCAATTTCACCTTTGGCCACAATTTTTTCAAATTGCTATTGCGTCAAAATGCGTCAGCAGGACTGGGAAAGGGTTATACATACATAACCAGTGCCCATAACTCTGACTAGTAAATTCAGCAAAGTGATGACTGCAGAGCTCACCATTGCAGACATGTGCTCCTAAAAAGAAATTACTGAATATATCAAATTAATTGTTTTGTCTGTTCTTTTCTTCCTAGCCTAGTACTGGTTTGTTTACCCAGGGATCAAGAATAAAGGAACTGTCTCTGTCTCTGTGACTTGAGATAATATTTAAAATGGTGAAAAACCCTAATAAAACAAAACAAATTCTCTGTTCTTTATCACACATAAGGCACAAAATAGTAGATAGGTCTGACATTTTGTTATTCTGTAGAAAAGAACCATGTTCCTATTTTCATTTTTCCCAAATCAGCAAACAACAATTATGTGTCACAGAATGACAGATATTTTGTTATTTTTATACTATCCTCACCTGTTTGTCTGAAAAACGTTAAAGGGTGAATTGAGAAAATCTTTAATAAGCTGACCATGTTCTGTTTTCATTTCCCCGACTTAACAAACAACAATTACGTGTCACATAATGTTGTCACATCTGTAATTTCTGTGACGCTGAGACACTATCTGAATGATGTAATTGACAAAGTACAGAAATAATCACTTACTGGATAGTTTAGACTGGCCTGACAAGTTGACAACAAATTAGATCAGGTTAACCCTTTCCCTCATATAAACGCTTTCGGACGCCTCTTCAGCAGTCGGCTTTTTGAAAACATAGTGACAAAAGAAGAAATTGCACAAATATATATATATATATATATGTCTATATCTAGACAACCCCAAATGTTTGGACTAAAATATGGAAATTCTCTATGAATGAAAACATTGCAACAAAAGGAGAAAATCCTCATCAAGAGCAATTTCTCCTTTTGCTGTGTAGGTGCCTTAAATACAGCTCCATGACTCTTCTATTCTCATATCTTGAAGACATTGACTCCTGCAGATTAATTGTATGTGGGAAAGCGTTTAAAGCTTATATAGTTAAATTTAATTAATTCAAAGTCTTTTGCTGCAGATTTGCTGTATGTGGGAAAGAGTTAAATGGTGTAGAACCACTAAAGGTAGTCTCAATATATCGCCGTTACATATTACATTGTAACATAGGATGCGAACAGTCAAAATAAAAAATCGCGTTTCTAGTACAGAAACCTGGACTACCACTTTAGGGACAACCAGTTGCTACCCAAACATAAAATATTTAAAAATTGAAAGAACACATTTTTATGTCAAAAATACGTTACCAGTCATTTAATACCTGATATATAAGCCCCTAGCACTTAACTCATCCAGAAAATTGATCGCGCCCAGCGTATCCCTCACGTCCGTGTGATATACACGGCTGCCGGCAAGCACCGGCCTACGTGACCCACGTGCCACTTTTAATTTCCTCGACACACCATCTTGACGGCTAAGATATTTATTTATTTATAAATTATTTTCTTTGTCTTTTTAAGGCGTTTTCGTCTTAAGCAAGTTTGCTCATTCAGTCCCGAATCTGTATAAAACATTAAGCTAATTTAAATTGTGAAAATTATTGTTTGTTTTATATGTTTATTTTGTACACAACAAATTGAAAGTCACGGTGGTTTACCCCACCCACTATTTCAATCACATCGTCGAGTGCGGATTCCGAGTATTGTTTTTTCAACATCCTTATTTCCCCTCCTCGTTAGAGGTATCAATTATTGTTATCATCTTCTTGTGTATGATATGTTTGTTGTATATTTATTGAATTAAATTTATGGAAAGATTTTGTGAAAAAATATTTTCATTAGGTACGTCCATAGTAAACTAGAAAATAAAAAGTAGAAACAAAAATTAAAATTTTTTTTTGTTTGTTTTTTGGTGTTTATTTCGTATAAAGGTGCCAGCCTTAGACGTTATTCTGTAAATAACTATGCCGAAAGAAGGTGATCAGAGGCGTGGAACATGCGGCCATATAGTAGCTACATGGGACACTCACCTCTCCTGTCTAAATTGCACTTCGTGCACACAGGAATCACCCTGTGAAATCTGCAGTTCCTGGACCGCTTCCGTTTGGAATATGGCTGGGAAAAGGAGATTGTACAGAGACCGGAAGAATAAGGTAAGTAAAAAACAAAAAGTGCTGAGTTCTTCTAGCGGTGAGGAGTTTGAAGGGTTTTCAGACTCCGAGATTGTGGCGAGTGTGCAGAAGGTTACGGCTTATCCTTCTACACTCGTCATAGACGCTCTTTCTTCGGCTGGCTCTGCAAAGGGCAGGAAAGAGCGACTGGCAGAAGGGTTTGGAGTTAGTACTGCGGAGAAACGGGGGTCTGTGGACCATTTCTCTTACGGAAAACAACATTCTCTGATGCCAGGTGTTGGGGCTAATCCTTCGGGTGAAGCAACAGGCCTTTCTCAGGGAAACCTGGCAGATTGGCCGATTCCTGGATCTTGTCTGTGATACGGGAAGGGTACTTAATTCCCTTGGTTTCCCCACCTCCTCTGACAAGCGTGCCGATCGATATGTCATCACGCCATCCGGCCATGTCAGAAGTGATTTCATCACTTCTGAAAAAGAAGGCTATAGAGAGGGTTCTCAACCCCAATTCTCGGGGTTTCTACAGCCGTCTATTTCTTGTTCCGAAGAAAGACGGTCGGTGGAGACCGGTAATAGACTTATCAGCTCTAAATCTATTGATACCGGTCGAGAAATTCAAGATGGAGTCGGCCCGCTCCATCAGAACAGCTATCCGGAAAGACGACTGGGCGGTCTCTCTAGACCTCACAGACGCATATTACCACATTCCGATCGCTTCCTCGTCGAGGAAATACCTTCGGTTTGTGGTAGAGGGAGAAGTTTTCCAATTTGTGGCACTTCCCTTCGGCCTCAAGTCCGCACCGCGAGTATTTACCAAGGTAATCAATGCTGTGGGAGCCTTTCTGCGTATGCAGGGCCCACAGCTCCTACAATACTTCGACGACTGGCTTCTTCACAGAGCAAATCGTTTGAATTTAATTCACGATCTGTCTCTAGCCTGGCGGACCATTCTGCGATTGGGTCTTCTACCCAACACGCAGAAATCGGACTTGATTCCGTCAAAGAGGTTTACGTTCGTGGGAATGACTTTTCTCACCGACCTCTCTTTGCAAGAAAATCAGACTCACCCTGGATCAGGTGTCGGTAACAGCCCGATCCATGCTGTCACTTCTGGGTTCCCTAAGTGCAGCAGCCGACCTAGTCAGTCTAGGCAGGTTCCACATGCGACCCCTTCAGTATCTTTTTCTGTCCCTGTGGCGTCCATCTGTGGATTCACTGGAACAGGAGATAGCTCTGACGGTTTTCTTCAAGTCACACCTTCGGTGGTGGCTGGATCAGTTAATCTATCTACAAGGGGTGCCCTTGCTCACTCCACCTCCGGATCTGTACCTTTTTACAGATGCCAGTGCTGCGGGTTGGGGAGCTCATTTAGAGCCACAGGGCTTAACAGCCCAGGGCATGTGGACAGCGGAGGAAAGGTGTTTGCACATAAACAACTTAGAGCTGAGGGCGGTCCTGCTAGCCCTCAATCAATTCTCTGCCTCCGTTGTGAACAAAACTGTTTTGTTGTCGACGGACAACACTACTGTTGTTTCCTACATTCGCAGGCAAGGAGGAACGCACTCCCACCTTCTCTTTCTGGAGACGTGGAAGTTGCTCCTTTGGTGCCGGGCGGCGTCGTTGGTAATATTAGTAAAACACGTTCCCGGTCACCTAAATGTTTTAGCAGACAGTTTATCCCGCCAGAACATGATTCTACCGGCGGAATGGACTCTGAACCAGAGTGTGGTAAACTCTGTGTTCATGCAGATCGGAACACCTCTGGTGGATCTTTTCGCCACCAGAGCCAATCATCGGCTTCCACTCTATGTGTCGCCAATGTACGATCCTGCAGCTTGGGCAGTGGACGCACTGACCCTCGATTGGAACCGTCTATTCGGGTATGCGTTCCCCCCGTTCATTCTAGTCCCAATCGTACTTCAGAAAGTACTACGCTCTCAACATTGCAGAATACTGTTGATAGCACCATTCTGGCCCCAGAGATCGTGGTTCAACGATCTCCTGGCCTGCCTCTCGGCACAACCGGTACGTCTTCCTCTTCAAGACGACCTTCTGTTTCAGCAACCGGGTCGGCGTCTTCATCCCAACCCGGCAATGCTACACCTTCACGTTTGGAGTTTATCAAGCGTTCAATCCGAGAGAGAAGCTTTTCTGTCAAAGTTGCCTCTCGCATCGCAGAATCAAGGAGACAGTCCACTAGAATTGTCTATGATTCGAAGTGGGCGATCTTCTCAGATTGGTGTGGTGCAAGATCGGTCAATCATGAGTGTCCCTCTATAACTCAGATTGCCGAGTTTCTTCTTTTCCTCTTTGAGGAAAAGCATCTGGCTGTTAGTACGGTTAAAGGATACCGCTCTATGCTATCGAATACTCTTAAGTTCAAAGGGGGAGAGAGCATTGGTTCAAATCCATTTCTCTCTGAACTTATACGTTCTTTCGAGCTAGATAAACCTATTTCCAGGAGTTTAACTCCAAAATGGGATTTATCTTGTGTTCTTAGGTCACTTACGAAAGCTCCCTATGAGCCTCTTGCGTCTGCGTCTATTAAGTTCTTGACTTACAAGACAGTGTTTCTACTCGCTTTTGCGACCGCTAGGCGTAGAAGTGAGTTACACGCACTATCTGTAGAGTCGGGGTACGCCAGGTTCAATGAATCCGACGGCTCCTTCACACTACTTTATCAGCCTGGTTTTCTGGCAAAGAATCAGTTACCGTCGATTCTTCCGGAAACCATTACAGTTCCCAGTCTCTCTGCAAACTGTGGTCCTTCTGATCCCGACAGATTCCTTTGTCCCGTCAGATCTCTTAAGTATTATCTTAAGAGGGTTGACGGGGCAAGGGGTCTTAGGAAGAGATTATTTCTTCCTCTTATAGGAGGTAATGATATTTCAGCAGCTACTATTTCTCGCTGGATATCATCTACTATTAAGTTAGCGTACAAAGATCTGTCACTCGGCTATCTCTCATTGCTTCAGGTTCGTCCGCATCAGGTTCGCGCTCTTTCTACTAGTTGGGCCTTTACCAACAATGTTCCTTTAGAGGACATTATGCATGCTGCAGTATGGAAATCGCAGTCCACGTTTTCATCGTTCTATCTGCGTTCCATGTCTTCTCAGTCAGATAATTTGTATTCTCTGGGCCCACTTGTGGCGTCTCAGCGAGTTGTTCGCTAAATATGCATTTAACACAACAATAAGTTCACAGCAGATTGAATATTCCTTTAATCCAATCTCCGACTTTATAAGCTGTTGTGTTCAGTACTACGTTAAAATGACAAATAAATTACATGGTGCTACATCTCTGATGACGAAGTGTTGGACGATCCTCCCGGCCGATGCTGCAAAGTCATCAGGTATTAAATGACTGGTAACGTATTTTTGACATAAAAATGAAGTTTTTAGAGTAAAACATATTTTTATTAGAAAATACTTACCAGTCATTTCACAGTCCCGCCTCCCAACCCCGCGTCGTCACCCAACACTTACGGTAAATTAAAAGTGGCACGTGGGTCACGTAGGCCGGTGCTTGCCGGCAGCCGTGTATATCACACGGACGTGAGGGATACGCTGGGCGCGATCAATTTTCTGGATGAGTTAAGTGCTAGGGGCTTATATATCAGGTATTAAATGACTGGTAAGTATTTTCTAAAATATGTTTTACTCTAAAAACTTCATGTTTAGGACATTTATTTATATAACAGGAGTGAAGAAATTATTTGACAATTTTAACATGACCTTGACTTTAGTGCAAAAATGGAAAATATTTTCACAAAAGTAAAAAATCTCGTCAATTTTTTTTGTTATTATTTTGTTATTTTTATATATGATATATTTTTTAAACAAATAAAAAAATTAAACTTTATGATTTGTTTTATGAAAAGACACATGGTTGAATAATTGACACAATTGAAATTTTATCAAAGCTCATGTATGTCATGTTGATATAATATCTTTGCATAAATGTCAGTATCCCGTTAATATTGTCAAGTGATATTCATTTAACCCTTTCCCACCGAGTCCCGGTAGCTCAGTCAGTAACGACGCGGGCTGTCTATCCAGGGGTTGTGAGTTTGAATCCAGGCTCGGCCAACTTTCTTTCCGACGTTTGACAAAAGTCATTGCGACATGCGTCATTCGTCTTCCACCAATGGGCTAAGTCTATGTGGAAAAGCAGCCAGTTGCTTGGGAAGATTGTTATGTGGAGTACTGATGTGAGAAAACCAGGAAACACATGAGTAGGTGAACTGGCCGCCGTGATATGACTGAGAAATTGTTAAAAACGGTTTAACCCTTTCCCTCATATAGACGCTTTCTGACGCTTCTGCAGCAGGCGGCTTTTGAAAACATAGTGACAAAAGAAGAAATTGCTCGAAACGAGCAATTTCTCCTTTTGCCACAATGTTTTCCACTTATAGTCATAGGTTATCCATTCAATTATAGAGATTTTCTATTTTTTGACAAAATATGTTCAAAGTCGTCTGCTGCAGAATTGTCAAATGAGGGAAAAGGCTTAAGTGTCATCTTGTATGATACAGACAGCTCTGATGTATCTAGACTTTCTATTCCTCTTCTTGAGTATATAATAATGTTGATTTAGGCAGCCTACTGATTTGATTCGTTCAATTGTAGCCCTGGTATGATATATCTGTTGTCCTTCTTACAACTTATGTTTTATCACTGGCTAGTCTATTAATCATTTCCATGATACAAATGACTTAGGAACCCTTAGCAGCAGATGACATTTTGGAAATATTCTGGGAAAAGCAGACATTGTTCCAAATAAGCAGTTTCCTTCAGTATTATCAACTAGGTGCACAAATTATTTTTTGAATTTTTCTATATTTCATATTTGCTTGAAAAGAAGACAAGATTGAAAATGTCATATTAGGGAAACATTTGAATAAACATTCTGTGAAAGATTTAGTCAAGAAACTTGTGAACAGTGAACCAGAGATAGTGATCAAATTTTGTTTGGCATGACCTGATATTTTGTGTATTTTTAGCTCACCTGTGCACGAAGTGCTCAGGGTGAGCTATTGTGATCACATTTTGTCCGGCGTCCGGCTGTCGTTAACATTGCCTTGCTAACACTCTACAGGCTACAATTTACATCCGATCTTCATGGTAATTTATTAGAACATTCATCTCTATTACATTTTCGACAAGTACAAAACTGGGCCATATATGAGATCAAAAACTAGGTCACTAAGCCAAATTGAAGGAAATTCTTGTTTAAACTCTGAAGGCCACATTTATACTTTGAGCAAGTTGAAACTTTTTCAGAATGTTTGTCTTGATGATATCTAGTCCATGTTCGATTATGGGTCATATCAGGTAAAACAAAATAGGTTTACTAGGCAAAACTTTATGAAGGAAAATCTTGTTAACACTCTGGAGGTTGCATTTTGAATCTTTCTCAGAATAATTGTCTTGATGTGTTTTGCATTAGAAATCACATTGCATAGTTCAGGTGAGCAATCTAGGGCCATCATTGCCCTCTTGTTATGTAATGGACCCAACCAATAATTTAATATTCCTGGTACAGTGTTGTCATTTAGATCAAATAGCATGGATACACTTTGGTTGGTTCATTTAACCCCCCTTTCCCACATACAAACCCTTTCAGAAACCTTCGCAGCATCTGACTTTTGAAACATTGTTGCAAAAGAAGAAATTGCTCATATTGATCAATTTTCCTTTTGCCACAATGTTTTCAACTCCATTTAATAATTATACTTGCATTTACATATAATTCTGTAGTTCTGCCCAGATAGTTTCAAAGTTGTCTGCTGCAGATTTGTTGTATGTGGGAAAGGGGTGTTAAATACAATACTTAGTCCTAAATCAATCTTAGATCACAATGTGTCACAGTATCTCTATAAATCAAGATATCCATATATTTCTTTATAACAAACCGCCTCAGTGGTGTAGTGGTAGAGCTTTGGGAGCAGTTAGTCGCGGTTTTGATCCCTGGTGGTAGTAGTGGCTGCCCTCCTATGCGCTCAGGGTTGGGAGGTTAGCATTATGACTGACTGGCTGGTTTCAGGATAAATGAACCAGCAGTACTGGTAATTTACCAAGCAAATTGTGATATAACTGAATAATTGTTGAAAGCTGTGTAAAACACCAATCAATTAGATCAATTCTTTATAACAAGTAATTGATTGATTGATTGGGTTCAACGCCATATTTAACAATTTCTCAGTTATATCACGGCGGCCAGTTCACCTACTCATGCATTTCCTGGTTTTCTCACACCAGTACTCCACACAATAATCTTCCCAAGCAACTGACTGCTTTTCCACATAGACTGAGCCCATTGGTGGAAGACGAATGACGCATGTCGCATTGACTTTTGTCAATCGTTGGAAAGAAAGTTGGCCGAGCCGGGATTCAAACTCACAACCCCCGGATTGACAGCTCGCGTTGCTACCGACTGAGCTACCAGGGCTCGGCTTATTACAAATAAGGGAACAAGTTTTATCAAAAACTTTCTGTACTTATTCAGAATGTCAAGATAATCCTTCTGCTACTTTATGTCCCTATAACTACTGTTGCCTGGAAACCAATTTCCGGATTTTATGCTGGATTGATCTACTGATGATATATATTACAGCACCATAATTATATAGAAAGATCACCATATCGAGGGCTTGGCGTGAAACGGTTGTAACTAAAATTGGTATTTTTTTACCAAGGTTAATCACCTTGCCATAAAGTCTTTTATAAGCGTTAAATCATTTTTCTTGGTAAACAATGTAAATTTAGGTGCCATTTCTCGTTCTGAGCAATGGCACCTAAATTTGCATTGTTTACAAAGGGGTCAAAATTGCCCCTAAACCGGGGTTTTCAAAATAGGTTTTAAGTTACAACCATTTCACGCCAAGCCCTCGATATACAATTCAAAGATGATTAACTGTTTATTTCATGGACTGTGTTTTTATTGACATTGTATCGACAAACGCTGTTCTGTCTTCATCTTTTACTGGTTGCTTTGTTGTTTTATGCCACATTGTGAGGATTCCAGTGGTGATCTTTATGGGTTTGCATGTCGGCCGAGTCACACAAAAAACAGACCTTCGGAGGTTTCGGAATTGTTAGAAGTTGTACTACCAAATTGTATACTTGACCCTTTCCCACATGTAGAAGCTTTATGAAGCCTCTGCGGCAGACGACTTTTGAAAACCTTGTGACAAAAGGAGAAATTGCCCAAAACAAGCAATTTCTCCATTTGACACAATGTTTTCGACTTTTCTCAGTAATTTAAACTTCATTTATAGAGATTTTCTGTGCGTTTGTCTAGGTATTTTCAAAGTCGTCTGCTGTAGATATGTTGTATGTGGGAATGTTTGTAGGACTATAAGCAAACAGGGAAGATCCTGATCAGACTTCACAGAATAACAGGCTTATCTGGATCATCACTGTTTGCCTTATTCAGATTAATTAAGGTCAATTATTGTGTGACTTGACGCATTTCATGGACACCTTGTATATTTACCACATCTGAAATTGACATCTTTTGACTCTCAACAATGCAAGAATAATTATTGACTTCAATCGGAAGAATTCGCTCATGATAAGTAATTTTTAAAAAAAACGGGGCGTATTATAGTTTTACCTGCGGCGGATGGGCGAGCGGGCGGGCGGCGTCCAGTATGTTGTCTGCTCAATAACTTTAGAAGCCTTTGTCCAATCATCACCATATTTGGTCAGAATGTGTATTGGCATAATATCTTGGACAAGGTCGATAACTAGCCATATCACTCTAGTCACTCGAGAGTTATCTCCCTTTAATTATTGAAATTACCTAAAATTGGTCTTGTCTGCTCAATAACTTTAGAAACCTTTGTCCAATCACCACCATATTTGGTCAGAATGTGTATCTGCATAATATCTTGGACAAGTTTGATAACCAGTCATATTGCTGTCGTCACTCGAGAGTTTGTTCGATAACTAGCCATATCACTCTAGGCCCTCGAGAGTTATCACCCTTTAATTATAGAAATTACCTAAAATTGGTCTTGGTCTATAGAATGCATCACTAGTTTCACAATATAATCTGACTATTCAGAGTTATGGCCCTTATATTACTTAAATTACATAAAGTTTATGTTGTCCGTGCTGCAAGTCGAATACATTTTATTTGATCATCACCAAATTTAGACAATATGTTGATGTGCAGAATATCTTGGTCAGGTTCGATAACTAACCACGTTATCTTAGTCACTCCACACTTATGTCCTCGAAATGGCCAAAACTGTATTAACAGTGTCCGCTCTCTAAATTTGCCTGGCGTACAACCAATTATCACTGTACCTGGTCTCAAAAAAAAAAGGACGGGCATATTTTGTGACAGTTGCATGAAGAGCATGATGTTATATTGACTTGATGTATATCCAACTCTCAGAAGCATTAAGTGCCTTGGGTGCCTCGGTTCAATCATCTGCCGAGTCATACCAACGACTTTGAAAATGGTTGTAATGGCTGCCATCCTTGGCGCTCAGGGTTGCGGGTTAGCATATTTTGATATCAGATTCCTTCAAGGCCAATTTAATTTAATTTGTCGAAAGACATAACCTTCAGGGGCAGGATCTGTAAAAACTTTCCTTGGTTGAACCTCTACCTAATTCCTTCAAGCCATTGATTAGTCAAAAGACTTGACCACCAGGTTATGGGGCTGTTTTAGCCTTGAGGTCCAGATTGTAAGATTTTGAAAACTCTTTCCTAAGTAACTAAATGTTTAGTTTTGATATACTAACTGGTAAATAAACCTTTCTTTGATGACCTTCTAAGTTATATTAATTTGGAGCTGTATACTGGTCCTCTTTGGTTCTTGTAATGACTTTTCTGATTGGCATGACAAATCACACTGCATTACTCAGGTGAGCGATCCAAGGCCATCATGGTCCTCTTGTTTTCAAAGTCATTATATACAAAGTACCACTGTTTTTGACCGTGGGTTACTAAAACCTGGTAAAAGTATATGAGAAGAATTACTACAGTCAATGAAAGCATCAAATAACAGTAGTACAACAATAACATTATCACCAAGAATGATAAAGAAGTAATCAAACAGGGAAATAATGACAACACTGGGTCATCAACAGGGATGTTTTTGTGGTCTGGTCTATTTACTTATGGTTACTGGACAATAATCACAACAAATAGACCTCCAACATGCACAATGGAGCATGAATAAATTCCCATGAATAATGGCGCCAATGGATCAAAGGTCAATGAAAACAGGGGTCAATAAGTAAATGGGTCGACGACTTTCACAACAAATTGGAATAGTGTATGGCTTCATAATAAAAAACAGTAATTAACCCTTTCCCACATACAACAAATCTGCAGCAGTTAACTGAACAATCCGAAGTGTATTTTTGACAAATGCAGAAGACACCCATGAAAACTTATGATAACAGTTTATATCACAAATTGTTGCTATTTGCATTAAAACTGTCATTTATGCTTTGACATACAACATGCCTGCAGACAACTTTGAAAGCATCTAGGCAAAAATATGGAAACTTTATAAATGAAAGCATATTTATTATATATGGTTGAAAACATTTTGACAAAGGGAGAAATGGCTCATGATGAGCACTTTGTCACAATACTTATAAGTGGTCTGCTGCCGAGATGTCAGAAAGCGTCTACATGTCACACAGGGTTAAGTTGAACAGTAAAAGATGTTCTTGTCAAGAGATCATCTGCATATTAATCCAAAAATGGCCTAGATTTTAGATGCCCTTGAAGAATTGGACAAGGAATCAGTCCAAGTAAACAGGTCAATTGCCTCTCACCTCTGATCTATGTGAGAAAGTAGTCAGTGGCTTCGAAAGAATGTTGTGTAAGTATTGGTGTGGGAAAGCCAGGAAAACATGGGTAGGTGCACTGACCGCCGTGATATGACCAAAGCTGTTGAAAGCGGCGTTAAACTCCAAACAAACAAACAAACCAAGTAAACAGGACCCTCTAGAAGTGTTCTAATCAGTATTATAAAATCATTCTGTCTGTTAGTCACAATGGTTCAAGTTTGACAAGCGGAAACAACGTTTTGATTAAATACAGAAAGACGACATACAGTTATTCAATCTATATTGCTTTTTCCTGAAACATTTTGTCTGTTTGTGACCTGTTGTAATTTAACCTTTATTGTTTTCAATATCTTTCGTAGTGTTGATGTCGGTTTGTGACCTATAGTATTTTAACCTTCATTGTTTTCAATTTCTTTCTTATTGTTGATGTATGATCATTTAGGTCAATCTAGTGTTAAACGGTCGCTTTCAGCCAATTGTTTAACCCTTTCCCACCTGCAGACGCATTATGACGTTTGACGCAATAGCAGCAGATGACTTTTCAAAATATTGTGCAACAATGTTTTCAACTTTATTCAACAATTAAGCTATCTTTTATGGAGATTTTTCATTTTTTTGTTGCTATGTTTTCACAGATTTCTGCTGCAGATTTGTTGTATGTGGGAAAGGGTTACAGCAACCACTGTTCTAGGTGTCTGCAGCAAGCAAATAAAATCAAAATTCTCCAAGTTCAGAATTCCAGGTTTTTGCATGGAAACTTGATGTAATGAAACTAGAGTAACGAACCATCAACTAGGTGCCATTGTTCATCTGACGTTTTTAATTTCAACAAGAGATCCAATATCTCATGTTCATCTGACATTTTTAATTTGAACATGAGATCCAAGATAGCGTGTTTATCTGACGTTTTTAATTTCAACATGTGATCCAAGATGGCATGTTCATCTGACGTTTTTAATTTCAACAAGAGATCCAAGATGGCATGTTCATCTGACATTTTTAATTTCAACATGAGATCCAAGAGAATGAAACTGCAAAGAGTAAACACTTAATAAAAAGGACTGGACCTTATGTTATAAGGCATTCTTTACATCAGAAAAGGGGCAAAATGGCAAAATGGCAAAAAAAAATCCATTTTTAGTAAAGTGTTAGATTAAAGTGTTGAAAATCTCTATAATGGAAACATGACTCAATAATTATTCTTCATTTATAGATTCTTTCTGTATTTGAGCCTATATTATATTGTCTGCTGCACACTTGTAGTACTTGGCAGATTTGGCAAAGGGATTACAATTACACTGGCTGAACTATGGAAATTAATTTGGGAACTTCCTGACCAAGCAGGATATTTGTTTCATGATAATATGCAATTGTTTCATTTCGTCAATGTTTTGGCAATGTATAAAGAAACAAAACATAGATAACAATGAATGCTTTTATCAAAGCAAGTGTTAAGTTGTCTGTCAAAGTTCCTGATGAAATCCAGGTCAAATGTTACTAATAGTCTACCAAAAGGAAACAAATTCTTTTGGGGATAGGTTTTTTGGCGTAAATTGACAAGTCAATATATGAAATCAACGCCCTGACGAAGTTCTTTCGTCACTTTTAGACAATTAATGGTCTGGCAAAAATCTAATAAATGTCATGTTAACTTTTTTTCTTACGGTTTGTATCTTTTATTGGATTGATGGTTTTCTATGGAAAGAGAATGCAATAGATAAAATTTGCTTCATGTTACATTATCACAACCACCAAGTAATAGCAATTTAAAAGTAGTTAGGGGTGTAATAGAACTAGTGCTTGACTGGAAACAGTTTATTCATTTATATATTTGGCAGACACATGTTTATACGTTACATAAAATCTACAAAAGTCACAACATCTCTGTGAAGGGGAGCTACTTTGAAAAGAGGGATTGAAGTTATTCATTCCTGATATTGTATATATACAAAAAAGTCATGTACACTCAGAGGACTAGATAAGGGGGAGTGAACAGATCTTTTCCCCACAATATTTCTCTTATTACTCAACCAAATCCTATGTAGTGGGTACTCAAAAGAATCGTCTCACTGAGACGATTCTTTTGAGTACCCACAACATAGGGTTTGAATGTCAAATAAGGATTTTAGAACATGAAAAATGCCCCTTATCTAGAGCTCTGTATAATACTAACATCAGGGACTGGAAGAGAGAAAAGTAATTCCATGCTAATATTTTAATAATTACAAGTCAATAACAATCATTGTAAATTTCTGTAAAATGATTCTCTTTTTTGATTTATTTAAGATTTAGATTTTGATAATACAACCATCAATGTCAATTGTTCACTTGGTATTATAAATCAATTTAGATGATTCTGGTTTTCTTTTATCAACATTCTTATATTTAAGGTATAAAACGAAGACAGTTTGTATTATGAATTCTAACTCTTCTTACAGAGGTCCAAAGTTGTTCTCATGGTCTGGACGTCCGTGTAACATAACATCCTCGTTAAAAACCCTAAAATGCTGATGCCTTTGATAGAGATCATAAATTTTAGCTCCACTGGCTGAAAGCCAATCAAGCTCGTTGTGGTGCTCAGTCTCAGAGTCCATGCTTTTATTTTTTGCTTCAAACAGTTTGTCCTCTGTATCCAGTGAGTCAATTATTAAGTAGAATCCTTTCAATGTCCTCTCCTAAATTTCGTCAAATCTTTTGGATCAATTGCAGAATTTGGGTTGTCATAACAACAGGAATAAAAAAAAATTCTTCTAATCTATTCTGCTGATTTTCAAATTATTTTGTAGAAATGTTTCTTGGCTGATCCTCTACCAGATTCCTGCAAACCATGACTTCTAGGGGTTGGACGTTTTAGCTTTATATGACAGCAGTGAACAATTTCAAAATTGTCTTCTTGGAAGGTTATGGCTGCATTATAGTGAACAATTTCTATTTCTCTCCTCGGAACATTTTGGCCCCTATGTTCAAATTGTTCAAAGAATTGATCCTAGTGCGACTGGCAACTGACTATGAGATTCCTTCAAGCTATGTTGTGTTTTAAAAAGATATGGCCTCCAGGGGTGGGATGTTTTACTTCAAGCTATGTTGTGTGTTTAAAAGATATGGCTTCCAGGGGTGGGGATGTTTTACCTCAAGCTATGTTGTGTATTAAAAAGATATGACTTCCAGGGGTGGGGATGTTTTACTTCAAGCCATGTTTTGTATTAAAAATATATAGCTTCCAGGGGTGGGGATGTTTTACCTCAAGCTATGTTGTGTATTAAAAAGATATGGCTTCCAGGGGTGGGGATGTTTTACTTCAAGCTATGTTGTGTATTAAAAAGATATGGCTTCCAGGGGTGGGGATGTTTTACTTCAAGCCATGATTTGTATTGAAAATATATAGCTTCCAGGGGTGGGGATGTTTTACTTCAAGCTATGTTGTGTATTAAAAAGACATGACTTCCAGGGGTGGGGATGTTTTACTTCAAGCTATGTTGTGTATTAAAACGATATGGCTTCCAGGGATGGGGATGTTTTACTTCAAGCTATGTTTTGTATTAAAAAGATGTGGCTTCCAGGGGTGGAGATGTTTTACTTCAAGCTATGTTGTGTATTTAAAAGAAATGGCTTCCATGGGTGGGGGTATTTTACTTCAAGCTGTATTGTGTATTTAAAAGATATAGCTTCCAGGGGTGGAGATGTTTTACTTCAAGCTATGTTGTGTATTAAAAAGGTATGGCTTCAAGGGTTGGAGATGTTTTACTTCAAGCTATGTTGTGTATTTAAAAGAAATGGCTTCCTTGGCTGGGGATATTTTACTTCAAGCTGTGTTGTGTATTTAAAAGGTATAGCTTCTATTGGTGGGGATGTTTTACTTCAAGCTATGTTGTGTATTTAAAAGGTATGGCTTCCTGGGGTGGGGTGGTTTTACCCTTAAATCCTTTCTCACTTCTAGACACATTTTGAGGCATCTGCATGATGTGCAATTTCTCCTTTGCCCCAATGTTTTCAACTCTATTGAACAATTATAATTATACCCCCTTCGAAGAAGAGGGGGTATATAGGAGTCACTGTGTCGGGCAGTCTGTCTGTCTGTCTGTCTGTCTGTCTGTCGGCCGGAAGCCATATTTTGTCCGGCCTATTTCTTACAAACCACTTGGTAGAATTCAATACATGAAGCTTCTATACCAAGAGGAGATGTGCATATCCTAAAGGGGTTACAATTGCATGATATTTTACAGAGTTATGGCCCTTTTACTAATTAAGTTATGGTGTAGGTCAAGGTGCTGTTTAGGGGGTATTTATCAACTTCAGTGATCTAGTTTATACTATATTAAGAGATTTTCCATATTTTTGCCTACATGTTTTCTGCTGCAGATAGATATATTATATATTGGAAAGGGTTAAGCCTGAAAATTTAAGGAACCCTTCTTCTCAGAATATATTGGTCTGATTTTGAACTAATTGAAGACCCTCTACCAGATCTTGGCATCAAATATAGCCTCCAGGGAAAGTGCCTATTTTACCCTTTATGGTTACAGTGAAAACTTTAAAAATCTTCTTCTCAGAACATATTTGGCCTAATTTAAAATCATTTCATTGAAAGTTGTCTCTTTACCAGATTCCTTCATCTAATATTGATTGGTCAAAATACATGGCCATCAGGAGGTTGGGCTGTCCTTCATGATAATATTTTGCCTAACAGCAGTGGAGGATACTGGGCTCTCTTGAGCCTCTTGTTTTCTGATGACGGGGACGTTTTAAAACATGATGACGAATGGTGTGCAATTTCTCCTATTGCTACAATGTTTCTCTCTATATCCAATATTTATACAATTATATAGAATCCGGGACAAAATGCCACAGGACATAATGCCACGGACAAAATGCCACAATATGAAAAGATGACAAAATGCCACAGTTTATTTCGAAAACATTTTATTGTGAATTATAATGTTAAAGCAGCACACCACAAGTGTTGTGGGATGCCAGGATGTCAAATGGGATGTGTGGATAGCTGATAAAAGTGATAGATCATGAACTGTTTCACTCAAATACTGTTGCCAGCTGTGGTGTGCTGCTTTAACACTATAATTCACAATAAAATGTTTTCTCTTCATATTGTGGCATTTTGTCCGTGGGCATTATGTCCTGTGGCATTTTGTCCATGGACATTATGTCTGGATACCAATTATATATTATAATATATTTTCCCATACATTTATCTAGAAGTCTATTGCTGTAGATTTGTTTTTTTTGAACATGGGTTTAATCCATGCCACAGGAAACCTGACTACAAGGAAATTGTAACCAAAATAAAGAGCGATCTTAGTCTTTGTGATGAATCAGATCTGATTGAACTTTTATACAGTCATTTCAGGGCATAGCCTTTCTCCCAAATCTTCAAAATCATGGAAACTGAGTGGATTGTAAACCATTTAAGGTTCTGGTCATGAACCGGCTGATCTAGAAGACATTGCACATGGGATGATGTGTGAATAATGAGACCATAGCACCTTATTATGGTAATTGGTTACACCATGCCTCTTGAAAATGGACCAGGTCACCTACACAAATCGAGGGCTTGGCGTGAAACTAAAATTTGTAATTTTTTACCAAGGTTAATCATCTTGCCATCCATGTAGTCTTTATAAGCCTTAAATAATTTTTCTTGCTAAACAATGGAAATTTAGGTGTCATTGCTCGTTCTGAGCGATGGCACCTAAATTTGCATTGTTTACAAAGGGGTCAAAATTGCACCTAAACCAGGGTTTTCAAAATAGGTTTTTAGTTACAACTGTTTCACGCCATGCCCTCGAAATGCAAGCATTGGTGGATGATATTAATTCAGAGCTCTAGATAAGAAGTTTTTCATGTTCTAAAATATTTATTCGACCTCCAAAACCTATGCCAGTTTGAGTACCTACAACATATGTTTTAATGAGTGCTTACAGAGAAACCTGTTCACTCTGAATTATCTTAGTGCTTTATGATATAATGGAGGTTCCCCTTCATCTAATGGAAGATGTCAATGTGACATTACAATCTCCCAATACAAATTGTCAGTGGCTGAAAAATTGACTTTATAATACATCTTCTTTGGGACCATTTATACTGCAATGTTTATTGGTGTAGACAAAAATGCAAATATCCTTGATGTTTTCTTTTGATTTATTGTTGATTTCCTTGTAAAGTCATTTGGCTTATGTGACAAATGAACCAAATTTACATACATTTGAAATAACCAAGAGATAGTTGTTTGTCTAACTTCATTCCGACTGGTGTCGATCCCCGGCTAGGGTCATACGAAAGAATTTAAAAATGGTAGTAATGGCTGCCTTCTTTGGCCTTCAGGGTTGCATGCATGGTTAGCATTACACCTGACTGGCTGGTGTCAGGATAAATGGACCAGTAGTACTGGTAGCTTACCCAGGAAAGGCTGTGATATAACTGAAAAATTGTTGAAAGCGATGGAAAACTCCAATCAATGACTATAGTGTCGTACCCAGAGCTCTAGGTAAGGGGTTCTTTGAATTTTCTAAAATCCTTATTTGACACTATAACCCTATGTTGTGAATTCTCTCAATAAGAAGATTCTTTTGAGTACCCACATCATAGGGTTTGGTTGGATAATAAAAGAGATACTGTTTGGCAAAGAGCTATATAATCCCTCCTTATCTGGACCTCTGGTTGTCGTACCTCTTACATCCAGGGGTTGTGAGTTCGAATCCCGGCTCAGCCAACTTTCTTTCCGACGATTGACAAAAGTCAATGCAACATGCGGCATTCGTATTCCACCAATGGGCTAAGTCTATGTGGAAAAGCAGCCAGTTGCTTGGGAAGATTGTTGTGTAGAGTACTGGTGTGAGAAAACCAGGAAATGCATGAGTAGGTGAACTGGCCGCCGTGAGAAATTGTTAAAAATGGCGTTAAACTCCAATCAATCAATCAATCGTACCTCTTACAGCAATGGGCTAAACAGTCCATATTGGTATGTAGCCAGTTACCTGAGAAGAGAGTTGTGGGTAGAACTATTATAATAAGTGCAACAAAGCCAGGGAAAAAGTGGGAATTCGAGCTGTTCGTTTTATACATTCTCTTTTTTCACTGTACTATAATGATCAGTGACTCTATATATGGGGATCTTAACCCTTTCCCTCATATGGCAATTCTGCAGCAGACGACTTTGAACGCATTTTGTCAAAAAATAGAAAATCTCCATAATTGAAAGGATAACCTATGACAAAAAGTGGAAAACATTGTGTCAAAAGAAGAAATTTTGTGCAATTTCTTCTTTTGTCACTATGTTTTCAAAAAGCCGTCTGCTGCAGAGGCATCAAAAAATGTCTATATGAGGGAAAGGGTTAAAGTCTTTTCTCTAAGTCCCACGAAATGTTTTTTATTCTATAATTGTAAAAATACATTTACTAATGTTTTTCACACGAACACACTAGCAAATCCTAATTTGCCCTCTCGGAATTATCTGTTTTCTGAAAATAATGTGACAAAAGAAGAAATTGCTCATGTTGACTTTTACAAATCAAAATCTATTTAATCAAAGTGGTCATTTTGAAAGTTCTAACTATCTGACACTCCTTATTTTAAAATAATTCAAAGAATTTAGTCAACAGATCTAATGTTGGTTTAACCCTTTCCCTCATACGACAATTCTGCAGCAGACGACTTTGAATATATTTCCTTTAAACATAGGTTATCCATTCACTCCATAATTGAATGGATAACCTATGACAAAAAGTGGAAAACATTGTGGAAAAAGGAGAAATTGCACGTTTTGTGCAATTTCTTCTTTTGTCACTATGTTTTCAAAAAGCTGTCTGCTGCAGAGGCGTCAGAAAGCGTCTATATGAGGGAAGGGGTTAAATGTCTTTTTATTTTATTGTACCTCAGCTCATCCTTATGACTTGTTCACCCTTTTTCACATCTGACAAGGCTGCAGTAGACAGGGAAAACTCTGAAATGATTAAAATTGTTGTTGAATAATGTTGCAAATGGTTAATTTGCTCTTTAATGAGCTATTTTTAACCAGGTTTTCCGAAGGAAAAATCTGGTTATTAGTTTGGCGAAGTCGGCGGGTGGGCGTCAACTTTCCTTGTCCGGACTATAACTTTGCCATGCATAGAGATCTTTTCAAATAACTTGGCACAAACATGCACCATATCAAGACGATGTGCCAAATGCAAAAAAAAAAATCTGTAGATTTAAGGTCAAGGTCACAGTGAAAAGAAATAGACTTTAATTGAATTTTTCTTGTCCGGACCATAACTTTGTCATGCATAGAGATATTTTCAAATAACTTGGCACAAACATGAACTATATCAATATGATGTGTCACATGCAAAACTTTTGTCTGTAGCTTTAAGGTCAAGGTCACAGTGACAACAAATAGACATCAGTTGAACTTTTCTTGTCCGGACAATAACTTTTTCATCCATAGAGATATTTTCAAATAGCTTGGAACAGATATACACCATATCAAGACGCTGTGTCATATGCACAATTTATGTGTTTAGCTTCCAGGTCAAGGTCACAGTGACAGAAAATATACTTTACTTGAACTTTTTTTGTTCAGACCATAACTTTACCATGCATATAGATATTTTCAAATAACTTCGCGCAAATATGCTTCATATTAAATAACTTGGCAATTTAAAAGAATATGGCATAGATATGAGTAAGTTTCATAACCTCAGGCCCTGGATCTAGTCTGTTTGCAAAGGCATAAACGTGTTACTATCAAGTAAAGGGTTAAGGCAGATCACTGATTATCAACCTGGCATAAGGGATCCTAAAATGTGGCTGCTTACAACAAAAGGTTGCTTAATATCTGTTATCTATTATATGTTCTTAATAAATGAGGCCATCAACACACGATTGACTGTATTGAACTGATATCTGTTAGATAAAATTGTGATATATTTAATTGACAAAGTAATTATGATTATTCATCAATAGAAATATTCCCTGTTACTTGAATTACTAGCTTTGATTAACTATTAACAGAAAGATTTGACAGATCTGTTAATTCTTAATTAAACACCTTCCATTATAGAAAACCTGGTTTCATGGAATTTCCATGTCTTGTTCACTTTGCCACAATGTTTTTAAAATTTGTCTGCTGCAAATTCATAAAAAATATATTTGCATGAGGAAAAAGGTTTTAACCTTTAACCCTTTCCCTCATATAGACACTTTCTGACGCCTCTGCAGCAGACAGCTATTTGAAAACATAGTGACAAAAGAAGAAATTGCACAAAACGTGCAATTTCTGCTTTTGCCACAATGTTTTCCACTTTTAGTCATAGGTTATCCATTCAATTATAGAGATTTTCTACTTTTTTACAAAATATGTTCAAAATAGTCTGCTGCAGAATTGTTGTATTAGGGAAAGGGTTAAGAACAGATCAATGTCCGATCGGTTGTTTTGGATGCCCGAATGTTTACTTGTTGTGATACTTCCTATTATTGACCAACACATGAAGTACAGTCACGCTAGTTGTTCAATTTATTTCCATATCTCAGGAGGATCATTTGGTTTTTTGGCAGCATAGGTTACAAAGTTTGTGCCTTTAGAAACTTATGATCTGTCAATGAAAACCAATAACATAAATCTTTTCCCATATGAAGACACACCTACAGCAGGCAATTTTTAAATAATTGTGGCAAAAGAATTTGTCTGCTGCAAATTCATAAAAAATATATCTGCATGAGGGAAAAAAGGTTTTAAGAACAGATCAATGTCTGATCGGTTATTTATGCATGCCCTGTGTTGTGATACTTCCTATTATTGACCAACACATGAAGTACAGTCACACTAGTTGTTCAATTTATTTCCATATCTCAGGAGGATCATTTGTTTCTTTGGCAGCATAGGTTACAAAGTTGTGCCTTTAGAAACTTATGATCTGTCAATGAAAACCAATAACATAAATTCTTTCCCATATGAAGACGCACCTCCATTGGCAATTTTTAAATAATTGTGGCAAAAGAAGAAATTACACATTATGAGCAATTTCTCCTTTTGCTACATCATTCAACATTATTATTATATTGTCTCCATAATTACAGATCAGATGTACGAATAACAAATTTAATCATTTTATGAGAAGCGAAGAGTCAAAAACGTTAAAGTAAGTGTTCAGATATCACAAAATAGAAGCGTAATCAAGCATTTCATACGCAAAGTTTATTGGGTTTTATGCCATTTCAACATTATTTCAATTATATCAGCGCAACAGTTCACTTATTCATGATCCCTGGGTAAACATTCAAGTACTAGGCTAGGCAATGTGCCTTGCCCAAGGACATTTCACTATGACCACTGCGACTTGGGATCGAACCCAAGTCATACACAAGTAATAAATACATTTCTTCAAAAAGATAATATATTGTTATTAAACCACAGTACACTAATGTACATAGTTCATTTTATCAAAGCCATGCAAGCCCCGGTAGCTCAGTTGGTAGCGACGCAGGCTGTCAATCCAGGGATTGTGAGTTTGAATCCCGGCTTGGCCAACTTTTTTTACATGCGTCATTCGTCTTCCACCAATGGGCTAAGTCTATGTGGAAAAGCAGCCAGTTGCTTGGGAAGATTGTTGTGTGGAGTACTGGTGTGAGAAAACTAGGAAATGCATGATTAGGTGAACTGGCCGCCGTTATATAACTGAGAAATTGTTAAAAATGGCGTTAAACTCCAATCAATCAATCAATCAGAATGTTTGTCTTAGTGATATCTAGGCCATTCTAAACTGGCTGGTTAAAAACTAGGTCAGATTTAAGGAAAATCTTGTTAACACTCTGGAAGCCACATTTTTGGCTTGAGCATGTTGAAACTTTGTCAGAATGAATCATTTTATCCAAACTGTTGAATTCTCTCTATGGGGACTTTATATATTTATTTTGTTACCTTTTTCAACAGACATTTATTTGTGTAAGGCAGGATCAGATGCTGTTAACCCTTTCCCTCATACGACAATTCTGCGGCAGACGACTTTGAACGTATTTTGTCAAAACATAGAAAATCTCCATAATTGAATGGATAACTCATGACAAAAAGTGGAAAACATTGTGGCAAAAGGAGAAATTGCACGTTTTGTGCACTTTCTTCTTTTGTCACTATGTTTTCAAATAGCCGTCTGCTGCAGAGGCATCAGAAAGCATCTATATGAGGGAAAGGGTTAATAAAAAGAAATTGGATTGGTTAAAATTATTAATTAATTAAAATTGGCAATGGGTTTTTACAACAATGGAGAGTTAAACCTGATTATTTGTTATGACCGTAATTTTTCATTTATATGTATCCCCATGGACTATTTCCTAACAGACACTGTTCCAACGAAGTTGGTTCTGTGATAATAAGGCATTAATCAGATTAATCCTTTCCCACATGCATCAAATTTGCAGCAGATGACTTCTAAATCATAAAAAAATATGAAAAGTCTCTAAAAACAACAGAACCATTATTGAATAAAGCTGAAAACATTTTCGAAAAATGAGAAATGGCTCATTATGAGCCATTTCTTCTTTCGCCACATAGTTTTCAAAAGTCATCTGCTGCAGAAGCATCAGTAAGCATCTGTATGTGGGAAAGTGTTAAATATATAAGCTGTAACTGTCGATTTGGGGTTTTATTGACCCTCTGTAAATTGGGCCATATTAGAGGTACTTTTTTGTAAAATTACTGAAGCTACATTTCTAGAGTTGCATCAAAAGTTGCATTGATGATCATTTTACTTGTAGCTCTCAATTTAACATTGAATATGCATAGGCTCACCTGAGTCTACACTGTATGCAGATGCAATAATTAAGACTCCAAATTAATTGCCAGACATGGCTCATGTATCTGTGTTATTGGAAGTCGCCAGTAGGCGGCTTCCTGTAGGAATACTTTGCAATTTAGCACAAAGAGATATATAGACCTGCCAGTGTGACCACATATCAGAATTTCTCTTTGTCCTTACTAAGTATATTAATTTAAGATAAATAACTTTTGAAACATCCCTTTTGCCTCTATATACATATGTGAGTTTTACAAATTAAAAGAAAGACAAAGGCCGGTATATTAATGTAATATATCTACATTTTTAGTTAAGCGAAATTCATACTGTATCTAGTCTAAACAGTCAAATAGAGAACTATTCTCCAAAAAATGTAGCTAAATGTAGTCTGGTTCCTTACATCCTATGATATATTACGCAGTAATTAGAAAAAGAAGCCAGGACCCGTATTCACCAAACTTTTCATTTTAGAAGTTGACTAAATTTAAATCTAAATATTTAGTCCACTTTTTGGATTCCCAGCGTTTTTAGATTTAGTCCGTATTAACCAATGCGTTTAAAACCGATCTCAATTTGGTCCAGTTTGTAAATTTTGTAAGCGGCCGCGCATCGACTCTGGTTCCCGAATAAAGTTAGGAGCTGAAACAAAAGACAGTACCATTCATCTATAGTCTATTTATAGATTTTCATTTTTATCGTTTTTTCACATAAATGACATCTCAATTTTCAATCAACTATTCATTTGCTTTGTTTTTAATTATCTGACTCTCATGTTCAGTATAATGTCTTCCTTTTTTACTATGTTGCGAGACGAAAACTTCATCTGTCGCATTTTGTCGTTTTCGATCATCTTTCATTTTCATTCATTTATGCATTTTGTTTTTCGCAAATATCGCTGAAATTATCTCCTTTGATTGCACATTCTTGCACATACTTGATTCAAAATCAACTTTGAGTACAATTGTCATCGCAAAATGCAGACATGAAAAGATTTAAACCAAAGAAAAATCTGTTTTAAGATAAATTATGCTGCCTAGTTAATTTGATTTTTTATGAATATCGCGGTAACACGATTTCGGTGTATTTTGCCTAGCCGACAACATGTTTTATCACGGATGCGATGTGAACTTCAAGAAAACTTTAAGAAAACTTCAAGTAAACTTAAATGAAATGAAATCTTCTGGTTCTTACAAACAAAGTGTGATCGGATTAACTGAACTGTATTTAATACAGACACTTTCCGAGGTAGTCCTCTGCAGCAAATATGGTTTGAAAACATTGTGGCAAAAGTAGAATTGTTTCAACTTCGTTCAATTATAATTATGATTGTTCTTTCAATTATAGAGAGTGTCTTTATTTTTGAATACCGGTAAATGCTTTGAAAGACATTTGTTGCAGAATTGTTGTATGTGGGAAATGTATTATAAATGTTCTTTTAAATATTTTAAATATCTTTGTCTAACAAAAAATTGCCTTTAAATGTTTGTAATATAAAAGTACTCTAAAGTCATGATTTTACAGTTTGAGAAATAATTTAAATGTTCCTCTTTCTTATTTCTTTACATGAAACGAAATATTGCGGCTTCTCTTTGATGCTTTGTGTCAAACATTCGTCTTGTATTTTCATTATGATTTCAATTTCCGCAAATAAAGACCCGTTCATGACTGATAAAGGCGCAAATAAAGACCCGTTCATGACTGATAAAGGCGCAAATAAAGACCCGTTCATGACTGATAAAGGCGCAAATAAAGACCCGTTCATGACTGATAAAGGCGCAAATAAAGACCAGTTCATGACTGATAAAGGCAACATTAGACACCTGTGCACAGATGGCCTATGAAAGTAGAAATTGATTTGTTGTTTGGTATTTTACTCCTCTTTCAACAAGTCTTTGGTATGACCCAGTCTGGGATCGAACCCGCCACCTCCTGCATTTTAGGCGGACACTCGACCACAACGCCACCAAGGCGGTTAGAAATGGCTAAAAAGAAGCAATTTCTGCTTTACCATCACAAGGCTGTGTTAGATTTATTGTTTTTCAAATTTGTGTTGTATAACTTTCTTCCATTAGTTCATAAAAACCATTTAAGCAGATGAGTGAAAATGTATTGTCCATGAGTACTTTATTTGACACATGGAATATCAAATCTTTATTACCAAGCAATTGTCAAATATAAGTTTTGTTGTGATATTGAATGGAGATATTTTTAAAACTCAAATGCATAAATTCTTGCCATTTCTTTGTGCCATGCAACTCAATCATTTTAAAAGTTTATCAAATACTAAAGTACATTGTATATCTCCTTCCAGCATGCAGACACATTTTGATGCATCTGCAGGAGATGACATTTGATGTTTGTGCGACAAAAGGAGAAAGTGCTCATAATGAGCACAATGTGTTCAATTCTAATTAATAATTAACTTTCCATTTTAGAGATTTTCAATATATTTGCTTGGATGTTTTCAATGTTATCTGCATGTAATTTGTTGCATGTGAGAAAGGGATATATTGACTGTCTACTGTATCAAATAATCAGCTATATATTGGTAGCGTAAAGACTATTTTATGGGTTTATTTCATGTCTATGATCATCCTGTTTTCGTATTTTGTGGGGAGAAAATTGCAACGAAAGACACCTCCGGGACGCCTTTCCATATAATTCCTCAAACAATTTCTTCCAAATGCTGTCAATGTACAGTTTATTGTACGATGCTGTCACAGTCTTTATTGCTTTGTAATTAACCGAAGTACTATTTTGTGTGTTGTGTTGAAATAAAACATTCCCCTATATCTATCTGTTCTCTCACCGAGGTTATAAAGAGTTCATGCCTAATTTGACTCCATGCAAATGAAATACTTTCGGTATTAGGTACCAATACACAGTTGGAAGCTTATTAACCCTTTCCCTCATATATACGCTTTCTGACGCCTCTGCAGCAGACGTCTTTTTGAAAACATAGTGAAGAAGCAGACGACGACGCCAAGGGTATCATAATAACCTGACTTTTTATCTTCGAAAAACTAACAAGCTTAAAGTTGGTACTATACTTAACCCTTTCCCTCATATAGACGCTTTCTGATGCCTCTGCAGCAGACAGCTTTTTGAAAACATAGTGACAAAAGGAGAAATTGCACAAAACGTGCAATTTCTCCTTTTGCCACAATGTTTTCCACTTTTAGTCATAGGTTATCCATTCAATTATAGAGATTTTCTATTTTTTGACAAAATACGTTCAAAGCTGTCTGCTGCAAAATTGTTGTATGAGGGAAAGGGTTAACTCTCTCCCATATATAGATGCTTTCTGACGCCTCTACCGTAGTACCTCAAAATTACAATTGATCATTATTTCTTATTTTGACCATGGCCACATAAACAGAATATTCCAATCCCAAGTGTTGTATCCAACACATATTGATGCATGAGCAGCAGATGACATTTGAAAATGTTGTGGCAAAACGAGAAAATGCTCAGTGTGACACTTAGTATGAGCAATTTCTCCTTTTGTCACAATGTTTTCAACTCTTTTCAATGATTGTTCTTTCTTTGGACTTTTCCCTATTTTTTTGGAAGAAGTTGCTGCCCTTCTTTGAGTTTGTTAGTATATTAATTATGTTGGATAAATCATATCCGCAGTACTGGTAATTTACCAAGAAAAAAACACGGTGATTAAACACTGAAATGGTGCTGGATGCAGCCTTAACCCTTTCCCTCATATATGACAATTCTGCAGCAGACGACTTTGAACATATTTTGTCAAAAAATAGAAAATCTCTATAATTGAATGGATAACCTATGACTAAAAGTGGAAAACATTGTGGCAAAAGGAGAAATTTCTCGTTTTGAGCAATTTCTTCTTTTTTCACTATGTTTTCAAAAAGCTGTCTGCTGCAGAGGCGTCAGAAAGCGTCTATATGAGGGAAAGGGTTAAACATCGGTCAAACAAATTTGGCAACAAGCAGAAAAGTTTTTGTAAATATTCCCCTTATATATACAGATGACATTTGATACTTCCGCAAATTTGTGTAAATATTATAGAAAGATGAGAAATTGCTCAAATTGAGAAATTTAATGCTCCGCTGGCTAACAATTTAAGTCTGCAAAGCTAAGCTATTGTTACAAGAACAAGCCACCACACCCTAACTCTGAATCTAAAAGTGTGGTGCTTAACCCTTTCCCTCATACAACATTTCTGCAATAATTTCGAAACTATGTCAGCTGCAGATGCCTACTTGGGAGAGAGACAATCAGGTAATTGTCAACATGGCACACATTAACCCTTTACCCCTCATGCAACAATTCTGCAGCAGACGACTTTGAACATATTTTGTCAAAAAATAGAAAATCTCTATAATTGAATGGATAACCCATGACTAAAAGTGGAAAACATTGTGGCAAAAGGAGAAATTGCTCGTTTTGAGCAATTTCTTCTTTTGTCACTATGTTTTCAAAAAGCTGTCTGCTGCAGAGGCGTCAGAAAGCGTCTATATGAGGGAAAGGGTTAAGTTCTGAAAATGGAACATGGGGCAATGGGTAACAATAAAGATCAGTGCAAAACATACAGACAGAAATATAATAAATTGCAAAATCCAGTTTTCAATTATAAATGGACATTCATAGTTTCCTCTAAAGAGTTAAAACTGTTAAAGAAACAAGTTAAAACAGTAGTAGACTTAGAAAGATTGCTTCTTTGACCTTTTTAAATCTATTCCGACATATAGACGCTTTCTGGTGTTTCTGCAGCAGACGACTTTTGAAAACATTTTGGCAAAATGAGAAATTGCTGATAATGAGCAATTCCTCTCTTTGCCACAATGTTTTCAATTGTTTTTTAACAATTTAAGTTTCATTTATAGAGGTTTATGACAATATATTTTTAAAATCTTCTGCTGCAGATTTGTTGTATGTGGGAAAGGGTTAACCAAATTTATATTTCTGGTTTTCAAAGATAGTCGGTCTGACAAGTTGAGAAAAAAATGATGTGAACTATTTCTTATATCTTTATCTATGAATTAAATTAAATTAAATTATATATAACGATGTTTTCACGTGACTGTATACTGAAAACCCTATGGTATCTACTTTATCTTTTCCCTGATACAGACAATTTTTGCAGCCTTCTGTATCAGACCACTTTTTAAAACATTTGGGTGGGAAAGGAGACATTCTTCTGAACCATCATTTTGGTATTGGTCAAAAAGCAGTTCTCTCAGATGATTGGGTTGATGAAAAAAATATTGATACAATTAAGCAATCAATATAAGACTGATTCTTCTGCAAGCTGATAAATAGTCCTTAACCCTTTCCCTCATACGACAATTCTGCAGCAGACGTCTTTGAACATTTTTTGTCAACAAGTAGAAAATCTCTATAATTGAATGGATAACCTATGACTAAAAGTGGAAAACATTGTGGCAAAAGTAGAAATTGGAGTTGTCTGTCTGTCTGTCTGTCACTCACAAACTTTGTTCCGTGTATATCTCCAAAGGTATTTGAGATATGATCATGAAATTGCAAAAGGAATAATTGCTAATCATGAGCAATTGCTCCTTTTGCCACACTGTATTCAAAATGTTTCTGCAAGTGGGAAAGAATTAACCCTTATTCCTCAAACTGGTATAATCATCCTTGCTTTAAACCTTTCCCTCATATAGACGCTTTCTGAAGCAGACGGCTTTTTGAAAACATTTTCTCCTTTTGCCACAATGTTTTCCACTTTTAGTCATAGGTTATCCATTCAATTATAGAGAGTTTCCACTTTTTGACAAAATATGTTCAAAGTCGTCTGCTGCAGAATTGTCGTATGAGGGAAAGCGTTAATCAAGTCTGCACATTTATTTCATTAAGCTATACTTATAATGAATACATAAGTTGCAAACAAGGTAAACCATGATTAGAATGCAATAATATAAAGCATTATCTTTTGTCAGCACAATGTTTTAAAAGGTGCCAACAATAACCTGTATCAGGGAGTTAACCCTTTCCCACCTATAGACACTTTCTGACGCCTCTGCTGCAGACGTCTTTTGTAAAAACTGTGACAAAAGGAGAAATTGGTCAAAACAAGCAATTTCTCCTTTTGCCACAATGTTTTCAACTTTATTCAATAGTTGAACTCTCATTTATAGATATTTTTCAGATTTTTGTCAAAATGTTTTCAAAGTTGTCTGCTGCAATTTTCTTCCATAAATGACTGACTTGGTGGTTTAGGGGTAACGTGTCCTCCTCATGTGCAGGAGATTGTTAGTTCAATCTCCGGCTTGGCCATGCCATAGCTTTTATAATATGGGCTCTCCCTCTTTGGTGCCCAGGATTGTGGGGTTAGAATTACGTCTGACCTACTGGTGTCAGGATATATGGGCCAGTAGTACTCTTAAATTAACCAGGAATTGCTGTGATATAATAATAAATTGTTAAAAGCGGCATTAATCATCAAGCAAACTTTTGATAACTATTAAAAAAACACTTATTCCATGGTGTTGTCAATGCCTCCTCAGTAGAAATCTAAAATGTCTCAAACCTGGAGCACTGCATCTTCCTAATGAGTCAATTAATGTATGAAAAACCTTGATGATTGCCCACTGGAAAAAATCTTATAGTCCTTTACCCTTTCCCTCATACGACAATTCTGCAGCAGAGGACTTTGAACATATTTTGTCAAAAAATAGAAAATCTCTATAATTGAATGGATAACCTATGACAAAAAGTGGAAAACATTGTGGCAAAAGGAGAAATTGCTCGTTTTGAGCAATTTCTTTTTTTGTCACTATGTTTTCAAAATACCGTCTGCTGCAGAGGTGTCAGAAAGTGTATATATGAGGGAAATGGTTAAACAGTTCCAGGCATTTTACCATTGTTAGCTTTAACATGTAGAGATATCTTGTCAATTTTGAAAGGTTTTTTTTCTGTCTCATAAACCATTACCTGATTGATGAGAATCAATTATTATTCTATCAAGTTTCATATTTAACATTTTTCCTTATATGATGTTTTTAGAGCTGTTCGCTTTGAATACATCAGAAGAAAAAACTGTATCATTTGGAAAATTGTAAGAATACAAACAAGGTTACTGGTAAACACTTTAAATATTGTGGAAAAAGGAGAAATTGCTAAGTTTGACCATTTCTCCTTTTGAAATTACTGCGACAAAAGGAGTAATTGCTTATTATAATTGGCAATTTCTTCTATTGATACAATGTTAAATAATTTAAAATCAGTCTGTCATCTGAGATTTTCCATATTTTTGTGGACTTGTTTTCAAAGTCGTCTGCTGCATGTTTGTTCTATGTGGAAAAGGGTGAAGGCCTGATATGGTCAATACAGGTCATATAGCATTAATGCATTAGATCCAAATCAACCTGTGCATGTATACAGGCAGTTTCTGATCTAGCTCTGCACTGTTATATTTAATGTCCCTGATTTGGATCAGATGGCATGGATGGGTAGGCAGATCTTCATTGGCAAGTGTCATGAATACATTCATTATCCCTTTCCCTCATACGACAATTCTGCAGCAGATGACTGAACATATTTTGTCAAAAAATAGGTTATCCAGTCAATTATAGAGATTTTCTATGACTAAAAGTGGAAAACATTGTGGCAAAAGAAGAAATTGCTTTCTGCAGAGGAGTCAGAAAGTGTCTAGTATATGAGAGAAAGGGTTAAAGCTTGTGTTCCTGCACCCTTGGGTTTCACCTTACAACATATCAGCAGCAATCAACTTTGAAACATATAGGCAGAAACAATGAAATTCCCTATAAGTGAAAGAATAGTTCCAGTTGAAAACATTGTGACAAAAGGGTGTATTGTTCATTGTGAGCAATTTCTCCGTTTCCAACAATGTTTTCAAATGTAGTCTTCTTCGAGTCTTTAACCCTTTCCCTCATACGACAATTCTGCAGCAGACGACTTCGAACTTATTTTGTGAGAACATAGAAAATCTCCATAGTTGAATGGATAAATGACAAAAAGTGGAAAACATTGTGGCAAAAGGAGAAATTGCACGTTTTGTGCAATTTCTTCTTTTGTCACTATGTTTTCAAAAAGCCGTCTGCGGCAGAGGTGTCAGAAAGCGTCTATATGAGGGAAAGGGTTAAGTGGGAAGGGGTTAATTGTAAAACAGGATAATTGATCCATCAATGACTTAACCCTTTCCCCCATACATCAATTCTGCAGTAGACGACTTTGAACATATGTTGTCAAAAAGTAGAAAATCTCTATCATTAAATGGATAACCTTATAATGACTAAAAGTGGAAAACATTGTGGCAAAAGGTGAAATTGCCCGTTTTGGAGCAATTTCTTCTTTTATCACTATGTTTTCAAAAAGCCGTCTGCTGCAGAGGCGTCAGAAAGCGTCTATATGAGGGAAAGGGTAAAATGAAATTAATGTCGAGTGTTTAACCTAGGACCTGATTCGATATATAGTATATAGTTTTCTGCTTTGAAAAAGTCTGAAGTATGAAAATGTGAAATTGTAAATAAACTTTGAAACAGACTTTACCGTTTCCTCCATACAAATAATATTGTAAAAATTATCCATGGCTGAACCTCTACCAGATTCCTTCAAGCCATATAGATTGGTAAAACCATGGCTGTCAGGCCAATTAAAGTGGCTGTTTTGCCTCATATGGGTATAGTGAAAATTTGGAAAAATATTTTCCTCCGGAATAATGAAGCTGATTTTCAAATCTTTTTGTAGAAATGTTCTGTAGGTGACCCTGTATGAGAGTTGATTGGTCAAAAAACATGGCAGCCAGGGGGCAGGGCTGTTTTGAATTATATGGCAATAGTGAATTAATTTTTGCCTGATGACAGTGGAACAATATAACTGACCCTCTTGGGCCTCTTGTTTCTCTTCTCATAACTCAAAATACTTTTCAATTCTGTATCAGGAAAAAGAGAACCTGTCAAATTCCATGGTTGATGTTCTTCCCTAGGTTGCTTCAAGCAAAATGTGTGACATTTGATAAATTTGTCTGTTTTACCAAGTGAGAGCTAAAATTCAATTTGATTTCTTCGAGATTGTCATTTTTATGTCAAAAATACATTACCAGTCATTTAATACCTGATATATAATCTCTACACCCTTAATTCATCCAGAAAAAGAACTCGCCTTGCGTATTCCTCACGTATATGTGATATACACGGTTGCCCGTAAGAGAGGGCAAGCACGTGATATCTTGCCACTTTTAATTTCTGGATCCACCAGCTAGACAGCTAGACAGCTAAGAATTTACACATTATTTTCTAATTATTCTTTTCTTGGCTTTTTAAGGCTTATTGCCTTATTTAGTTGTTCATTCAGTTAGGAAACTGCATTAACAGATATTCAACTGCATTTAAAGTTAAATTATTGTTGTAATTGCTTGTTTTTTTTCTTCGGGTGCGGAACGTAATTGAGTTCAAGACTTAAAGTTAAACGATGAGTTTCCAATCCCGTTATAGATTATACTTATGATGTTTGTTGTACTTACATGTAATTATAACATAGACAAAAATTTTGTTTATAGATTATATACGTTCCGGGTTGTCACTCGGGTAGAAAAATAAAAAGTAGAAAAAAAAATTAAATTTTTTTTTTGGTTTTATTGTTGTGTTCTTTTCGTATATATTTGTATCATAAATATGTCACTTAGAGGTGAACGGAGGCGTGGCTCGTGTGGTCATGCTGTGGACGCATGGGACACGCATCCGAACTGTGTGGTTTGCTCAAAGGGCACACAGCTTTCACCGTGCGAGTACTGCTCTTCTTGGACTGTTTCTATTTGGAAACGGGCTGGGAAGGGTAAGACTAGCAAAAGCAGGAAGGGTAAGAGTGCCCCTAAAAAAGGCGTCTCTGATATCTTCGAGTGAAGCGGAGTTCGAGGGGTTCTCCCAATCGGACTCCGCGACCGTGTTGAGTGGTTCAAAGGTTAAGGCTGTACCTTCTCCACTTAACACAAACGCACCTCCTAGTCTAGCTAGAGACGAAGAGGAGCGTGTTAAGGTAGCTTTGGATGCGCGTTGTTCTGTCGGGAAACTAAAGCCTTCGGGCCTGATACCGTATAGAAACAAGGTAGAGAGTGCTCAAAGAGATAGGAAGGCCGGTAGGGTCGCTGGAGTCATCTACACTTGAACCGCATTATCTGTCGCCTGGTGTTGCTTAACCAACACCACACTCTGAGCTACAGCAATCTTCGGACGGCTGCAGAGTGCCGGATTACAATGTCTGCGGACAAAGTTTTCCGGAGACTTATGGTAGAACAGCCTCACAACTGCCTATCCCTAGTCAACCGGGTTTTGCTGGTGCTGGAAAGCAAAACCCATATGCCGTGGCGCGACAGGTCTCCGGGCAACCGGGGCGTCATCTAGCGATGACGCGACCTGTCACCGGTCAGTCATTTAGCCATGACAAGACCGGGCCAGTCAGTCAATTTGCCATGACTAGACAAGGTAGTCATTCACTTAGCGGTGAAATGACAGGGCTGCAGTCGAATAGCTACGACGCGGCCAGGCAGACGGTCACTCATTTAAATATGACGCGACCAGGCAGACACTCATTTCACTATGACGTGGCTAGCCAATCAGTCTCGCATGTAGCCATGTCTAGACAAGGTAAACAGGCAGACACTCATTTCACGATGACGTGGCTAGCCAATCAGTCTCGCATGTAGCCATGTCTAGACAAGGTGTGGATCAATCATTTAACTATGATACGACCAACCTACCGGTCACGCAGGTGAACATGACGCGGCAAGGAGATAGTCAATCATTTGGTAATGACGCGGCTAGTCTACCTGTCGGTTATGAAAACATCGCACGACCAGGCAGTCCGTCATTTGGCAATGACGCGGCTAGCCAGCCAGTCGCTTATGTAAACATGGCGCGACCAGCCAACCGGTCACGCATGTGAACATGACACGATCAGGCAGTAGTCAGTCAATTGGTAATGATATGGCTAGCTTGCCTGTCGGTTATGTAAACATCGCACGACCAGGCAGTCTATCATTTGGCAATGACACGACTAGCCAGCCAGTCGCTTATGTTAACATGGCGCGACCGGGCACGGGCTCTGTACTGGCTGACCGAATTGATACTATTATCATTCTATCTCAGGTCAACAACAGAGTGGTGTTATGAATATTCAGAGTAGGTTAGCACCGAACTCTAATATTCAGCCGTATAGCTCCGAGTACGGGAATTACCGGTCGGAGAAATCCTTCCGTTCCCCAAAGGGAACTGTGCACTTCATTAAAGAGTGCCGGATTACGATGTCTGCGGACAAAGTTTTCCGGAGACTTTCGGTAGAGCAGCCTCACAACTGCCTATCCCTAGTCAACCGGGTTTTGCTGGTGCTGGAAAGCAAGACCCATATGCCATATGCCGTGGCGCGACAGGTCCCCGGGCAACCGGGGCGTCTTCTAGCGATGACGCGACCTGTCACCGGTCAGTCATTTAGCCATGACACGACCGGGCCAGTCAGTCAATTTGCCATGACTAGACAAGGTAGTCATTCACTTAGCGGTGATATGACAGGGCTGCAATCGAATAGCTACGACGCGGCCAGGCAAACGGTCACTCATTTAAATATGACGCTACCAGGCAGTCACTCATTTCACGATGACGTGGCTAGCCAATCAGTCACGCATGTAGCCATGTCGAGACAAGGTTTGGATCAATCATTTAATTATGATACGACCAACCAACCAGTCACGCAGGTGAACATGACGCGGCAGGGAGATAGTCAGTCATTTGGTAATGACGGGGCTAGGCTACCTGTAGGTTATGAAAACATCTCACGACCAGCCAGTCGGTCATTTGTTAATGACGCAACTAGCCAGCCAATTGCTTAGGCAAACATGGCGCGTCCAGGCACGAGCTCTGTACTGAGTGACCGGATTGATACAAATTATCATTCCATAACAGGTCAACAACAGAGTGGGTGCACGAATAATCAGAGTATAGGTTACGGACCGACCTCTATTATTCACCCGTCTGGCTCCGGGTATGGGAATTCTCGTGCAGAGAGATCCTTTCAATCCCCAAGGGAACTGTGTACATCTCTAAGATAACACTTTTCCCCAATTACCTTCCACCGGTCCATTCAATGGAACCGGTCGGAAATAGACGGGATTTCCAAACCTACCGAGAGCATCAAAAACCCAACGTTTTTTGGGATATCGAGGCATTCGGAGGGACATCTATTTAATAGACAGTCCTTGGAAAGGCAATCCCTGGAACAGAATACGTTAGCGCATTCTGATAAAGGGAGGGCTAAGCCGTCCCACAAAGGGGGAGAACCTCTCTTTGGTCATCCCATTACCAAGGGGCTAAGAATCGGCAGCCTTCTAAATAAAGCACAACCCCTAGGCCTCAACCCTGGGGATGCGCACCTTTCTATGATCGTCCCAAGGCCGGAGATTACAGTCGGGTCCGCCTGTTGTTTTCATAGAGGAATGGGAAAGTGTCACAGAGGATCATTGGATCTTATCTGTGATACAGGAAGGGTATCCAATTCCCTTCATTTCTTCTCCTCTGACAAGCGTGCCTATCGACATGTCGTCACGTCATTCGGCCGTGTCAAAAGTGATTTCATCACGTCTTCTGTAAAAGAAGGCCATAGAGAGGGTTTTCAACCCCAATTATCGGGGTTTGATACAACCGTCTTTTCCTCGTCCCGAAGGAAGACGATCGGTGGAGACCGGTTATAGATTTATCAGCTCTAAATCTATTGATTCCGGTCGAGAAGTTAAAATGGAGTCGACCCACTCCATCCAAATAACTATTTGGGAAGGCGACTTGGCGGTCTCTCTAGACCTCACAGACACCTATTACCACATTCCAATCGCTCCCTCGTCGAGGAAGTACTTTCGTTTTGTGGTAAATGACAAGGAACAGAGGATATTCACTATGTGAACTCTGAGACAGGGAGGTCAAGACCATCTCATACGTGAGCTCGGCCCCGACGGTTGATTCCATGCGATCTCATTCTTCTTCGGAAAAGGGATCTATGTCAAGGGATCAATTCCTCGGTCATGACTCTAATTCAGAGCACTTCGGAAAAGGGATAATTCCTCGGTCATGACTCCTTCATAAGTTCTAATGTGGAATCGAACACTGACCTTCCGGTTCAGAACCGGCTATAGGCAATCCTCTTGTCGTCGGGGAAACCCAAGACCCAGTCTTGTCTGACGAATAAGAGACATATCGGGATCAGTGCCCCATATGATGATGAAACAATTTAGATCTAGACTCTAAATAATTATCATTGGCGGAAGGTTACTGCTTTCATTGCGTCCATAAGGCATTTCGGCGTATGCGGCGACATCGTTTACACAGGGACAGAAACGTACAGCGACTTCTGCAAGGGCGTTCTTGGAACCCCAACCTGTGAAGACGCAAATAGACAGGCTAAGTTCGAGCCTAGCGTTACGGGAACTAGCTAAGTTGGCATACAACCAAGTAGAGCACTGTCCCTAATCCGCAGCTATAGGGAAGCACTCCTCTCTATTAAATCTTCTAACAAAGAATGATATAGAGTGGGTATCAACCTTCCATTCGGGCTTGATACAACTGTTTTTCTTCCTGTTTCTAAGAAAGACAGACAGTGAAAACCGGTAGTAGACGTTTCGACTCGGTTCGCGTCTAGTACGGCCGTGTAGTAGAATGGAACGTCCGTTTCACCAAGATCACAATCCGGAACGGCGGTCTGGGCGAGTTGTTAGACCTAACAAACGCCTAATACACGTACCGTTTGCTTGTCATCGAGGAGTTACAGTTCGATTACCTGCGTTTGGAATTATTTCCCAAAACAGGCAAATCGGATCTAATTCCCTCGAGAATCCGATTCGTTTTCTGGTTCGGGATCAGTAAGTACAGGAAACAGCCCGATACATGCTTCACACCACACCCGAATTGTTTACAGATATCGGGGCAGTGCGTTACAGCCTACGGCATGTTATTATATAGAGTAGACAACTTCATATGAATTCAGTTCTGCTAGCTTTCAATACTACTCATTCGGCAGCAATCGGAATACGTCGGGGATGAATGCTTACGGAATTACCCGAGAAGTTCCGATTGATTCCGCAGTGGAATAATAATAAACAACTTCCGGTCTCAGTTTCACTGGCTGAAGGTGTAAAATGATAATAGAAACACATCACTGGCTAAATGACCGTGGTTATACGTCATGCTGGCCTGTCTCTCGACATAACCGTTACATCTTCCTTAGAAATAGACAGTTCTTACCGATTGATGTTATTAAGGTAGGTCAATCTCTCTGAACGTTCGTCGGAAACTACCGCTTCTTAAATTAGTAACTGAGACTTATAAATTCGTCTTATTTGACGAACACAAGCAGGGAAGTGAGTTCTTTACTGTCATTAGAAACTAATTTCATTAGGTTTCACAGCCTGATGGTTAGAATTAGAAAAACCCATTGTAGGAGTTTAACTCCAAAATAGGATTTGTCTTGCGTCCTCTGGTCGCTTACAAGAGCTCCATACGAACCTCTTGAATCGACGTCTTTACTTATAAAACCGTCTTTTTATTAGCTTTCGCTACAGCTCTTCGAAGGAGCAATTTAAACGCTCTGTCTGTAGAAACCGGGAATGTCAGATTCAATGAATATGATGGCCTCTTTACACTACTGGGTCAACCAGGGTTTCTGGCTAAGAACCAGTTACCGTCGGTCCTTCCTGATCCGATTCAGTTCCTAGTCATTCTGCGAGCTGTGGTCCTTCGGATTCCGACAGATACATTGTCCTGTCAGAGCTCTTAAATATTAACTTAAGAGAGTTAAGGGGAATAGGGGTTGGAGAAGGAGGTTATTTCTCCCCCTTATAGGTCGTAATATATATCAGCAGCTTCTTTTCTCGCTGGATATCCATTACAATTAAATTAGCGTACAAAGATTTACCTAGTCGAGATCTTTCTTTTCTGCGGATACGCCCGCATGAAGTTAGGGCTCTTTCGGCAAGTTGGGCTTTTTCGAACAATAATTCCCTTGAAGAATTCTTCGCGCGGCAGTTCGGAAAACTCAGTCAAGTTATTCATCTTTCTACTTGCGTTCTATGTCTAGTCAGACAGAACTTGTACTCCCTGGGCCCTTTGGTTGCGTCCCAGCGAGTTGTCCGCTAAATTACTCCCAACATATCAATGAAGTGAACACTGATTGAAATTATCAATCCCTGCTCTTACCATATATACTGTTGGGTTCATAGTACTTTGTAAATAAATTAGAAAATAATACACTACAAGGTGCTGCTACCTGGAACGACAGTAAGTATTGGCCGAACCTCCCGTCCAATGCTACAAAGTCATCAGGTATTAAATGACTGGTAATGTATTTTTGACATAAAAATGAAGTTTTTTAAAGTAAAACATATTTTTATTAGAAAATACTTACCAGTCATTTATAGAGTCCCGCCTCCCATCCCCGCGTCGTCACCCAACACTTAATGTTGAAATAAAAGTGGCAAGATATCACGTGCTTGCCCTCTCTTACGGGCAACCGTGTATATCACATATACGTGAGGAATACGCAAGGCGAGTTCTTTTTCTGGATGAATTAAGGGTGTAGAGATTATATATCAGGTATTAAATGACTGGTAAGTATTTTCTAATAAAAATATGTTTTACTTTAAAAAACTTCATTTTAATTTCAATTATTGCATTCATCATTATAACCCTACACATGATATATACAGTGTAGATGAATTTTAGACACATCACAATTGAAAAGATTGAAAAAATAATTAAAACAAATTGATAATAAAATAAAGTAAAATTTGAAAGAAATTTAAAATGATAGTTTCTCATATCACCACCTTCTTTTTACCTGTTGGCATGTGAGACTATGTTGGAGTAATTTATCTTTTTTCCCACATTGTTTTAACCCTTTCCAACATACAGACACTTTCTTATGCTTCTGAAGCATGTGACTTTTGAAAACATTGTTGCAAAAGGAAAAATCGCTCATATTGACCAATTTCTCTTATTGCCACAATGTTTTCAACTTTATTCAAAAATTGTTCTTGCATTTTAAGCAAGTTTCCATATTTTTGACAAAAGGTTTTCAAAATTGTCTGCTGCCAAATTGTTGTACATGTATGTGAGAAAGGGTTGACCCCTAACTTGATAAATCTGCAGCAGATGGCTTGTGAACATTTTGTAGGAAAGGAGAAAGGAGAAAAAGAAAATTCAAATTTTTAAGGCAGCGCCTCTGAAAAATATAAAACAGTTAAAAGTATATCTGCTGCGTCAGTGGTTATAGATTATCTCTATTATGTAATATGTTTTACAACAGAAGCCTTTCTTGATAATTTGTACCCAAGGGAAGGTTGAAAATCATTTATGTGAAAAGGAAATATTGCTTAAAACGTTTCACCTAATATTTCCTCAGAAGTTTTCAAAGCAGATAACTATATCCTATTTGGAAAGTAATAAATTCCCCATAAAAAATAATTGGTGAATGATATTTGTTTTGAAAAATCCATCTTTGACTTTATTCTTTATCTATTTTCAGGTATGTGTCCCTTCAGAATATTAACGATTCCTGTCAGATTATAAATGTAACTTTATGGTATGTAGTAATTAACTAGTATAAGTATTTTTTGGAAACCTTTTTAGCTGTCATGGTGTAGTGTCCATGGACAAGACACATTTCCTAGTTGAGTTTAACTTCTATTATTCTGACATGCATGATTTTCATCACATTTGTGAATTGTTTTAAGCCCACCTGAGTAAAAAATGTTCAAGGTGAGCTATTGTGAACACCCATGCGGCCATCATCTGATACTTTATAAGACATTTTTTATCCAATCTTTATAAACTTCTTTCAGAATTTTTGACATGACAATGCTTTAAAAAGTATTATACGGCAAGAGCTTTTAACATTTTATGCTATTAAATTTAAGGACTTTAACTTGACAGTATTTAAGACAAATTTGAATATGGCTCATGTCAGGTAAAAAAGTTGGTCTCTCGGTAACATTTCTGTCTGATGTTTGTCTTGGTTATCTATCCCTTTCCCTCATACGACAATTCTACAGCAGACGACTTTGAACATATTTTGTCAAAAAATAGAAACTCTCTATAATTTAATGGATAACCTATGACTAAAAGTGGGAAACATTGTGGCAAAAGGAGAAATTGCTTGTTTTGAGCAATTTCTTCTTTTGTCAGAATGTTTTCAAAAAGCGTCTGCTGCAGAGGCGTTAGAAAACATCTATATGAGGGAAAGGGCTATATCGGTATTGTTGGCTAAAAAGCTATGTGTCACAAGATGGTCAAGGGTCGACAACTCACTAAAGTAGAATTGAACGCCGATGGTTGAATAAAAATATATGTTTAATTTACAGTTATGAAATATATACAATTTTAAATAATCACTTCTTTCCTGACAAATCGAGAGGCTATAAACAAAAGAACTACTCACGCACTCTCATACCCACTCTCACCCCAGTCACTTAACTGTCCCATCACTTCCGTTACTGTACCCTGTATTTGGAATGTTCATACACGTTGTACTTCACATCCAACTGTATCCGTTTCCCGACTTCACCGAGTCGTTGTACTTATATTCATTGCGTCGCGTATATCCTTGGATTCCGGGATCGACAAGCCACACAACTGTGGATATATGGTTCTACACGTCCTATGACGGCACTCCTCCTAATGTCCCCCGTTACGACGTCTTATTAAGTTGTGGACTGCGTCACACACACTGGTTCTTCAAACTTCTACGTTTGGACCTTCGATTGTCTGCCAGACATAAAACGGCTAAAATTGTAATAAATAACCATGTCTTACAATAATATCAATAATGTTCCGTAAACCTAACAGCCTACCATTTTATACTCCTATGGTAGCTCATCTCTGTACTAATATCCTTTTACATTTCCCACTTCCATTCTTATCCTTTTCATACAACCATATCTTTCCCAATAGCATAACACATTGTCTCGCTCCTTTTCTCGCTCAATTTCTGTAAAAAAACATTCACTTCGTGAACCAGAAATTCTCTAAACAATTCAATCATGTAATAATTATCTCAATCCCTAACATTGTAAATTTGCACAGATTCCATTCCTTAATTATGCCGAAAACCCCTTTGCACAATAACTAAGAATTTACATACCCATATGCCGTGTGAATTGGTCACATCAACTAACTCACTATAACGAGTGAAAACCCTCTGGCGACTCCTATGATACTGACGGTCAAAACAAATGTTTGAGTAAGCTATATAGCACCAATCAACCCCCGAGCCTCCTGATGACAGGCAAAATTCCCGTGCAAATCGTAATTCACAATCAACAACTAGTTTCAATACATTTATAGGCCAAATAAAAATAGCAACATAGTTTAACGTAATTAACGTTTTTAAACCCGTCAATTCCTTAATTCTCAACGGATTTACATGAAATGAACTCTTAATATGCTTAATATCACTTATCACATATGTATATGATAATAACTTCATAAACAATGATCTCCCTGACAATCCTGCGATAAGTTAAAACCATACGTGACCAACCTGCACTAACTGACCGTCTTTTATTTAGGCCACGCCAAATCTATTTTGTTACAACACGTTCCCCCCAAGGATAAAGTGGTTACACTTTGTCTATTTAACGAAATACACCAGGTTCGTTCCCTGTACTATTTACAACCCGTATCTTAATTTCCCTTAGTATTGCATTCCTTATATATATATACACGATTACACAGCTGTCATGACTCCAATGTGTGCCTAAAATACTCATTTCACTAACTGTTTTCTGATTCCTTTACTTGACTGTTTACTCTACTTAAGTAATCTGCCCCTACATTTTCTCTACCTGGAATCGCTCTAATGCTCATCCTATAGGGCTGCAAAGATAACGCCCATCGCATCAGTCTGGAATTCGCCATCTTAGACTTATTTAAATAAGTCAGAGGCTGATGATCAGTCTCTAAGATGAATTCCTTGCCAAACAAATACCTATGAAATTTCGACACTCCCCAAATAACACCAAGACACTCCTTTTCAATTACTGAGTAATTTCTCTCCCTGTCTAACAATTTCTTACTTGCATACGCAACTGGTAATTTCTCACCTTCTGAATCCTGTAACAATACCGCCCCTAATCCAATGTCTGAAGCATCTGTTCTAAGGATGAAAGACTTATCGAATTCCGGTAACTTCAATATAGGAGGACCTACTAAACTTTTCTTCAAAGTCTGAAAAGCAACTTCCTGACATTCTCCCCACATAACCTTATTTGGTTGACCTTTCTTAGTAAGATCTGTTAAAGGTACTGCAATTGCAGAAAAGTTGGGAATGAATTTTCTGTAAAACCCAACTACCCCTAAAAAAGATCTAACCTGTTTCTTCGAAATCGGTCTTTCTGCTTTTTGTAGTGCCTCTATCTTCCCCTGAACTGGCATCAACCCACTAGCCCTATCAATGACATGTCCCAAACATTCCAGATTTCCAAATCCTATGCTACATTTACTCGGTCTAGCTGTTAACTTGGCTACCTTCAACCTACTAAAAATCTCTCTTAAAGCGGTTATATGTTCCTCCCATGTAACGGTAAATACTAATATGTCGTCTATGAAACTATCCGCAAAATCTAAATCCTTTAAAACCTTCCTCATCAATCTACAAAAAGTACTTGCCGCACAAACCAAACCAAAAGGCATCTTGTTGAACCGAAACAACCCTTTTGGCGTTTCAAAAGACGTCATATCTTTCGCCTGCTCTGTCAACGGCACCTGCCAATAACCCTTACTAAGATCAATTTTAGTAAAATACTTTGCCCTCGATACCTTCGAGAATATCTCTTCGATATTTGGCATTGGCTCAGCGTCAAACACTGTCACCCTGTTTAACTGTCTGAAATCTATACAGAAACGAACTGTGCCGTCCTTCTTCCTAACCAATACTATAGGACTCGAAAACGGTGCATTAGAATGCTCTATGACTCCTAACTCTAACATCTTACTGACCTCTTCGTTTACTGTTGCCACCGACTGGTATGGAATAGGATAACCCTTGAACCTGATGGGTTCTGATGTATTTAATTTAATATCATGTTCAACAAGTGAAGTAGTTCCCGGTATGTCTGTCAAAACATCGGCGAACTCTTCCAAAACCATGTCAACCTGCTCCCTCTGTTCAGGAGACAATTCTTTACAAACGTCTACATCTTTTTTAGACTCGTTACCTACTCTAGAAAGACACTCTAAAGGTATCTTCTCATCTACCCAATCTACGTCTGCATTATCTAATTTCCGATCTTCACTATCTTCAATAACTGCAGAACAAACAACTGCTAATATACCTTTATCACTACTACCGTCATCAGCACTTCGCTCATTGTACTGTTTCAACATATTGGCATGAAAAGTCTTTTCCTTACCCTTCATATTAATTCTATAATCTACCTTATTCATCACCTTGATCACTTCAAATGGAACCTTCCACTGCAATAATAATTTATTGTGACTTACCGGAAGTAATACCAGTACCTTGGCACCTATCGGGAAACTTCTGTCCTTTGCCCGTTTGTTATAGTATATCTTCTGTCTAGACTTTGCCTTACTTAACTCATCCTGTGCCATCTTACATGTCTCTTCGAGTCGCTCACGTAAATCTATTACGTACTGGTATGTCAATTTCACTTCAACATCATTGACCTCGCCAGACCATAACTCTTTCAAAATGCTCAACGGTCCTCTGACCGTCCGGCCATAGAGTAATTCAAATGGGGAAAACCCCAGACTTTCCTTTGGCACTTCCCTATACGCAAATAACGCAGCATTAATGTACTTATCCCAATCCTTGGGCCTCTCGCTACACATACGCTTAATCATCCGTTTCAATGTTCCATTAAACTTTTCCACCAATCCGTTACACATTGGGTGGTATGGCGTTGTAGTCAACTGACGTAAGGATAAAAGTCTACTTACCTCAGCCATCATCTTAGATGTGAACTGTGATCCCATGTCCGTCAACATCTCCTCCGGTATTCCTAGTCTACTGAACATATCGACCAATGCTTCCGCTACTCGTTCAGTCTCAATCCCTGGTAAAGCCACGGCTTCCGGATACCTTGTAGCATAATCTACCATGACTAAAATGTACCTGTTTTTCCTGTCTGTCATTGGTTCGATTGGTCCTACTAAATCAACTGCTACACGCTTAAAAGGCGTTTCTATTAATGGCATCTCTCCTAATGGTACTTTTTGAACCTTACCTTTTGGCATCGTTCGTTGACATATATCGCATGATCTACAATACCGACTGACTTCCGAACAAACCCCTGGCCAATAGAACTCTGCTAATGCTCTGTCCCTAGTTTTCCGTATACCTAAATGCCCTGCCATCAATGACTCATGTGCTATCTTTAAAACCGCTTCCCGACACGTCTTAGGAACAACTAACTGATAAGACTGCTTCCGATTAGGAAATTCAAATTCCCTATACAATAATTTGTTCTTAAACAGATACCTTACCTGTCCGCCCCCTTTGCAATTATGAAACGTTCTTTCATTCGCCTTTTCTCTCGTCTTCGACAGAGTTTCATCTGCCATCTGCAGGTCGCGGTATTCTGCTTGCGATATATCTAAAATCTTACCTGGAACATGTAATTTCCTGTATGGTTTAGGATTTTGTTCTGTTTGCGACCGAGTCTGCATTGCATTTGATACATCTCCGGGTTCCGGATATTTCGCGCCTGTAATGTTACCTACAACTAAATCATAGAGTGGAGTGTCTATACATAACGCCTCCGTTATACCCTCATAATACGGAGTCTTCACCTCTATCATTGCTACCGGAAAATAATGCTCAGATCCATCGATATATTTGCAACATCTTTCCTTACCTAAGAACTGGTGTTCCTGTACTAACCGTTTCCTTACAACTACGCACGTGGCACCCGTGTCTCTCATCATGTTTACTCTTACTCCGTTAACTGTGCCTTCCTTGGTAGGACAATTCCTTTCCATACATGCACCTAGCTGTTCCGAACTATCGTTACACAAATATATGCAACTAGAACTGGCTGTTCGCTTTAATCCCCCACGATACAGACCTCGAGGCTTTCCTCTCCCCTTGAAATATTGGTTACCCTGATTGTGGCTATACCTTTCAAATGGACCAGTACTTGCATTCCTAGTATCTCCAGATGTAAATCGTCCACCAGTATCGTCGACAGCAGCCATACTATGCCTACTACCCCTTTTCCTACAATCGTCCGATCTGTGATTTCCACCACAATAGCTACATTTCCAATTAGTGAAAGAATTACCTGCCTTCTGCGTACTGGAACCCTGTCGTTGTCCTGTATCGGACCTAAACCCTCTAGCAACCTGATCCTTTTCTTTATTATTTCCACTTAATACAACATTCCTACACCCACCTCTTGCTTCAGCAAATAGATCCGCCTGTACCGCCATCTCATTACCATCTGTAAACATCTTTTCTTTCAAAAATAAATACAAGTCCTTATTGCAAATTGACAACAACTGATCTCGTAACAAAAAATCAATGACGCCTTCGTACGATTTTACTATCTTTCCTAATTCAAACCAACGTTCGAGATAATTCATGGATCTCCGTAAGTACTGAACAAACGTCTCTCCCGTTTCTGGTCTAGCTACTTTGAACCGTTTTCTAAACCCTTCTTCAGTTAACTCAAAACGTTGCAATAATGCTGACTTTAACTTAATATAGTCTAAAGCGTCCTCTGCAGGTAATCTAGAATAAACATCTAACGCCTTACCTTTCAATAATGCACTAAGATGTAATGACCACTGATCATTCTTCCAACCTTGTGCTTCTGCATATCGCTCAAACCTGGATAAATAACTGTCCATATTATCCTTATCCTCGTCAAACCATGGTAATTTCGGTCCTTTGATTTTTTGATCTTTAATAAAAGACTTACCTACTCCATGTTTGGCCAACTCCATCGCCTGCTGATGTTCTAATTGAACTAACTCCAATGCTCTCCTATGCTCCCGATCCCTCAGCTCTTCTTTCTCTCTCTCTAATACTCTCTCGGCTTCTTTCTGTCGTTCTAATAACCTAAGTTCTTTCTCTTCCTTCTCTCTCTCTAATACTCTCTGTTGTTCTAATAACTTAACTTCTTTCTCTTCCTTCTCTCTCTCGGCTTCTTTCTGCCGTTCCAGTAACTCTCTCTCAAATTCACGATCTCTCAGTCTATGTTCTCGTTCCTTTGCTTGTTCATCTTGAACGAACTTTTGAAGATTCTCACCTTCATGACCTAACTCCTTGCCCAACTCTATCAACTCCTTCATACTAGTCATGATTATCAATAGTACGATACGCTAACCCTATATCAAAACTTAATAAACTACAATCTAAGTTAATAATAACTACACTTCATTCTATATTTGAATTCTCTGCATATCCTGTACGATATAATCCACTTTCGAGACTCACTATGCACGACCCTAAATCTATTTATAATGTTCAGATATCAGTCTTAACACTTTTAAAGCACACCCCTTCTATCCCTCAGACTCCACGCTTTACTGCAGAAACGCTTATGGCAGCGCCGCTGTGTCTCATCACAGGGAACAAAAAAAAAAACCTAAATAAAAACCCCATGTATAAAGCATAAGCTATTTGTATCAAGTGTAAATGCACTGTACAATTTCCAGAAAAATGAATCTTATAAAGGAATATCTGCAGAGTTACAATTAACCCATCCAATTCTACCCTAGTTCGTTGCCGCCTCGATACATCGAGCGAATCATCCCACTTCTGACACCATTTGTCACAAGATGGTCAAGGGTCGACAACTCACTAAAGTAGAATTGAACGCCGATGGTTGAATAAAAATATATGTTTAATTTACAGTTATGAAATATATACAATTTTAAATAATCACTTCTTTCCTGACAAATCGAGAGGCTATAAACAAAAGAACTACTCACGCACTCTCATACCCACTCTCACCCCAGTCACTTAACTGTCCCATCACTTCCGTTACTGTACCCTGTATTTGGAATGTTCATACACGTTGTACTTCACATCCAACTGTATCCGTTTCCCGACTTCACCGAGTCGTTGTACTTATATTCATTGCGTCGCGTATATCCTTGGATTCCGGGATCGACAAGCCACACAACTGTGGATATATGGTTCTACACGTCCTATGACGGCACTCCTCCTAATGTCCCCCGTTATGACGTCTTATTAAGTTGTGGACTGCGTCACACACACTGGTTCTTCAAACTTCTACGTTTGGACCTTCGATTGTCTGCCAGACATAAAACGGCTAAAATTGTAATAAATAACCATGTCTTACAATAATATCAATAATGTTCCGTAAACCTAACAGCCTACCATTTTATACTCCTATGGTAGCTCATCTCTGTACTAATATCCTTTTACATTTCCCACTTCCATTCTTATCCTTTTCATACAACCATATCTTTCCCAATAGCATAACACATTGTCTCGCTCCTTTTCTCGCTCAATTTCTGTAAAAAAACATTCACTTCGTGAACCAGAAATTCTCTAAACAATTCAATCATGTAATAATTATCTCAATCCCTAACATTGTAAATTTGCACAGATTCCATTCCTTAATTATGCCGAAAACCCCTTTGCACAATAACTAAGAATTTACATACCCATATGCCGTGTGAATTGGTCACATCAACTAACTCACTATAACGAGTGAAAACCCTCTGGCGACTCCTATGATACTGACGGTCAAAACAAATGTTTGAGTAAGCTATATAGCACCAATCAACCCCCGAGCCTCCTGATGACAGGCAAAATTCCCGTGCAAATCGTAATTCACAATCAACAACTAGTTTCAATACATTTATAGGCCAAATAAAAATAGCAACATAGTTTAACGTAATTAACGTTTTTAAACCCGTCAATTCCTTAATTCTCAACGGATTTACATGAAATGAACTCTTAATATGCTTAATATCACTTATCACATATGTATATGATAATAACTTCATAAACAATGATCTCCCTGACAATCCTGCGATAAGTTAAAACCATACGTGACCAACCTGCACTAACTGACCGTCTTTTATTTAGGCCACGCCAAATCTATTTTGTTACACTATGTCCTTAGGCCAAAATTAAGAAACAATAATGTGGACAATTTAGTGGCCGCATATTTGACTTCAGCATTTAAACCTTAGTTAGAATGTTTGTCTCGATTAAGTCAATGCTAAGTTTAGATATGGGTCATGTTGGGTCAAAGATTAGGTCAATAGGCCAATTTTAAGTAAACTTGTTGACATTCTAGATGCTGCAGTTTTGAAACGAGCGTGTTGCAATGAAACTTGGTTAGAATCTTTGTCTTGATAATAAGTCTAAACTTAGTTTCATGTATTGTCTTCATTATTTGACAGGTCAGGGTTGAGTTTAATACAGATCTCTGCAGATTCTATGCAGATCGGTTGTTACGGAGAAATCATCATAATTAAACTCTCACAACAATTCATACGTTTTCTCTCAACATGCAAGAATTATTATAAGCAATCATAACTAACTGTTTAACTTAAAATATGTCTTACCTCGCAAACCAATATACAAGGATCTGTGACTTGTTGAATAATCAGGACACTAAATATATGCAATAACTAGATGATAATTTATATATATAAGTGATATCTTGTTGTCATCAGTAAATGTCGTGTTCAGTTATGCTCACATTGAAAACGACTTTGCATCTTGTGTTCAGTTATGCTCACATTGAAAATGACTATGCATCTTGTGTTCAGTTATGCTTACATTGAAAACGACCATGTTAAGTATGTGTTGGGGGGTGATGTTAACCTTTTCCCACTTGTAGACATTTAGAAACATTGTGACAAAAGGAGGAATTGCTCAAAACAAGCAATTTCACCTTTTGCTACAATGTTTTCCACTTTTAGTCATAGGTTATCCATTCAATTATAGAGATTTTCTATTTTTTGACAAAATATGATCAAAGTCGTCTGCTGCAGAATTGTCGTATGAGGGAAAGGGTTAAAGATTAATTCATTTGACTACAAGGGAGTAGTTGGCTGTCCATACCATCAATTCTTCATATTATAAAACAATCTTAGCATTTGATTTTTTATTTCAAACAAATTACTTTGTCTAGAAAGACAAAGATTTTGTCTTCATTTTATTAGGACAAGTTGTTATTAGGATAAACTAAATGTACCGGTAAATGCCTCCTTTTTTCAGTAATTATACATTCATTTATAGAGATTTCCCATGTTTTTGCATGATTGTTTTCAAAGTTGTCTGCTGCAGATATGTTGTATGTGGGAAAGGGTTAACTTTTATCTTGCAATAAATAGTTTTAAAGAGAAAACTCCTCCAGAATATATCAATAAATTAAAGGATGCCTTTACCAGGTATTTTGTCCTTTGATACAATGGATACATTGATTAACCCTTTCCCTCATATAGACGCTTTCTGATGCCTCTGCAGCAGACGGCTTTTTGAAAACATAGTGCCAAAAGAAGAAATTGCACAAAACGTGCAATTTCTCCTTTTGCCACAATGTTTTCCACTTTTTGTCATAGGTTATCCATTCAACTATGGAGCTTTTCTATGTTTTGACAAAATATGTTCAAAGTCGTCTGATGCAGAATTGTCGTATGAGGGAAAGGGTTAATAATCTAAAGTACTCTGCTATATTGTAGTTAAACCCTTTCCCTCAAGCTACAAATCTGCAGCAGGTTAATCTGAAAATATCTAGGCAAAAACAAAACAAGAAATGTCTATAAATAAATGTATTAATATCTCTCTGTGTGTGTCTCTGTCTGTCTGTCTGTCTGTCTTTTTCTGTGTAATACTATGTCTCTGTATCTGCGTATCTCTGTCTCTGTATCTCTCTCTCTCTCTCTCTCTCTCTCTCTGTCTTTCTCTGTCTCTCTTTCTCTCTCTTTCTATCTGTATCTTTCTCTCTAGAAGCATTCTTGAAAAAGGAGAAATTGTCACTTTACAACAATGGTTTCCAAAGTTGTCTGCTGCAAACGCTGCGAAATATGTCTTCATGTTAAAAAGGGGGATCTCTTTTGACATTTACCAACACAAAGTTTTATTTTAATCATTTCAAGTATGTATTAATTAATTAATTATGGGTTTACATCAGATTCTTTCAACAGTTTTTTTCTTACTGAATTTTGTGTGAAATACACAACTTATTTAACCCTTTCCAACATACATCAAATATGCAGCAGACGTGTTGAAAACCTGAAAATATTCACAAAGGATAGCTTAATTGTTAAATAAAGTTGAAAACAGTGTGGCCAAAGGAGAAATTGCTTCATCATGAGCAATTTCACCTTTGGCCACAATGTTTTCAAAAGACGTCTGCTGATATTGCGCCAAAATGCTTCTGCAGGTGGGAAAGGGTTAAGAAAGTTGTAAACATTGTGGGAATATGAGCAATTTCACCTTTTACAACATAGAAATATGTTGCAGATGCCTAAAAGGTAAAGGTTTATATTACCATGTTAATAAATTGTTTATATAAAAAAAAAATCGGCAATTTTGACAGTATACATTTCAGTTATACCATAGCATTTACTTGGTTATTTAGCAGAACTAACGATATTATTTATTGAGTCATCAGTCATAATGCTATCCCTGACATCCTTAAGTGCCAAGGAGGGAAGCCATTACTACCATCTTGACTTGTTAAAAACATAAATGTTTTCTTAAAGAAATGGCCTTAATGACATATCTGAAGAAGACATTTGAAAAGAAATAAACAAGCCCCCTAAAAACGCACTTTAAATAATTTGGTGTGAAATATTCTAAGAAATACCTTATAAGGATTTAAAGATAATTTGTTTTATCATGTTAGAGCATTTAATTGGACAAGGTTGCAAATTTGCATTATAAATTTTACTATTCTAATTGGTTGAACGTTTGGAATATAAAATGTGTTCCCTGTTGACACTTTTAACTAGCTTGACCCTTTCCCACATACAACAACTCTGCAGCAGACGACTTTGAACATATTTTGTCAAAAAATAGAAAATCTCTATAATTGAATGGATAATGACAAAAAGTGGAAAACATTGTGACAAAAGGGAGAAATTGCTTGTTTTGAGTAATTTCTCCTTTTGTCACGATGTTTTCAAAAGTAGTCTGCTGCAGATGCGTCAAATTGCGTCTATAGGTGGGAAAGGGTTAATTAATTAATCAAATTGGTATAATCCTGGCTCATCTTTTACAGATACAACACATCTGCAGCACATGACTTTGAAAAGATCAATTTTTTTGGAAAACCTATAAACGAAAGAATGATTATTGATTATAGATGACAATATATAAATATCATATGGCAGCATGTGTGACATTGATGTTGTCAACCCGAGAGCAGAATGTCATCCGAGGCGTAAGCCGAGGGTGACATTCTGTTCGAGGGTTGACAATATCAATTTCACACATGCTGCCATATGATATTTATTTTATTATACCGAACAAAATTAAGTGACGTCACTGCTGTATGACGTCACTGCTGTATGTGTATAAGGGAGGCAATCACGTCATGATTTAGCTAAAATATTGAAGCAGTTATTTGCCCTTATATGACATTCAAAATATCACTGCGGTCACATGAACTGAGAGTCAATTTTCGCTTGGTCACGTGTCAAAAAGGTTGAAAATGTTTCTGATAGTCAAAATATCTCTTTTTCGGGTAATGGGATTTTACCATTGTAGACAAAAGTGAGGTATAATAATGTTGTTTGTTTACATATGAAGGCATAGCTACTGAACAGAGTTGAAAACAGAAGAAATTGCTCATGGTATGCAATTCCACTTTTAATCCCTCTTTAAAGGTGTATATTTGGCTAAGCGTCCGTCTGGAACCATGCCTAAGGAATAGTTGGTAGGATTTGATTAAAACATAGGGAAAGTTTCAGTAGGATTTTCCGCTTGAAGTTACATAGTATATATATGACTGTACTGTATATAATGGTTTATATCACCATAACCTTGAGAACACTCTGGAAGCCACATTTTACATCCAACCTTCATGATAATTCATCCAAACATTTAACGTCACTATACCAAATTGAAGGGAAATGTTGTTAACACTAGTATTAGCTTGCCTGACCGCAACATGAGTTATTATGATTGACCATGGGGTTGGCATAACTCAGGGGAGCGATCCAGGGCCATTATGGCCCTCTTGTTTTATACAGAACCATGTGACATGACAACTTTCCTCCCTCAACCCTTTCCCTCATACAGATGCATCTGGATACCTCTGCAGCAGACTACTATTTTATTTAAAACTTTGTGGCAAATGGAGAAATTGCTCATCATGAGCAATTTTTCCTTTTGCCACAATATTTTTAACTCTTATTCAATTATTTAACTTTCAATTACAGAGACTTACTTAACCCTTTACCTCATATAGACGCTTTCTGACGCCTCTGCAGCAGACAGCTTTTTGAAAACCTAGTGACAAAAGAAGAAATTGATCAAAACGAGCAATTTCTCCTTTTGCCACAATGTTTTCCACTTTTAGTGAAAGGTTATCCATTCAATTATAGAGATTTTTTGTCCCCCGCTTTTAGCGAAAGCTGGGGACTATTATTTCTCATTCGTCAGTCAGTCCGTCCGTCAGTCCGTCCGTCAGTCACGCTGTCACAAAAACTTTAACCTTGGTCATAACTTCTGAACCGTAATAGGTACTGCTTTCATATTTCACATGTGTATTCCTTGTGACAACCCCTTTCCATCAATACCAATTTTTTTGACCTTGTGACCTTGACCCTGACGAGTTATGGCCCTTTACCCCTATGTATGACTAAATTCATTTCCGGGCTATTTCTCTGCAACCGCTTTTTGGAATTTTATGAAACTTCATAGGAAGGATCACCACCAAGTGTAGATGCGCATATCGTGTTTGCGTTCCGGTTGGATTATTTTTCACGGAGTTATGGCCCTTTACTCCACCATCAGGCTATGTATGACTAAATTCATTTCCGGGCTATTTCTCTGCAACCGCTTTTTGGAATTTTATGAAACTTTATAGGAAGGATCACCACCAAGTGTAGATGCGCATATCGTGTTTGCGTTCCGGTTGGATGATTTTTCACGGAGTTTTACCCCACCATCCGGCTATGTATGACTTAATTCATTTCCGGGCTATCTCTCTGCAACCGCTTTTTGGAATTTGATGAAACTTTATAGGAAGGATCACCACCAAGTGTAGATGCGCATATCGTGTTTGCGTTCCGGTTGGATTATTTTTCACGGAGTTATGGCCCTTTACTCCACCATCAGGCTATGTATGACTAAATTCATTTCCGGGCTATTTCTCTGCAACCGCTTTTTGGAATTTTATGAAACTTCATAGGAAGGATCACCACCAAGTGTAGATGCGCATATCGTGTTTGCGTTCCGGTTGGATGATTTTTCACGGAGTTATGGCCCTTACTTCTGAACCGTAATAGGTACTGCTTTCATATTTCACATGTGTATTCCTTGTGACAACCCCTTTCCATCAATACCAATTTTTGTGACCTTGACCCTGGCGGGGGACCATGATTCTCTGAATTTGCTTGTTTTTTTTGACAAAATATGTTCAAAGTCGTCTGCTCCAGAATTGTCGTATGTGGGAGAGAGTTAACAAATAATGTTAAATAAGAAGCTTTAGGATCACTGGAGTGATATGATCCTTCGTAACAGAATTATGGGTAAAAAAGGAGAAAAACATTAAGTGCATTAGATGTCTTATCATTAAAGAATCACATCATCGTCATACTTCCTGTACCAGGAAATTGGAAGCCAAGTAAGACACAAGATACAGAAGTCAAGGCACAGAAAGTTGTGCCTTGTAGTAGTAGTATATGATAACACTTTCCCACTTATACTTTCATTATGAGGTATCTGCGGCAGATGCATGTCTTATGAAAATATTGTGACAAAATGAGAAATTTCTCATAATAAGTAATTTCTCTTTTTGCCACAACGTTTACAACTCTATTCATGAACTCTGCTTCCATTCAAAGACATTTTCAAAATTTTTGGCCAAATAATGTGGAAAATCTATATTAACGATTAAAAAAAAAAAAAAAATTACAGACCAGAGTTGAAAACATTATGACAAAAGCAGAATTTGCTCATGATGAATAATCTCACTTTTTATCACAAGATTTTCAAAAGTCATGTTTTAGATGCGAAAAAATGTGTCCTTGCACTATCAAGTATTGTTTCGTAAAATCAAAGTGTCTCCTGTGTAATTGCCATTACTATTGGTGTCAGTTTATCCCAACAACTCTTGAGTTCATCAGAGGGGAGCTATACTACCATGTTAAAGTCCCAGATCTTCCAATGTGCACATAGACACATTTTGGCACACCTACAGTAAACTACTTATAGAATATTATGAATTATTAGCAATTGCCCCTTTTGCCATAACGTTTTCAACTCTTTTCAATAAAGATACTTTCATATACAGATATTTTATGCCTTCATGCAAGATTAAATTGAAATCTCAACTTATCAGAGTATACCTTAAGCCCCTGTCACACCGACCTCCCGGACGGTTCCAGATTGTCCCGGACTGAAATTTGGCTGATCCGGGGTGAGATCCGGGTTTGGTCCGGGCTTATCCAGGATAGTGTTTGGGCACCGTATTGATCCTGGGCGATCCAGCATGTTGTGTTTGGTCCGGGACAGTCCGTGTTAGGTCTGAGGCGGTCTGTGTTAGGTACGGGACAGTCCGTAATTCGTGTTGACACCGTGTTGGGTCCTGGATGGTCCATGGCACTGCCGTGGTGGTACCGGGTCAGATCCATGTTGATCCATTGTGGTGCCGTCTTGGGTCTGGGCTGGTCCAAGGTGACGATGTTTGCGACTCAACTTCACCCAGGATCACAGCGGATCTAGATATCTCTTGATCTGGGGTGTTCCTTGTTAATCCGGAGTGCTCCGTGTTAGGACAGGCTTTGTTGTGACTGTAGCTTTAAGTAACTTAAATTAAACCTTGTCACATATAGACGCATTTTGACGTATCTTGAGAAAACAATCTGCTATAATTCTTTCAACATAATTCAATAGTTCTATTTTCATTTAAAGAGACTTTTCATGTCAATTACTGGATTTTTTTGTTTGCTGCAGATTTGCTGTCTGTGATAAAGGGTTAATGTGTGAAAAATAAGAAATTTGTCTAGACTTGTCACTGTACCATGACAATCAAATTCGTTTAAATGTAGGTAATTTCTTTGAATTTTTTTCACTCTGCATATATATTAAAAAATTAAAGTTTTCATTTGCCCAAATTTTCCATTTTTAACTCGCCTGAACACAAAGTGCTCAAGATAAGCTATTTTGATCACATTTTCAACAATTGCCTTGTAAATTAACAGTCTCTACAGGAAACATTTTGCATCCAATCTTCATGAAAAGTAGTTTGAAATTGGGTCATGTGAGGTCAAAAACTAGGTCACAATGTCATATTGAAGGAAAATCTTGTTAACTCTCAGGAAGCCATATTTTCAACTTGAGCATGTTGAAATTTTGTCAAAATGATTGTCTTGATGATATCTATATATAGGCCAAATTAGAATATGGGTAATGTTGGGTCAAAAATAAGGTCACTAAGCCACATTGAAGGGATATCTTGTTAACACTAATATTAACTTACCTGGCCGCAAAATGAGTTATTGTGGTTGACTATGTGGTTGGCAAAAACAGGTGAGCGATCCAGGGTCGTCATGACCCTTGTTTAATTTAGATATTTTCAATTTGGAAAATTAAAGTCTGAAAACTAGCATTTTTAGGGAAAAAAGCTAAAAGCATCCTTCTATAACAAATCACCACTTGTCTGACAGCCCTCTCTGATGAGTGAAACATTTCCCACATAAAACAAATTTGCAGCAGATGAATTTGATTTTTTTTTTTTTTAAAAATCTAGAAATAAAAGATTAATTGTTGTTTTAAAAAAGCTGAAAACATTGTGGAAGAAGGAGAAATTGATCATCATGAGCACTTTCTTCTTTAACCACAATGTTTTTTATGTCAAAAATACATTACCAGTCATTTAATACCTGATATATAATCTCAACACCGTTAATTCATCCAGAAAAGAAGCTCGCGCAGCCATGCATAGCCCTCACGCGTGTGTGATACACACGGCCGCCGGTAATACCGGCGCACGGGCCATGTGACCCCCACTTTTAATTTCTGGACACACCAACTGACAGCTAAGAATTTATTTCATTTTTATATTTTATTTCTTGGTCTGTTTAAGGCATTCGCCTTAAACAAGTTATTTTCATTCAGTTATTCAACTACATTAACAACCTAACAACATAATTGTGTAAATTACTAATTGTAATTAAGTTGTTTTTTGTGAACACAACTAACTGAGAAGTCACGGGTGGGTTACCCCACCCACTATTTCAGTTACGTATCGGGTGCGGTAATGGCCATTCATTCTTTCAACGAAGTTATAGTTACACCGACCCTATTAGCGATAATATATTATTATCGCCTTGTATTACATTATGTATATTAATTAAACATGAACAATTTTGGAAAATATTTGTAAAATCTTTTTCATTGAAATACGTTCCGTGATCAACGGGTATAGTAGAAAATAAAAAATAGAAAAAAATTATATTTTTTGTTGAATCGTATAAATTGTTTTGTTTCATATATATTCTATGTCACATAGTGGTGATCAGAGGCGTGACTCATAACGGCTGTATGAGACACGCGTCTGTCCTGTTTTGCGTTCACTAAGTACACACAGGATTCACCCTGTGAGTACTTCTCTTCCTGGCCTGCTTCCATTTGGAAACAGTCTGGGTTGAGGAGGACTCACAAAAGCTGGAAGAGTAAGAAGACCCCTAAAAAGGTTTCTCTTAGCTCTACGAGTGAAGCGGAGTTCGAGGGGTTCTCCCAACAATCAGACTCCGCGGCTGTGTTGAGTGAGCAGAAGGTCAGAGCTGTTCCTTCTTCACTCCGCACAACCGCTCAGAGGTCCAGATTAGGAGGTGTAATCAGCTATTTTCCCCACAATTCCCTCTTAGGAAACAAACCCTATGCTGTGGGTTCTCAATACCCACAGCATAGGGTAAGAGGGTCAAATGAGGATTTTAGACATGCATACGCCCCTTATCTGGAGCTCTGACCGCTCCCCCTCAGCTTCGGCTGGTCCTTCGCGGGACATGGAGGAGCGGATGGCAGCGGCTGATGTCTGTTATTCCGTCGGGAAACAAAGGCCTTCGGGCCAGAAACCGTACGGACACAGTGATGGTTGGCCTCAAGAGTGAGCAACCGTCTGCTGAACGACATTATCTGACGCCAGGTGTTGGGGCTGACCCTTCGGGAGACGCCATGGGTCAATCAAAGGGAAACCTCACTGATTGGCCACCTCTAACACCACACTCTGCAGTAAGCAGTCTTCGGACGCTTACAGAGTGCCAAATTATAATGTCTGCGGACAGAATTCTTTGGAGACCGGTGATAGAGCAGCTTCACAACTGCCTATCATTAGTCAACCGGGTAATGCTTGCGAGCAAAACCTATATGACTCCGGGTAACCGGGTACCGGGCAACCAGTCAGTCATTTCGCCTAGGCGCGACCAGTCACCGGGCAAATCCGGCAGTCATTTAGCGATGACGCGACCGGTCAGTCATTAAGCCATGACGCGACCGGGCAAATTATCAGTCAGTTTAACATGACGCGACCGGGCAGTGGGCAGTCAAGGTAACGAGCAGTCGTTAAGCTAGTACCACTCGTTCTTCGCACAACCGGTCTATACGGATATTCAAAACACTGGTCATTACGCACCAGGCTCAGATATCCAACCGTCTAACATCGGTTATAAGGAGTACAGGACAGATAAATCTTTCCTTTCTCCAAGGGGAATAGTGTTCTTCTGTAGGGATTACACTCCTCAAAAGAATGAGAATAGAAGAGTACGGATATTCAAAACACTGGTCATTACGCACAAGGCCCAGATATCCAGTTATAGGTAGTACAGGACAGAGAAATGTTTCCGTGTCTCCAAGTGGAACATGGTACTTCTCTAGAGATTACACTCCTTCCCCGATACAAAGCTCCGTTTCAAAAGATGTAACGGATCGGTGATAGGCGGGTTAACCAAGCCTACCGGGATCAGCAATACCCACCTGATGGGAATACACTGTTCCCGGAAGGACACCTTTCGAAGAGGCAGTCCTTAGAAGGCAAACCCCCGATCGGAATAACTCAGGTTTTCCGTGAAAGGGAGGTCGAGACCGTCCCATACGGTTAGTTCGGCGCCGACGATCGATCCAGTGCGACCTCTCTCTACTGCGGAGAGAGGAGGTTCATATCACACGATCGACACCTTAACACAACAATAAAGTACACCAAGATTGAATATTATTTTCAATCCCTTCTCTTACTTTTATAAGACTGTTGTGTCTTTCAGTTGAAAGACGGATTAGAGTCAAGCATCGTAGGGCTCGACACTCTCCCACCTCCTCGTCTGACGGGCGGGGGCGGGGGGCAGTCCCCTTCAGATTACGAGCCGGCTGTAGAGCGTTGACCTCTACAGCAGAACATTAAGGAAGTACTTAGGGTGGTGCCTAATACGTTATGCCCGAAGGTTGACGCTTAAACGTCGTTTAAACCTATAATGATTTCGAGCAAAACCTACACTCTGCAGTACAGCAGTCTTCGGACTTCTACAGAGTGCCAAGTTATAATGTCTGAAGTTTTTGGAGACTAGTGATAGAGCAGCTTCACATCAGCCTATCATTAGTCAACCGGTCAGTAATGGTCAGAGGGAGCTACCATTACTGAACGTTCCCAGAGCTGGGTAACGAGCAGTCGTTAAGTCAAGTTGACTCCAACCGTTTTGTCAATATTATGACATAAGCATTGGACAACCGGGTGTTTTCGAACACAGCCAAGTGAAAATCTCCTTCGCAGAGTTGTCGTTCCTTACACTCATATGAAGGTAATGAGTCGATAGTGCTAGAGAATGAGTCAAATGCCTACCGAGTACTCAATTAATCACTGGGCATAAACGGTTGTCGCGTGAACGTTCACAGGGCAGTCAAACTCTTAACTGGGCATAAACGGTTACCGGGCAAACGGTCACCGTGAAAACAAAAAATTCAACTATGAATTCTTCGGAATTCAACAGTATTCCAAATTGACAAATGTCCTCGGACACAGTCATTTGGAGATCGGGCAATGTCTTTAGACATAGCCAGTAAGGCACCGGTCAAACGGGTAATGTCTTAGGACATAACCTTTCGGCAGTCAATCGGGCAGTATGCTGGGACATAGCCGATTAAACAGTCGGCCATCGGGTATGGGGAGTACCGGTCAAATAGTTATGTCGGTCCCCAGGGAGGAGAGAGTGCGTCTCTAGGGACTACACTCCTCCCAAGTAATACCCATCGTACCAATTGTTGGGACGAGTCGATGTCCGACGGTATTACATGGGAGAGATTCAGTTGATTTCATAAATCAATCCCCTATGCTGGCCTACCGGGATCAACCGTTCCCAGAGGATAGTCACTCTGTGAACTCTCTCATACGTGAGCTCGGACCGAAGGTTGATTCCATGCGATCTCATTCTTCTTCGGAAAAGGGATAAATTCCTCGATCATGACTCCTTCATAGGATTCCTCCCACCAATGGGCTAAGTTTTGTGGAAAAGTAGCCAGTTGCTTGGGAAGATTGTTGTGTGGAGTACTGGTGTGAGAAAACCAGGAAATACATGAGTAGGTGAACTGGCCGCCGTGATATAACTGAGAAATTGTTAAAACGGCGTTAAACCACAATCAATCGATCATAGGATTCCTCCATGTCGAATCGGACACTGACATTCCGGTCCAGAACCGGCTTTAGTCAATCCGCACGTCGTCGGGTAAAACCCACGACCCCGTCTTGTCTGACGAATAAGAGACATATCGGGTTCAGTGCTCCATCGGATGATTAACAATTTAGAGCTGGACTCTAAATAAACTATCATTAGTGGGAAGTTACTGCATTCACTGCGTCCATAGGCGCATTTCGGCGTATGTGGCAACATTGTTCACAGGGACAGAACGTACAGTGACTTCTGCAAAGGCATTCTTAGAAGCCCAACCTGTGAAGACACAAGAGACAGGCTAAGTTCGAGCCTAGCTTTCTGCTTCCGCTGGCCCTGCCTTATCAAAGCCCCGTACGGGAGCAAAGTTGGCATACAACCAAGTAGAGCACTGTCCCTAATCCGCGGCTATAGGGAAGCGCTCCTCTCTATTAAGCTAACAGGAATGCCATGGAGTGGGTATCAACCTTCCATTCGGTGGTTTCTACAACCGTCTTTCGTCTGGTTCCGGTGAAGACCGGAATAAGACTTATCGACTCAGATTGCGTCTAGTACGGTCGAGTAATAAAATGGAATGTTCCGTTTTATCAAGAACGCAATCCGGAACGGCTGTCTGAGCGATTCTTAGACCAAACAGACACCTGTTACCACGTACCGGTTGCTTTTTCATCGAGGAATGACCGTCGATTCTTTGTAAACGGGGAAGTGTTCCTTTCAAACACTTCACTTCGATTACCTGCGTTTAGAATTAATTCCCAAAACGGGCAAGTCGGATCTATTCCCCTCAAGAGACTCGTTGTAGGACGTTTCTCGTTGAGCTGGCCCTTCGGACAGACTCGATTCGCTATAAGAGAATCCGATTACCATGTCCTGGATAAGGATCAGTAATTAAGGGAAACGGTCCGATACATGCTTCATACTACACCCGAATTGTTTACAGTTCGGGGCAGTGTGTTAAATACTCATTACAGTACAGGGCTTAACTGACTAGGACATGTACATGATCAATAGAGTAGACAGTAGTCCTTCGATTGGCAATAATTATTACTCCCTGAATTGCCCCCATAATTCAAATGAGTCAACTTCCGGTGTCGTTATTCTCTTCCTGACAATGACTTTAGAAACACAGTATTGGCCCAGAGATCGTAGTTCAACGTTCTTCTGGCCTGCCTATCGACATAACCGTTACATCTTCATTAGAAGTAGACAGTTCTTACCGATTGGTGTTTTTTAAGGTACGTCAATCAGTAATTTATGCTTACATTTGTTGCCGACCTCTCGCATTCAAGATTTGGCGATGAACACAACAATTATTGTTCGATGCTCCAATGCGCTTAACTTCAAAGTTCAGATCCATTTCTCTCCAAACTTTTACGTTCTTCGGAAGCGGCCGCTTCTTAAGTTATAAACTGAGACTTAAATTCGTCTTGCTTGGCGAACACTATCAGGGAAGTGAGTTCTTTGCTTTCAGTAAAAACGAATTTCATCAGGTTTTACAGCCGTATGGTTATTCAACCGTTCTTATAAACCTGTATTCCTACTGAGACCAAGTTGCCTTTGGTGCTTCCTAACCCATCACATTTCACAACCTTTCTGTGAACTGTGTTCCCTTAGATATAACCTGATCTTGTACCCTGTCAAGGGTCTTAAGTTCTATATAAAACATTCGAGGGCTGTAAGAGCCACAGTAGGGGTTATTCAACCTCAGGTAGGAGAAGGATATGTCAGCAGCGTATTCAAACACTGGATATCCTATTCCTTTAATTAGTAATAAGATCCTTCTGATAAAGTCTTAAAACGTTTCAATCAGAAATTATTCCTCTCTGGACACACAAGTGGACTCTCAGCGAGTACTTACCTAATTAATACACAAATTACTAAATACATAAACAGTTGTGTTTATATTTAGTAGTACCGTAGGTACTCTTACCAAGTGCTACGATTTCTCGGGACCGGCATTGTGTTGGACGATCCTCCCGACCGATGCTGCAAAGTCATCAGGTATTAAATGACTGGTAATGTATTTTTGACATAAAAATGAAGTTTTTTAAAGTAAAACATATTTTTATTAGAAAATACTTACCAGTCATTTCAGATTCCCGCCTCCCAACCCCGCGTCGTCACCCAACACTAAACGCTGCAAGTTAACGGTGAAATTAAAAGTGGGGGTCACATGGCCCGTGCGCCGGTATTACCGGCGGCCGTGTGTATCACACACGCGTGAGGGCTATGCATGGCTGCGCGAGCTTCTTTTCTGGATGAATTAACGGTGTTGAGATTATATATCAGGTATTAAATGACTGGTAAGTATTTTCTAATAAAAATATGTTTTACTTTAAAAAACTTCATTTTACAAGGCTTCTGCTGCAAATGTGTCAATAAACGTCCGCATGTTGGAAAAGGATAATAGAACATTAAATGACAACCAATCGGTATTAAAGATTAATGCATTTGACCACAAGGGAGTAGTTAGCTGTCCACACCATCATTTCTTCATATTATAAAACAACCTTAGCATTTGATTTTTTATTTCAAACAAAATACTTTGTCTAGAAAGACAAACCTTTTGTCTATGTCTTCCTTTTATTAGGACGGTTATAAGGACCCTTTCCCTCATATAGACGCTTTCTGACGCCTCTGCAGCAGACAGCTTTTTGAAAACATAGTGATAAAAGAAGAAATTGCACAAAACGTGCAATTTCTCCTTTTGCCACAATGTTTTCCACTTTTTGTCATAGGTTATCCATTCAATTATGGAGATTTTCTATTTTTTGACAAAATACGTTCAAAGTCGTCTGCTGCAGAATTGCCGTATGAGGGAAAGGGTTAACTAAATGTAAACGTCATGAAAATAAAGCCATTTTCTCTTTTTAGCTCACCTGTCAGGTAGTGACAAGGTGAGCTTTTGTGATCACCATTCGTCCGTCATCCGTCGTCTGTCCACAATTTCTTGTGAACACGATAGAGTCTTCATTTATTATCCAATGTTAACCATTAACTTGTTCAGTAGCTAGATAACCATGAGAGTTCGGTTCCTTTCGAAAACCAGCCAGATCTGACGGGATTATGGCCCTTTAAAATTGGCAAAATTGTTATAATTGACCTTGTGTACACGATAAAGACTTCATTTATTTGTCACTTGTCCTTTACATTGATTTATAAACATGTGACCATGACCTTAGTGTGATCTTTTACAATCAAATATCATCATTGCCTTTGGATGACCTTATCCATGACTTTTTGAACTTCTTTCTTATTTTTGTAGAGCAATTAAATTAGGACCCTAAAACACTTACTCAGGTGAGCGATATAGGGCCATCATGGCCCTCTTGTTAGTAGTAGCGCAACATTACTGAGCGTTTAAGTTAAAAGAGGTATCTTGATTTGTGTAGATTTTTGTAGATTTCATAAAATCTTAATGCATAGATATCTAAAAGAGTAAATGTTGTGGACTATCATAAGTGTTTCTACTCTAGTCAATAAAAACAGAATCACAAGAGAAAGTTGATGCAATGCATCACTGTCGCCGGATATCCATAGTGCAGTTATGCATAACACTAACATTATAGTAGTTGAATAACACTAACATTATAGTAGTTGAATAAACAGTTATCAACTGAGGGGCATATTGGAACATCAGGGGTGGGGTCAAGTGAAAATTCATCATAACTTGGATTGTTTTGTCAACGAAGTGAATGATAATTGAAGCCTTTCATTGTTTATGATCAATCTCCATTCCTAAGTAGGTTGACTATACACACAACCAACTAATTATTGATCATAAACAGTAATGGAAATGAGAAATCTTGCCAATCATTAGTCTTAGTATGTATACAGTGCTTTCATTAAGGAATAATTATAAGATTTGTGAATTCCACATACACTTTTCAAGATGTTTGTCAGAATATTTGAATTTTATTATTTTTCAATAAAACCACAAAACAGACAATTTAGGATTTGCATGCAATAGCACATCATTTTACCTTTCCTCTATTAAAGTCAACAGTGGACAGCTCTGCAGCAATATACTTTTAAAACAATGAGATAAGGGTTAAATCGCTGAAGACATGAGTTTTCTCTTTTTCTCAAAATGATATTAGCTTGGCATCATAATTATATCATACTTTAACAAATGTTGAAATGTAGTCCAATATTTATAAATTAGACCACCTTCGAAATATAATATCAACTAAACAGTTAAATCTCATTGAAATTGTTGTATAATTTAAACTTAATTTCGAACATAAACTGAGCCCTACAACATGTTAATTTATTTTAATTCTTTCCTTCCTTTTTTATAATGAAAATAACAAACTACTCATGTTTTAAAATTATATTATGATGAGCGCCCTTGTGTCAATGATGCATAACAATATACAGATCGGAAGCAATATGCCTTTAGGGAATTAAATGACACATTTAAAATTGTCAAGGACGAAATAATTTTGTACGAAAGACCCGATTCTTTCTTTCTCGCAGAGGTGTCGTTCTTGAAACTCTCTTTATAGGCAGAGATTGTTCGTTCAAAGTAATTTTTCTATTAAAACTAGTTTTTATCTCGGTTTGTTCTTTTCTTCATTTGTTTCGAACCAAATAAACATTTTAAATCACCTACGATTTACTATTTGTAAGTGAGTGTAAAGAGACGGCTCTCTGCAAAGGAGATTGATCTACGCAGTTGGTATTCGTGAGTCACGCTTCAAGCAGGTGCCCGTATGTAAACAAATTAGACTGCGACGAAAAGGTTTGTAGTTATCGCCTTTTGAGTACATGTAGTATATAGTGTAAAATAAAGTATACCAGTCTAGCTAATAGGGACTGTTTTGTCTTCGTAAATAAAACAACAAAACATAAATGCGAGTCAAAATGAAACTGAAAATACCTAAAACATCGGAATATTTATTTCATTTTAGATGTGTCATTACTTAGTGTTTTTAAACAAACACAATTGTAATATGTTCAAGACATCTAAATGTTATTCTTTCTAATAATAATCCCCCCTCCCATGTGATTTCCGAAAACCTATTAAAAATAGAAGTCGCGGGCTTCTGCCCGGCGACTAATAACAATGACACATGATAGCAGCTTGCTCTCTGATTGGCTAATTAGATTACACAGAAATCCTTTTGCTTCATAAACTTAACGAGTTTTTTCTCCCCAATGCAATTAGGTAAACATACAATCCACTTTGCTTGATTTCTTATCCAAATCTTCCTACGATGTTACGATGATACAAGTTGAAAACTTCCAAAGAGGCTCAAAAAAATACTATTACACCATTAAATGATAAAATATAGGTGATTTAAGTTGTTTATTAGCTCGACTTTTGAAAAAACGAGAGCTATTGTCATGACCCTGGCGTCGGCGGCAGCGGCGTGGTCTTGTTTGGCTTGAGACAAATTAAGAAAAGAACAAACTATGTTAAAGCATTGTTATAGATATAATGAAATTGGTTCTTTCGCATCTACTTAACCCTTTCCTTCATACAACAATTCTGCAGCAGATGACTTTGAACGTATTTTGTCAAAACATAGGTTATCCATTGTAGCAAAAGGAGAAATTGCACGTTTTGTGCAATTTCTTTTTTTGTCACTATGTTTTCAAAAAGCCGTCTGCTGCAGAGGTGTCAGAAAGCGTCTATATGAGGGAAAGGGTTTAACTTGTGCCTATCTCTTTTTAAATGTGTCATTGGGCTCACAAGAGGCATTTCGCTTGCACCATGCATTTATTTTTTCATTAACCCTTACAGCGCCGAATTGTTTAAAGTAGACTATTCCAAGTTCAAACTCGGACAACTCTATTTTCATGTTTTAGAATTTTTGGATTTTTTTATTTATAACTCGCAGCCAAACAATGCAGATTTCAGGTGAGACGAGCTGACTCACCTGAATCTGTATTGTTTGCAAAAAGCTCAATATTGCCTTTGGCGCTGAAAGAGTTAATTAAAACAGATTAAGAAAGAATAATAATGAATTTACATGTCTTGGAACTGGTTATATTTGAAGTAAAGTTGTAAAGTTTGAAATTACATGAACACATCAATTTAAATGAAAATTAACTGTTTTAATAAATGGAGAAATTTCATGTCTAAGTTCAGCAATTAAACCCTGTTCTCAATGTCTAAAAAGAAGATTGCTGCAAAGGTGTCCTTTGTTGCTTTTGACAGGAAGGATTAACCCTTTCCCACATACAATAAATCTGCAGCAGACGACATTGAACATATTTTGTCAAAAAATGGAAAATCTCTATAATTGAATGGATAACCAATGAATAAAAGTGGAAAACTTTGTGGCAAAAGGAGAATTTGCTCATCGTGAGAAATTACTTCTTTTGCCACAATGTTTTCAAAAGTGGTCTGCTGCAGATGCTTCAAAATGCATCTACGGGTGGGAAAGGGTTAAACAGCTTTTAACTGCATGTCAATCCCAAGTTGTATTTCTTGTGGTTTTATCATCAAATACAAAGCTTTCAAAATTCTGACAAAAAAATCCTGTAATTTGTATGTTAACCCTTTCCCACCTGCAGAGGCATTTTAACGCAATAGCAGCAGACGACTTTTTAAAACATTGTGGGCAAAGGTGAAATTGCTCATGATGAGCAATTTTTACCATTGCCCACAATGTTTTCCACTTATAGTCATTGGTTATCCATTCAATTATGGAGATTTTCTATGTTTTGACAAAATACGTTCAAAGTTGTCTGCTGCAGAATTGTCATATGAGGAAAAGGGTTAAACAACAAGAATTGATGAAAAATTGTTAGAGTCAGCTTGACCATTAAATGTTTGCTAGAAAGAATATAATAGATTGTAAGATAATCAAGAAATTGCTCAAATGCCTGTATCAATGAAATTGTAACAATTCTGAAGGTTTCATCAGCGTTATGTAAAAAGCTCTTCTGTCTGACTGGTCAATTGTTGTAATTCAATTCACTCACTTTGATTTCAATGATTGAGTCTTAACTGTACTTTTACCATATAAAAACTCACAAATACACACCAAGAGAAAAATGATTGCCAAAGCTATTTGCTAAACATCCAAAGATTGATTGATTGATTGGGGTTTAACGCCGTTTTTAACAATTTCTTAGTCATATCACGGCGGCCAGTTAACCTACTCATGTGTTTCCTGGTTTTCTCACACCAGTACTCCACACAAGAATCTTCCCAAGCAAGTGGCTGCTTTTCCACATAGACTTAGCCCATTGGTGGAAGACGAATGACGCATGTCGCAATGACTTTTGTCAAACGTCGGAAAGAAAGTTGGCCAAGCCGGGATTCAAACTCACAACCCCTGGATTGACAGCCCGCATCGTTACCGACTGTGCTACCAGGACTCGACAAAACATCCAAAGAACTTGTTACCATTGTCTGTCCATCCGCCTGTCAGTCTGTCTTTGACACTTTCAGTTACTGAATAATTGGCAGGCCACATAATGTAATTTGTTCCCTTGGACGCTCTTGTACTAACATGTAGGTTGTTAATGTGTACAATTAGTTATTTGGTTTAACTCTTTCCCTCATACGACAATTATGCAGCAGACGACTTTGAACATATTTTGTCAAAACATAGAAAATCTATTCAATTATGGAGATTTTCTATGACAAAAAGTGGAAAACATTGTGGCAAAAGGAGAAATTGCACGTTCTGTGCAATTTCTTCTTTTGTCAATATGTTTTCAAAAAGCCGTCTGCTGCAGAGGCATCAGAAAGCGTCTATATGAGGGAAAGGGTTAAAGAGAGAGTGAAGAAAACATCAATATAAGCAACTTTTTCTCCTGAAGAAAGAAAGCTATGGTTTTGAAAATTGGAACCCTCTACGAAAAACTTCAATGCATATTGTTTGCTTGAAAAACGTGACCACAGAAAGGGGGTTTGACCCTTTCCCACATATTGACACTTTCTGACGCCTCTGCAGCAGACGGCTTTTGAAATGATTGTGGCAATAGGCGAACTTGCTCATAACGAGCAATTTCTCCTATTGCCACACTGATTTCAACTCTTTTCAATGATCGTACTTTCTTTTATAGATAATTTGAATATTTTGACTTTATAATATCAAAGTCGTCTGCTGCAGGTTTGTTGTATGTGGTAAAAGGGTTAAATAACAAAACTTTCAAATTATTCCCAACCTGAATCTACTTGTCAGTCGTCAAATTATATTACAGAGATGTTCCTTTAAGGTAACTTTTTTGCTTCGGATGAATTATTGGAATCCGCTGTGGTCGAGTGGTTAGTGTCGGGGATTTCGAAACCGGGTGTCCCAGGTTCGATCCCCAGTCGCGGCACTACGGTCATGGTGGAGTGCCCTTGGGCAAGGCACATTTCTAGCCTAGTACTGGTTTGTTTACCCAGGGATCATGAATAATTATGTCTCCCCCATTACATGGGGGTGACATATTGTTTTTGCCCGTTCCGTCCGTCCTTCCGTCCGTCCTTCCGTCCGTCCTTCCGTCCGTCCTTCCGTCCGTCCTTCCGTCTGTCACACTTGTTTCCGCCCAATAACTGAAGAACGCTTGGGCGTAGGAACTTCATACTTGGTATGCAGGTTGGTCATGACCAGTAGCTGACCCCTATTGATTTTGATAACAGAAGGTCAAAGGTCAAGGTCATGGTGACCTTGTGAGGTAAAAAATGGTTTCCGCTCAATAACTGAAGAGCGCTTTGGCTGAGGAACTCCATACTTAGTATGCAGGTTGTCCATGCCTAGTAGAAGACCCCTATTGATTTTGAGGTCAGTACGTTTAAAGTCAAGGTCACAGTGACCATGAGCTTGAAAGGTCACAGTGACAATGAGCTGATAAATAGTTTTTGTTTGGGCCCAGGAACTTCATACTTGATGTGCAGGTTGGTCACCACCAGCAAATGACCCCTATTAATTTTAAGGTCACTAGGTCAAAGGTCAAGGTCACAGTGGTCAAGGTCACATCAGTCACACTTGTTTCCGCTCAATAACTGAAGAAAGCTTGGGCATAGGATATTCATACTTGGTATGCAGGTTGGTCATGACCAGTAGATGACTCCTATTGATTTTAATGTCAGAAAGTCAAAGGTCAAGGTCATGGTGACCTTGTGAGGTAAAAAATGGTTTCCGCTCAATAACTGAAGAACACTTGGGCCGAGGAACTCCATACTTGTTATGCAGGTTGGCCATGCCCAGTAGAAGACCTTATTACTTTTTAGGTCAAAGTCAAGGTCACAGTGACCTTGAGCTGAAAGGTCACAGTGACAATGAGCTGAAACATTGTTTTTGCTTAATAACTATAGAATGCTTTGGCCATGGAAGTTAATACTTGGTGTGCAGGTTGGTCACCACCAGTAGATGACCCCTATTGATTTTGAGGTCACTAGCTTAAAGGTCAAGGTCATGGTAACCTTCAGCTGAAAAATGGTTTCCTCTCAATAACTAAAGAATGCTTATGTTGAGGAACTTCATACCTGGTGTGCAGGTTGGTCCTAACCAGTAAATGACCCTTATTGAATTTGTTTGATTTTGAGGTCACAAGGTCAAATGTCGAAGGTCACGGTAACCTTCAGCTGAAAAATGTGTTTTACTCAATAACTCAAGAACGCTTATACCCAGGAACTTCATACTTGGTGTGCAGCTTGGTCCTAACCTGTAGATGACCCCTATTGATTTTGATGTCAGTAGGTCAAAGGTCAAGGTCGCGGTGATCTTTGGCTGAAAAATGGTTTCTGCTCAATAACTGAAGATTGTCACTGTTGCTTCATCTCAAATGACCCCTATTGATTTTGAGGTCACTAGGTCAAAGACCAAGGTCATGGTAACCCTCAGCTGAAAAATGGTTTCCGCTCAATAACTGAGGATTGTCACTGTTGCTTCATCTCCAGTCCAAAACTAAAAAATTCATCTCCATCATTTCTTTTCCTCCCCTACGACCACACAAATGGGGAGACAAGCGCTTTTTCAAAAAAGCAATCTCTAGTTAAATTTAATTGTGCGCTAAATGACCTTAGCTGTCGATGCGCCATAAAACAATATACATTCATTCATTCATTCATTCGGATGAATTATTGCTAATTTGGACATTCATAAATATTTGGTGCTCTCGTTGAAATATATTTTGGCTTGGGTATCTAATTTGAGTGAAAATTGAGAATTCAAGAACCATTCCTCTGGCTCTAATATATTTCTCTGTTGAAGCAAAATAGATTTAATAAATGCTTAATCCTTTGCCTCATATAGACGCTTTCTGACACCTGTGCAGCAGATGGCTTTTTGAAAACATAGAAACAAAAGAAGAAATTGCTCAAAACGAGCAATTTCTCCTTTTGTCACAATGTTTCCCACTTTTAGTCATGGGTTATCCATTCAATTAAAGAGATTTTCCATTTTTAGACAAAATATGTTCAAAGTCGTCTGCTGCAGAATTGTCGTATGAAGGAAAGGGTTAAAAGCAAGTTGCCCTCTTTTACCCTTTCCCATAAATGTCCAATCAACTTCAGAAACATTTTGGCAAAATATGAAAAAATCTGTTTCAATGAACGCAATATTATCAAAAGGTATTCAAAACATTGTGGTAAAACGAGATCAATTTTTCCTTTTGCCACAATGTTCTTAAAAAGTCATCTGCAGCAGATGCATGAAAATGGTTAAAAGGTAATGGAACACTGTAATGATGTTAAATATGACCAGCTTCCCTAAGCATGGCTTTTCCAATTTGCTGTTGCTGGCATTTTCCTGTTAGACACCTTTGGTAATGCAAAGAGATAGAATATCTACTAATCAGAAATGGAGATTAGTCGGTGTGGCCACGAGGGAACACTTAGATGTTGCTATTACCAACAATTCTTATTGAAAACATGTGATAAACTGTCTTTCAAACAACACTATTAGACAGAAAGAATATATTTTGTCTGTAGTTTGCATTAAATCATTTTCTTTTTTAGACATTTCCAAATTGCAAATGCTACATTTATGAAATCTTCTGTACTTTAAGTTTTTTCTGGTATTTGCATTATGTTTAATGTGGCTTCAACAGCATCTAATGGCAATTTTAGATCACCTGAACCAAAGGCTCAAGGTGATCTATTCTGATTCCTCTCTGGCTGTTTCCATCATTCGTCTGTAACTTTTAGCTTCAAATGACACCTCCTCCTAAACCAAAAGACAGAATGTTCCTTTGGCGGTCCATTTTAAAATTGTTCAAAAGTTTGAATACTATGTAGAACATTCTTCAGCATTAGAAAGGTAATTATGCCAAAACGTCATAATTCTTCTTCTTTGAATCTGCTTGTCTGAAAGGGTTCATCCTTTTCCAGAAACCATTATATCAGCACACAACAACAAAACATATTGAAAATCTCTAAAAATGTAAGTATATGTATTAAATGAAATTCTTCTGCTCTGAAACTCCTGGTCTGATTTCAAGATAATTTAACTCTTTCAGCGCCAAAGGCAATATTAAGGTTTTTGCAAACAATACTGATTCAGGCGAGTCAGTCTCCCCTGAAATCAGCATTGTTTGCCTTTTATTTATCGAAATAGTCCAAACTGTTATAACATGAGAAATGGAGATGCTCGATTTTGAATATGAAATAGTCTGCTTTAAACAATTCGGCGCTGAAAGAGTTATATTGGCAGATATTTCCCTCAATTAACAAAGACTTTTAAGCCATATTACTTGTTAGTCGGGCAGAAGCCCGCGACTTCTATTTTTAATAGCTTTTCGGAAATCACATGGGAGGGCGGCTTATTATTAGAAAGAAACAAATCTAGATGATTTGAACATATTACAATTGTGGTTGTTTACGAACACTAATAAATGACACATCTAAAATGAAATAAATATTCCGATTTTTTAATGTTTGCAGTTTTTTTTATTTCACTCGCATTTAAGTTTTTTGTCTTATTTACGAAGACAAAAGTGGTCCCTTCAAGACGTGAACCAACACCCCCTAATGCAGACTCTTATGTGTCATCATTGAGGTCAATTTCGGATTCTCCTTTTAATAGCAATTTTAACTTACTAAATGTTGTTTTCATGTTCAAAGAGATGTCTTGATTTGTGTAGAATTCATTTAATAATGTTAATCCATGAATATCTAAAGTAGGAACTGTTTCTAAGCTAAATATAGACCCTATTCTGTTGTGTAGTTTCGTGACCTTTAACATCGATTTTCGCGCATGCGCATTTCGATATGAAAAAGCGAGTGATATTATTTTATTTTAGACAAGTACAAGACGAATGTTTGACGCAAAGCGTCAAAGAGAAGCCGCAATATTTCGTTGTACATGTAGAAATAAGAAAAAAAGAACATTTTTAAATCCACAAACAATAGAACAATTTAAACTGTAGACGGTAATGCTGATATATTTCTCCTTTTGAAGACTTTTGTTTTCTTCAAATTACCTCCCTTTAAAGCAATACCAGGATATTTACCTTGTGATTCGAATAAGATTGACAAACATTGAAATTATATGAATGAATACTATTATTTAAATAAGTAACAACAGCAAAATTAAATTTAAGCCAGATAAATGTGTACACATTTCGTTAATTTTTTATAGATACTCTAATGTATAGGTATGTATATAAAATTTATAAGCAAATGTTTTCATTACTGCGTTCCTAATGATTGAATAGACTAAGGAAAGTCAAGAATACATAAATAAATCAATGCAGTCTTTTCCGGCGACACTGATGCCTTGCATCAACTTTCTCTTGTTTGATAAGTAAATGACAAAACTCTGAATGAGCTTGTCTGATACTCATGCATATGAAGTACTTGAATAAGGAGAGAAATTCAGGGCCTAACTGCCCTCTTGTTTATTTTATGCTCACCTTTGAAGTGTATTAAATTACATTATTGGGAATATGTTAATCTTTAATTCAATATTTATAGAAGTAAAGGTTTTTACACTGGCATTAATTGTCAAAGATCAATTTTACATTGAGCTAAAGAATAAAATCCCACCTTTGACAGTCAAGGTCAGAAATTTACCAGGAAAGATATGTGTTGTAAAGTGTCTTCAGTTGTCTCCATCAGATACGAACTAGCCTAATGACCTATTGTATGGCCCTCTAATTGTCCACAAGATAATCTACAGACAGTGATATGACCGCTATGATGTAATTTCCTGTCAGGAAGTGCTATCATTTGCAACGGATATCTGTATGGATGATTATGATAAACTTCTCAACATTGACAATTAAAGCATCACGGTGTGTTCTAGACAGATCCAATTGACCTGACAACAAATGTGCATTAAAGCACAGTCCATTAGTGCAGCGGAATTAATACCCTTGTTGTTATTTACATTAACCCTTTCCCACATACAAAAAACCTCTAGCAGAAATCTTTGAAAATATCTCAGCCAAGCTAAAGAAAGCCTTTTTAAATTAAAGTAAAATTATTAAAACAGTGATTGCTTATTTTGAGCAATTTCTCCTTTTTGCTCCAATGATTTCAAATGCTCGTTGTGAGTAATTTCTTCTTTTTGCTCTCATGTTTTCAAAAGTTGTCTATAAGGCTCAAAATACTTAAAACAGGGTAAATACGGAATTTCGGAATGGGATATGTACAGTCAAGCCTATCATAAGCAGCCACACAAGAAAACTAAGTGACATTACCCCCAACTCTTTACCATATACAACAAATCTGCAGCGGACGACTTTATAAAAATCTATACAACTGAACGGAAAATCTACATCAATGTTAAAAGAAGAATTATTAAATAGAGTTGAAAAAGTTGTAGCAAAAAGAGATTTTTCCTTTTGTCACAATGTTTTCAAAAGTCGTCTTCTGTAAACACATCAAATTGTGTCTGCAATTTGGAAAAGGTTTATCCTGTCCCACATACAGACAAGGTTTATCCTGTCCCACATACAGACAAGGTTTATCCTGTCCCACATACAGACGCTTTCCCACTCCTCTGCAGGAGACGACTTTTGAAAACACCGTGACAAAATGAAAATTGCTCAAAACGAGCAATTTCTCCTTTTGCCACACAGTGTTTTCAACTTTATTCAATTATTAGACATTATTTATCAAGATTATTCACATTTTTGCAAAACATTTTTTCAAAGTCGTCTGCTGCAGACTCTCATACGACAAATCTGCAGCAGACGACTTTGAACATATTTTGTCAAAAAATAGAAAATCTCCATAATTGAATGGATAACCTATGACAAAAGGTGGAAAACATTGTGGCAAAAGGAGAAATTGCACGTTCTGTGCAATTTCTTCTTTTGTCACTATGTTTTCAAAAAGCCGTCTGCTGCAGAGGCGTCAGAAAGCGTCTATATGAGGGAAAGGTCAAAATTCTGTTGGTTCATCAATACACAGAGGAATAATAATCAGGGTGTCGATGACTGAAGGATCTTTAATAAATCTAAGCAAGATTCATTGCCACTTTGATTTCTTGAAAAAACAACAATCACCGCTGGTAACAATTTGCAGCTTTAACCCTCTCCCACCTGTAGACACATTTTGAAATATCTGCAGCAGATGACTTTTGAAAACTTTGTGAAATAAAAAAATGGAGAAATTGCTCAAAACAAGTAATTTCTCCTAAAGCCACAATGTTTTCAACTTTTTTCAGTAATTCTTCAATTATAGAGATTTTCCATATATTTGGTAGACATTTTCATTGTTGTCATAGTTGTCTGCTGCAGATTTGTCATATTTGGGAAAGGGTTAAATTCTGCTTCCTCCAATTGATATGAATTAGTCTGGAAAAATATGAACAATTCAATTCAATTCAATCCTTTATTGGCAAATATCGACAAAATTTGTCTTTGGCCATTTACAAATCGGAAGAATATGGCTTAGACAAAAAAAAAAATAATACATATACAACTAAACAATATATCAAATAAATAGTATTTAGTATATCAAATGAAAAAGGTACACAATAAAATATGTTAGGGAACTAACTTTCTTACGTCATCGCGAATAGCATAACATTCAGAAATATATCTACATAGATTAATTAATACTTTCTGCTTAGAACTAGACAGTAATTTAATAAATTTACTTATGTTGGGCCATTGCATATTACCAAGATGTTTTTGTCTGATAACTGAATATTGTGGACAACACAACAGAAAATGATATTCATTTTTATGTCAAAAATACATTACCAGTCATTTAATACCTGATATATAATCTCAACACCGTTAATTCATCCAGAAAAGAAGCTCGCGCAGCCATGCATAGCCCTCACGCGTGTGTGATACACACGGCCGCCGGTAATACCGGCGCACGGGCCATGTGACCCCCACTTTTAATTTCTGGACACACCAACTGACAGCTAAGAATTTATTTCATTTTTATATTTTATTTCTTGGTCTGTTTAAGGCATTCGCCTTAAACAAGTTATTTTCATTCAGTTATTCAACTACATTAACAACCTAACAACATAATTGTGTAAATTACTAATTGTAATTAAGTTGTTTTTTGTGAACACAACTAACTGAGAAGTCACGGGTGGGTTACCCCACCCACTATTTCAGTTACGTATCGGGTGCGGTAATGGCCATTCATTCTTTCAACGAAGTTATAGTTACACCGACCCTATTAGCGATAATATATTATTATCGCCTTGTATTACATTATGTATATTAATTAAACATGAACAATTTTGGAAAATATTTGTAAAATCTTTTTCATTGAAATACGTTCCGTGATCAACGGGTATAGTAGAAAATAAAAAATAGAAAAAAATTATATTTTTTGTTGAATCGTATAAATTGTTTTGTTTCATATATATTCTATGTCACATAGTGGTGATCAGAGGCGTGACTCATAACGGCTGTATGAGACACGCGTCTGTCCTGTTTTGCGTTCACTAAGTACACACAGGATTCACCCTGTGAGTACTTCTCTTCCTGGCCTGCTTCCATTTGGAAACAGTCTGGGTTGAGGAGGACTCACAAAAGCTGGAAGAGTAAGAAGACCCCTAAAAAGGTTTCTCTTAGCTCTACGAGTGAAGCGGAGTTTGAGGGGTTCTCCCAACAATCAGACTCCGCGGCTGTGTTGAGTGAGCAGAAGGTCAGAGCTGTTCCTTCTTCACTCCGCACAACCGCTCAGAGGTCCAGATTAGGAGGTGTAATCAGCTATTTTCCCCACAAATTCCCTCTTAGGAAACAAACCCTATGCTGTGGGTTCTCAATACCCACAGCATAGGGTAAGAGGGTCAAATGAGGATTTTAGACATGCATACGCCCCTTATCTGGAGCTCTGACCGCTCCCCCTCAGCTTCGGCTGGTCCTTCGCGGGACATGGAGGAGCGGATGGCAGCGGCTGATGTCTGTTATTCCGTCGGGAAACAAAGGCCTTCGGGCCAGAAACCGTACGGACACAGTGATGGTTGGCCTCAAGAGTGAGCAACCGTCTGCTGAACGACATTATCTGACGCCAGGTGTTGGGGCTGACCCTTCGGGAGACGCCATGGGTCAATCAAAGGGAAACCTCACTGATTGGCCACCTCTAACACCACACTCTGCAGTAAGCAGTCTTCGGACGCTTACAGAGTGCCAAATTATAATGTCTGCGGACAGAATTCTTTGGAGACCGGTGATAGAGCAGCTTCACAACTGCCTATCATTAGTCAACCGGGTAATGCTTGCGAGCAAAACCTATATGTCTCCGGGTAACCGGGTACCGGGCAACCAGTCAGTCATTTCGCCTAGGCGCGACCAGTCACCGGGCAAATCCGGCAGTCATTTAGCGATGACGCGACCGGTCAGTCATTAAGCCATGACGCGACCGGGCAAATTATCAGTCAGTTTAACATGACGCGACCGGGCAGTGGGCAGTCAAGGTAACGAGCAGTCGTTAAGCTAGTACCACTCGTTCTTCGCACAACCGGTCTATACGGATATTCAAAACACTGGTCATTACGCACCAGGCTCAGATATCCAACCGTCTAACATCGGTTATAAGGAGTACAGGACAGATAAATCTTTCCTTTCTCCAAGGGGAATAGTGTTCTTCTGTAGGGATTACACTCCTCAAAAGAATGAGAATAGAAGAGTACGGATATTCAAAACACTGGTCATTACGCACAAGGCCCAGATATCCAGTTATAGGTAGTACAGGACAGAGAAATGTTTCCGTGTCTCCAAGTGGAACATGGTACTTCTCTAGAGATTACACTCCTTCCCCGATACAAAGCTCCGTTTCAAAAGATGTAACGGATCGGTGATAGGCGGGTTAACCAAGCCTACCGGGATCAGCAATACCCACCTGATGGGAATTCACTGTTCCCGGAAGGACACCTTTCGAAGAGGCAGTCCTTAGAAGGCAAAGCCCCGATCGGAATAACTCAGGTTTTCCGTGAAAGGGAGGTCGAGACCGTCCCATACGGTTAGTTCGGCGCCGACGATCGATCCAGTGCGACCTCTCTCTACTGCGGAGAGAGGAGGTTCATATCACACGATCGACACCTTAACACAACAATAAAGTACACCAAGATTGAATATTATTTTCAATCCCTTCTCTTACTTTTATAAGACTGTTGTGTCTTTCAGTTGAAAGACGGATTAGAGTCAAGCATCGTAGGGCTCGACACTCTCCCACCTCCTCGTCTGACGGGCGGGGGCGGGGGGGGGGGGGGGGGGGGCAGTCCCCTTCAGATTACGAGCCGGCTGTAGAGCGTTGACCTCTACAGCAGAACATTAAGGAAGTACTTAGGGTGGTGCCTAATACGTTATGCCCGAAGGTTGACGCTTAAATTTAAACCTATAATGATTTCGAGCAAAACCTACACTCTGCAGTACAGCAGTCTTCGGACTTCTACAGAGTGCCAAGTTATAATGTCTGAAGTTTTTGGAGACTAGTGATAGAGCAGCCTCACATCAGCCTATCATTAGTCAACCGGTCAGTAATGGTCAGAGGGAGCTACCATTACTGAACGTTCCCAGAGCTGGGTAACGAGCAGTCGTTAAGTCAAGTTGACTCCAACCGTTTTGTCAATATTATGACATAAGCATTGGACAACCGGGTGTTTTCGAACACAGCCAAGTGAAAATCTCCTTCGCAGAGTTGTCGTTCCTTACACTCATATGAATGTAATGAGTCGATAGTGCTAGAGAATGAGTCAAATGCCTACCGAGTACTCAATTAATCACTGGGCATGAACGGTTGTCGCGTGAACGTTCACAGGGCAGTCAAACTCTTAACTGGGCATAAACGGTTACCGGGCAAACGGTCACCGTGAAAACAAAAATTCAACTATGAATTCTTCGGAATTCAACAGTATTCCAATTGACAAATGTCCTCGGACACAGTCATTTGGAGATCGGGCAATGTCTTTAGACATAGCCAGTAAGGCACCGGTCAAACGGGTAATGTCTTAGGACATAACCTTTCGGCAGTCAATCGGGCAGTATGCTGGGACATAGCCGATTAAACAGTCGGCCATCGGGTATGGGGAGTACCGGTCAAATAGTTATGTCGGTCCCCAGGGAGGAGAGAGTGCGTCTCTAGGGACTACACTCCTCCCAAGTAATACCCATCGTACCAATTGTTGGGACGAGTCGATGTCCGACGGTATTACATGGGAGAGATTCAGTTGATTTCATAAATCAATCCCCTATGCTGGCCTACCGGGATCAACCGTTCCCAGAGGATAGTCACTCTGTGAACTCTCTCATACGTGAGCTCGGACCGAAGGTTGATTCCATGCGATCTCATTCGTCTTCGGAAAAGGGATAAATTCCTCGATCATGACTCCTTCATAGGATTCCTCCCACCAATGGGCTAAGTTTTGTGGAAAAGTAGCCAGTTGCTTGGGAAGATTGTTGTGTGGAGTACTGGTGTGAGAAAACCAGGAAATACATGAGTAGGTGAACTGGCCGCCGTGATATAACTGAGAAATTGTTAAAACGGCGTTAAACCACAATCAATCGATCATAGGATTCCTCCATGTCGAATCGGACACTGACATTCCGGTCCAGAACCGGCTTTAGTCAATCCGCACGTCGTCGGGTAAAACCCACGACCCCGTCTTGTCTGACGAATAAGAGACATATCGGGTTCAGTGCTCCATCGGATGATTAACAATTTAGAGCTGGACTCTAAATAAACTATCATGAGTGGGAAGTTACTGCATTCACTGCGTCCATAGGCGCATTTCGGCGTATGCGGCAACATTGTTCACAGGGACAGAACGTACAGTGACTTCTGCACAGGCATTCTTAGAAGCCCAACCTGTGAAGACACAAGAGACAGGGTAAGTTCGAGCCTAGCTTTCTGCTTCCGCTGGCCCTGCCTTATCAAAGCCCCGTACGGGAGCAAAGTTGGCATACAACCAAGTAGAGCACTGGCCCTAATCCGCGGCTATAGGGAAGCGCTCCTCTCTATTAAGCTAACAGGAATGCCATGGAGTGGGTATCAACCTTCCATTCGGTGGTTTCTACAACCGTCTTTCGTCTGGTTCCGGTGAAGACCGGAATAAGACTTATCGACTCAGATTGCGTCTAGTACGGTCGAGTAATAAAATGGAATGTTCCGTTTTATCAAGAACGCAATCCGGAACGGCTGTCTGAGCGATTCCTAGACCAAACAGACACCTGTTACCACGTACCGGTTGCTTTTTCATCGAGGAATGACCGTCGATTCTTTGTAAACGGGGAAGTGTTCCTTTCAAACACTTCACTTCGATTACCTGCGTTTAGAATTAATTCCCAAAACGGGCAAGTCGGATCTATTCCCCTCAAGAGACTCGTTGTAGGACGTTTCTCGTTGAGCTGGCCCTTCGGACAGACTCGATTCGCTATAAGAGAATCCGATTACCATGTCCTGGATAAGGATCAGTAATTAAGGGAAACGGTCCGATACATGCTTCATACTACACCCGAATTGTTTACAGTTCGGGGCAGTGTGTTAAATACTCATTACAGTACAGGGCTTAACTGACTAGGACATGTACATGATCAATAGAGTAGACAGTAGTCCTTCGATTGGCAATAATTATTACTCCCTGAATTGCCCCCATAATTCAAATGAGTCAACTTCCGGTGTCGTTATTCTCTTCCTGACAATGACTTTAGAAACACAGTATTGGCCCAGAGATCGTAGTTCAACGTTCTTCTGGCCTGCCTATCGACATAACCGTTACATCTTCATTAGAAGTAGACAGTTCTTACCGATTGGTGTTTTTTAAGGTACGTCAATCAGTAATTTATGCTTACATTTGTTGCCGACCTCTCGCATTCAAGATTTGGCGATAAACACAACAATTATTGTTCGATGCTCCAATGCGCTTAACTTCAAAGTTCAGATCCATTTCTCTCCAAACTTTTACGTTCTTCGGAAGCGGCCGCTTTTTAAGTTATAAACTGAGACTTAAATTCGTCTTGCTTGGCGAACACTATCAGGGAAGTGAGTTCTTTGCTTTCAGTAAAAACGAATTTCATCAGGTTTTACAGCCGTATGGTTATTCAACCGTTCTTATAAACCTGTATTCCTACTGAGACCAAGTTGCCTTTGGTGCTTCCTAACCCATCACATTTCACAACCTTTCTGTGAACTGTGTTCCCTTAGATATAACCTGATCTTGTACCCTGTCAAGGGTCTTAAGTTCTATATAAAACATTCGAGGGCTGTAAGAGCCACAGTAGGGGTTATTCAACCTCAGGTAGGAGAAGGATATGTCAGCAGCGTATTCAAACACTGGATATCCTATTCCTTTAATTAGTAATAAGATCCTTCTGATAAAGTCTTAAAACGTTTCAATCAGAAATTATTCCTCTCTGGACACACAAGTGGACTCTCAGCGAGTACTTACCTAATTAATACACAAATTACTAAATACATAAACAGTTGTGTTTATATTTAGTAGTACCGTAGGTACTCTTACCAAGTGCTACGATTTCTCGGGACCGGCATTGTGTTGGACGATCCTCCCGACCGATGCTGCAAAGTCATCAGGTATTAAATGACTGGTAATGTATTTTTGACATAAAAATGAAGTTTTTTAAAGTAAAACATATTTTTATTAGAAAATACTTACCAGTCATTTCAGATTCCCGCCTCCCAACCCCGCGTCGTCACCCAACACTAAACGCTGCAAGTTAACGGTGAAATTAAAAGTGGGGGTCACATGGCCCGTGCGCCGGTATTACCGGCGGCCGTGTGTATCACACACGCGTGAGGGCTATGCATGGCTGCGCGAGCTTCTTTTCTGGATGAATTAACGGTGTTGAGATTATATATCAGGTATTAAATGACTGGTAAGTATTTTCTAATAAAAATATGTTTTACTTTAAAAAACTTCATTTTCGATCAAGTTGGAAGAGCAAACTTTACAATGCCTCTGTTCTCTTGGAATACCATTAAAACGACCAGATTCAATTTCTAACTTATGTGAGCTTAATCTAAAACGAGCAAATACTTTAAGCCATTTGTTATTCGAAATAATATCCAGATAACTTTCATAAGAGAATTCTTTTTTGAACTTAGAATATAATTCTAACTCTGGCGAGTTATTAATTGACATATGCCAACTTTGAATAAATTGGTCATATATTCTTCTTTTAAAGATTGTAAAATAATTACAGTTTCTATCAAAATTTAATCTAATATGTGTAAGGCCCAGATGATCAATTATTGAATTAATCTTCTTTGCCCAACAATTAGTATTAATTGTATTACATTGATCCCAATATGAGTCATATAAGGGAGAGTTTATGTTCGACATTATCTTGCACCAAAACTTCAAAGAACGCTTTACAGATAACAGATAGAGGCAGTCTTCCAAATTCACCGTAAACTGCGTTATTTGGCGTTTGTTTTTTAACACCTAGTAGATATCTCAGAAAACGTAAATGCAAATTATCAATATCTTTGAAAGTGTAGACACCCCAGACGTCTGCACCATATAATAAAATAGGAACAACCATGGCATCGAACAGAGAAATCTTCGTTTTAATATCTAATGGATTTTTATCAAATATCTTTAACAAATTGCCATAAGCTCTTAAAGCTTGTCCTTGTAATGCTTTTATTGCTAAATTAAACGTGCCTGTGTAATTGAAGACAATGCCTAGATATGTAAAACTGTCCACAATTTCGATTAATTTTCCATTAATATGAAACAATTGATCTTTGGGTGATCTTCTCTTTTCAAAAACACATATTTTAGTCTTATCTATGTTAATTTCAAGACTCCATTTACAAGAATAATCGTATATGCAGTCAATCTGTGCTTGAAGACTTACGGGATCAGTTGTAAATAAAACAATATCATCTGCAAATAAAATAAGGTACTTTGACAACAGTTGTATATCAGAATCGGTTAGTGCATTTAAATCAATGTTTTCAATTATATCATTTATGAAAAGCAAAAATAATAGAGGGGAAAGAGGCTCACCTTGCTTCAAACCAATTGTAACATTGAAACAATCAGATAAATTAGAACTATTTGTTAATTTGACACATGCCTGGACCTCTGCATACATCGATTTAATCATTTTTGTCATTTTACAACTGATACCAGATTGAATAAGTTTATGCCAAAGAGCGTCCCTCTCAACTGTGTCAAACGCCCTTTTATAATCGATAAATATACACCAGAGTTTCTTTTTATGTGCTAGAACCTTTTGAATTATGGAATGTAAAATAAAAACTGCATCAGTTGTAGAGTGTCCATCTCGAAAGCCAAATTGACAATCAGAGAAAACGTTATTAGACTCGCACCATTCATTCAACCTATTTCTTAACACTAAAGAAAACATTTTAGCAGTTATGTTAACCAATGTTATACCTCTATAACATTCCGGTTTATTTTTGTCACCCTTCTTAAACAAAGGAACAATAACACCCTTTGTCCAAGCATCGGGATAAATACCCGAATCATAAATAGTATTGAAAATACAGCAAAGATAAGGCGAAATAAACTCTTTACATTCAATGAAAAAATCAGCTACATTATTATCAACATCGCAGCTTTTATTTCTATTCATAGATGTTATAACCTTTTCTATCTCAGATGTAGTAATAGCTCTATCCAGTTCATTAATAAATTCATTATTTTCACTGTTAAAATTAAAAGTCTCATTTTGAGTTCTACTTTCGTTAGTAACGTTCGAAAAATACTGCGCGAAATCAATAACAGATAAATCCGACTGTATTTGCGACGACCTGTTAGATTTATTTACATGTTTCCAAAACTTACGCGGTGACTCTTTAGACAATTTAGAAAGCCTTGTCTTTTCTTTACTGTAAAATTTCCTTTTAGCAGTGCGTTTTGTTTTATTAAATTCTGACCTAGCGCTTAATAAAAATATTCTATTTGCTAAATTTGGCTCAAATGTAAATTTCCGTTTTTATGTCAAAAATACATTACCAGTCATTTAATACCTGATATATAATCTCAACACCGTTAATTCATCCAGAAAAGAAGCTCGCGCAGCCATGCATAGCCCTCACGCGTGTGTGATACACACGGCCGCCGGTAATACCGGCGCACGGGCCATGTGACCCCCACTTTTAATTTCTGGACACACCAACTGACAGCTAAGAATTTATTTCATTTTTATATTTTATTTCTTGGTCTGTTTAAGGCATTCGCCTTAAACAAGTTATTTTCATTCAGTTATTCAACTACATTAACAACCTAACAACATAATTGTGTAAATTACTAATTGTAATTAAGTTGTTTTTTGTGAACACAACTAACTGAGAAGTCACGGGTGGGTTACCCCACCCACTATTTCAGTTACGTATCGGGTGCGGTAATGGCCATTCATTCTTTCAACGAAGTTATAGTTACACTGACCCTATTAGCGATAATATATTATTATCGCCTTGTATTACATTATGTATATTAATTAAACATGAACAATTTTGGAAAATATTTGTAAAATCTTTTTCATTGAAATACGTTCCGTGATCAACGGGTATAGTAGAAAATAAAAAATAGAAAAAAATTATATTTTTTTGTTGAATCGTATAAATTGTTTTGTTTCATATATATTCTATGTCACATAGTGGTGATCAGAGGCGTGACTCATAACGGCTGTATGAGACACGCGTCTGTCCTGTTTTGCGTTCACTAAGTACACACAGGATTCACCCTGTGAGTACTTCTCTTCCTGGCCTGCTTCCATTTGGAAACAGTCTGGGTTGAGGAGGACTCACAAAAGCTGGAAGAGTAAGAAGACCCCTAAAAAGGTTTCTCTTAGCTCTACGAGTGAAGCGGAGTTTGAGGGGTTCTCCCAACAATCAGACTCCGCGGCTGTGTTGAGTGAGCAGAAGGTCAGAGCTGTTCCTTCTTCACTCCGCACAACCGCTCAGAGGTCCAGATTAGGAGGTGTAATCAGCTATTTTCCCCACAAATTCCCTCTTAGGAAACAAACCCTATGCTGTGGGTTCTCAATACCCACAGCATAGGGTAAGAGGGTCAAATGAGGATTTTAGACATGCATACGCCCCTTATCTGGAGCTCTGACCGCTCCCCCTCAGCTTCGGCTGGTCCTTCGCGGGACATGGAGGAGCGGATGGCAGCGGCTGATGTCTGTTATTCCGTCGGGAAACAAAGGCCTTCGGGCCAGAAACCGTACGGACACAGTGATGGTTGGCCTCAAGAGTGAGCAACCGTCTGCTGAACGACATTATCTGACGCCAGGTGTTGGGGCTGACCCTTCGGGAGACGCCATGGGTCAATCAAAGGGAAACCTCACTGATTGGCCACCTCTAACACCACACTCTGCAGTAAGCAGTCTTCGGACGCTTACAGAGTGCCAAATTATAATGTCTGCGGACAGAATTCTTTGGAGACCGGTGATAGAGCAGCTTCACAACTGCCTATCATTAGTCAACCGGGTAATGCTTGCGAGCAAAACCTATATGACTACGGGTAACCGGGTACCGGGCAAGTCAGTCATTTCGCCTAGGCGCGACCAGTCACCGGGCAAATCCGGCAGTCATTTAGCGATGACGCGACCGGTCAGTCATTAAGCCATGACGCGACCGGGCAAATTATCAGTCAGTTTAACATGACGCGACCGGGCAGTGGGCAGTCAAGGTAACGAGCAGTCGTTAAGCTAGTACCACTCGTTCTTCGCACAACCGGTCTATACGGATATTCAAAACACTGGTCATTACGCACCAGGCTCAGATATCCAACCGTCTAACATCGGTTATAAGGAGTACAGGACAGATAAATCTTTCCTTTCTCCAAGGGGAATAGTGTTCTTCTGTAGGGATTACACTCCTCAAAAGAATGAGAATAGAAGAGTACGGATATTCAAAACACTGGTCATTACGCACAAGGCCCAGATATCCAGTTATAGGTAGTACAGGACAGAGAAATGTTTCCGTGTCTCCAAGTGGAACATGGTACTTCTCTAGAGATTACACTCCTTCCCCGATACAAAGCTCCGTTTCAAAAGATGTAACGGATCGGTGATAGGCGGGTTAACCAAGCCTACCGGGATCAGCAATACCCACCTGATGGGAATTCACTGTTCCCGGAAGGACACCTTTCGAAGAGGCAGTCCTTAGAAGGCAAACCCCCGATCGGAATAACTCAGGTTTTCCGTGAAAGGGAGGTCGAGACCGTCCCATACGGTTAGTTCGGCGCCGACGATCGATCCAGTGCGACCTCTCTCTACTGCGGAGAGAGGAGGTTCATATCACACGATCGACACCTTAACACAACAATAAAGTACACCAAGATTGAATATTATTTTCAATCCCTTCTCTTACTTTTATAAGACTGTTGTGTCTTTCAGTTGAAAGACGGATTAGAGTCAAGCATCGTAGGGCTCGACACTCTCCCACCTCCTCGTCTGACGGGCGGGGGCGGGGGGGGGGGGGGCAGTCCCCTTCAGATTACGAGCCGGCTGTAGAGCGTTGACCTCTACAGCAGAACATTAAGGAAGTACTTAGGGTGGTGCCTAATACGTTATGCCCGAAGGTTGACGCTTAAACGTCGTTTAAACCTATAATGATTTCGAGCAAAACCTACACTCTGCAGTACAGCAGTCTTCGGACTTCTACAGAGTGCCAAGTTATAATGTCTGAAGTTTTTGGAGACTAGTGATAGAGCAGCCTCACATCAGCCTATCATTAGTCAACCGGTCAGTAATGGTCAGAGGGAGCTACCATTACTGAACGTTCCCAGAGCTGGGTAACGAGCAGTCGTTAAGTCAAGTTGACTCCAACCGTTTTGTCAATATTATGACATAAGCATTGGACAACCGGGTGTTTTCGAACACAGCCAAGTGAAAATCTCCTTCGCAGAGTTGTCGTTCCTTACACTCATATGAATGTAATGAGTCGATAGTGCTAGAGAATGAGTCAAATGCCTACCGAGTACTCAATTAATCACTGGGCATAAACGGTTGTCGCGTGAACGTTCACAGGGCAGTCAAACTCTTAACTGGGCATAAACGGTTACCGGGCAAACGGTCACCGTGAAAACAAAAAATTCAACTATGAATTCTTCGGAATTCAACAGTATTCCAATTGACAAATGTCCTCGGACACAGTCATTTGGAGATCGGGCAATGTCTTTAGACATAGCCAGTAAGGCACCGGTCAAACGGGTAATGTCTTAGGACATAACCTTTCGGCAGTCAATCGGGCAGTAGGCTGGGACATAGCCGATTAAACAGTCGGCCATCGGGTATGGGGAGTACCGGTCAAATAGTTATGTCGGTCCCCAGGGAGGAGAGAGTGCGTCTCTAGGGACTACACTCCTCCCAAGTAATACCCATCGTACCAATTGTTGGGACGAGTCGATGTCCGACGGTATTACATGGGAGAGATTCAGTTGATTTCATAAATCAATCCCCTATGCTGGCCTACCGGGATCAACCGTTCCCAGAGGATAGTCACTCTGTGAACTCTCTCATACGTGAGCTCGGACCGAAGGTTGATTCCATGCGATCTCATTCTTCTTCGGAAAAGGGATAAATTCCTCGATCATGACTCCTTCATAGGATTCCTCCCACCAATGGGCTAAGTTTTGTGGAAAAGTAGCCAGTTGCTTGGGAAGATTGTTGTGTGGAGTACTGGTGTGAGAAAACCAGGAAATACATGAGTAGGTGAACTGGCCGCCGTGATATAACTGAGAAATTGTTAAAACGGCGTTAAACCACAATCAATCGATCATAGGATTCCTCCATGTCGAATCGGACACTGACATTCCGGTCCAGAACCGGCTTTAGTCAATCCGCACGTCGTCGGGTAAAACCCACGACCCCGTCTTGTCTGACGAATAAGAGACATATCGGGTTCAGTGCTCCATCGGATGATTAACAATTTAGAGCTGGACTCTAAATAAACTATCATTAGTGGGAAGTTACTGCATTCACTGCGTCCATAGGCGCATTTCGGCGTATGCGGCAACATTGTTCACAGGGACAGAACGTACAGTGACTTCTGCAAGGCATTCTTAGAAGCCCAACCTGTGAAGACACAAGAGACAGGCTAAGTTCGAGCCTAGCTTTCTGCTTCCGCTGGCCCTGCCTTATCAAAGCCCCGTACGGGAGCAAAGTTGGCATACAACCAAGTAGAGCACTGTCCCTAATCCGCGGCTATAGGGAAGCGCTCCTCTCTATTAAGCTAACAGGAATGCCATGGAGTGGGTATCAACCTTCCATTCGGTGGTTTCTACAACCGTCTTTCGTCTGGTTCCGGTGAAGACCGGAATAAGACTTATCGACTCAGATTGCGTCTAGTACGGTCGAGTAATAAAATGGAATGTTCCGTTTTATCAAGAACGCAATCCGGAACGGCTGTCTGAGCGATTCTTAGACCAAACAGACACCTGTTACCACGTACCGGTTGCTTTTTCATCGAGGAATAACCGTCGATTCTTGTAAACGGGGAAGTGTTCCTTTCAAACACTTCACTTCGATTACCTGCGTTTAGAATTAATTCCCAAAACGGGCAAGTCGGATCTATTCCCCTCAAGAGACTCGTTGTAGGACGTTTCTCGTTGAGCTGGCCCTTCGGACAGACTCGATTCGCTATAAGAGAATCCGATTACCATGTCCTGGATAAGGATCAGTAATTAAGGGAAACGGTCCGATACATGCTTCATACTACACCCGAATTGCTTACAGTTCGGGGCAGTGTGTTAAATACTCATTACAGTACAGGGCTTAACTGACTAGGACATGTACATGATCAATAGAGTAGACAGTAGTCCTTCGATTGGCAATAATTATTACTCCCTGAATTGCCCCCATAATTCAAATGAGTCAACTTCCGGTGTCGTTATTCACTTCCTGACAATGACTTTAGAAACACAGTATTGGCCCAGAGATCGTAGTTCAACGTTCTTCTGGCCTGCCTATCGACATAACCGTTACATCTTCATTAGAAGTAGACAGTTCTTACCGATTGGTGTTTTTTAAGGTACGTCAATCAGTAATTTATGCTTACATTTGTTGCCGACCTCTCGCATTCAAGATTTGGCGATGAACACAACAATTATTGTTCGATGCTCCAATGCGCTTAACTTCAAAGTTCAGATCCATTTCTCTCCAAACTTTTACGTTCTTCGGAAGCGGCCGATTCCTAAGTTATAAACTGAGACTTAAATTCGTCTTGCTTGGCGAACACTATCAGGGAAGTGAGTTCTTTGCTTTCAGTAAAAACGAATTTCATCAGGTTTTACAGCCGTATGGTTATTCAACCGTTCTTATAAACCTGTATTCCTACTGAGACCAAGTTGCCTTTGGTGCTTCCTAACCCATCACATTTCACAACCTTTCTGTGAACTGTGTTCCCTTAGATATAACCTGATCTTGTACCCTGTCAAGGGTCTTAAGTTCTATATAAAACATTCGAGGGCTGTAAGAGCCACAGTAGGGGTTATTCAACCTCAGGTAGGAGAAGGATATGTCAGCAGCGTATTCAAACACTGGATATCCTATTCCTTTAATTAGTAATAAGATCCTTCTGATAAAGTCTTAAAACGTTTCAATCAGAAATTATTCCTCTCTGGACACACAAGTGGACTCTCAGCGAGTACTTACCTAATTAATACACAAATTACTAAATACATAAACAGTTGTGTTTATATTTAGTAGTACCGTAGGTACTCTTACCAAGTGCTACGATTTCTCGGGACCGGCATTGTGTTGGACGATCCTCCCGACCGATGCTGCAAAGTCATCAGGTATTAAATGACTGGTAATGTATTTTTGACATAAAAATGAAGTTTTTTAAAGTAAAACATATTTTTATTAGAAAATACTTACCAGTCATTTCAGATTCCCGCCTCCCAACCCCGCGTCGTCACCCAACACTAAACGCTGCAAGTTAACGGTGAAATTAAAAGTGGGGGTCACATGGCCCGTGCGCCGGTATTACCGGCGGCCGTGTGTATCACACACGCGTGAGGGCTATGCATGGCTGCGCGAGCTTCTTTTCTGGATGAATTAACGGTGTTGAGATTATATATCAGGTATTAAATGACTGGTAAGTATTTTCTAATAAAAATATGTTTTACTTTAAAAAACTTCATTTTGCAGAATAGAATTTTGATTTTGCCTGCTTACAGGCTACATCAAACCAAGGTATATTAACTTTTGGGGGTTGACAAGAACCAGCACATATTGTTTTACCGCAAAACGAGAAGGAAATATCAAATACTAGTGTTGAGAACTCGCTCATACATTCATTAATGTTAGTCTCGTTTGCAGATAAACGATCTATTATGCTTTGAAATAAATTCCTTTTGTCTTCTAAACAGTTAGATAGGTCATCTTTTATATCTGTATTCCACACTATCTTGTCTAAATAAGAAACATTTTTTGTACTTTGCATATTGTGCAAGTTACAATATAAATTAAATGACAAAGCACTGTGGTCACTAAATTCTGATAATGAGTGAACACAACAATTAGTTATAAAGTCAAAATTATAATAACTTGTAATTAAATAATCAACTGTACTATTTACAGGTCTACCCCTAAAAACACCATGGTATGTGTAGTCTCCCTTTTCTAGCCGACCATTCACAATAGACAATTCATTTTCTATGCATAAAGATAACAGCTTTTTCCCAAATGTATTAACAGTGTTGTCACTGTTAATACGAGTGGGCAAAACTGCGTGCGTTTGACAGGGTAAATGTACAAATCGACTCAGACCATCATTTGAGATAAAATCACATTGTTCACCCGTGCGTGAATTGAAGTCGCCTAGCAGGTAAACACTACCGGAACACGAATACTTTCGAATACTTGTATTTAAGTAATCAAAAAAATCAATATCATACAATGGTGAATTAACATTCTTATAAACTTTCGAATCCTCTGGTGGAATGTAGCTCAAGCAGAAATACAAATCATTTTCCAAGTTAGAAATCGTTTTCGGTATTTTAAACCACATAGCGCCTATAGGGTTTAATTCAATTAACTGAATGTATTTACCAATGCATTTTTTGAAATATACTATTACACCTCCACTATCTCGCTTTGCTCTGGTATTAAATCTTGGTCTCGGGCAACTATAATAATCATAACCCTCTAGATCCAACACTGTTGTTGATGAACAATGCTGCAAAGTTGGGTTATATCCTTTCACACATACAACAGATCTTCAGCAGATGCCTTTAAACACAGGTAAGCAAATAATATGTTAAATCTCTTTAAAAATAGAAGTCGCGGGCTTCTGCCCGGCGACTAATAATTATTGAATAGAGTTGAAATCATTGTGACAAAAAGAGAATTTTGTCATTTTGAGAAATGTCTCCTTTTGTCACAATTTCTAGCTCGACTATACGAAGAATAATGAGAGCGTGACTACTCGACCCGGCGTCAGGGCGTTAGTGTCCGGTTAAAGTTTAAGGGCAAGTTGACATTTTCATTTATAAAACCAATACCTTTCATTTGAATCTCTTCATGCTTCACACATTTGTTCAGGACTATCACACAATTAGGTTAGATAACTCCATATTATCCTAAACATGGAGTTATGGCCCTTTATTGACTTTGGAAATCTGTTGTGATCTTTACTTACATCTGAATAATATTTGTTCTTTTCACTTTATACTTTGCAAAGTTATCTAAAATATATGTGCATTTAGATCTTTCAACCATTTTTATATCGAAGAATACAACTTTTGGAGGTGAGTACTCCGATATCAATGTTCATACATTTTTATACAATTGATTTTTAGCTCTACTGGCCAAAGGCCAGAAGGGCTTATGTCGTGGCGATTTGTCCGTCGTGCGTGCGTGCGTGCGTGCGTCCGTAAACAATTTCTTGTTAACACGATACAGTCTTCACTTTTGATTGTATCTCAACCAAACTTATACAGTAGTTAGATATCCATGAGAGCTCGGTTCCTTTCGAAAACCAGCCAGATCCGCCCATGCATGACTGGATTATGGCCCTTGAAATGGTCAAAATTGCTATAAAAGAGCTTGTTAACACAATACAGTCTTCACTTTTGATTGTATCTCAACCAAACTTATACAGTAGTTAGATATTCATGAGAGCTCGGTTCCTTTCGAAAACCAGCCAGATCCGCCCATGTATGACTGGATTATGGCCCTTGAAATGGTCAAAATTGCTATAAAAGAGCTTGTTAACACGATACAGTCTTCACTTTTGATTGTATCTCAACCAAACTTATACAGTAGTTAGATATCCATGAGAGCTCGGTTCCTTTCGAAAACCAGCCAGATCCGCCTATGCATGACTGGATTATGGCCCTTGAAATGGTCAAAATTGCTATAAAAAAGCTTGTTAACACGATACAGTCTTCACTTTTGATTGTATCTCAACCAAACTTATACAGTAGTTAGATATCCACGAGAGCTCGGTTCCTTTCGAAAACCAGCCAGATCCGCCCATGCATGACTGGATTATGGCCCTTGAAATGGTCAAAATTGCTATAAAAGAGCTTGTTAACACGATACAGTCTTCACTTTTGATTGTATCTCAACCAAACTTATACAGTAGTTAGATATTCATGAGAGCTCGGTTCCTTTCGAAAACCAGCCAGATCCGCCCATGTATGACTGGATTATGGCCCTTGAAATTGTCCAAATTGCTATAATTGAGCATGTGAACACAATAGAGGCTCCATTTACTATCTGATCTTCACCAAACTTAGATAGTAGTTAAATACTGATTAGAGCTTGGTTCCTTTTGAAAACCAGCCAGATCCGCCAATGCAAGACTGGATTATGGCCCATGAAATTGTAAAAATTACTATAATACAGCTTGTGAAAACAAAAGAGCCCCCATTTACTATCCGATCTTCACCATACATACATGCTCTGGATTGAAAATGACCAAAGAACCATACCAGTAGAATATTTAAATGTATGTATCTATTCATCTTTTACACATAGAGATTATATGATTTAATAGTACTTAAGTGAAATATCATGAAAAAGTGCTTAAGTGAATTAGCGGAGTATAGTCCTCCGACAGCTCTTGTTTAAAAAGACGTCTACTGCAGATGCACGGGAAGGGATATCAGTGAATCAAGGAAAGGATTAAGATATCAATTATAATTAAATTTTTATGTCGAATTATAATTATGATTGAAGCATAACAGCATTTTATTTCTTTGGGAAGCATTTCATAATACTCTTACAAAAAAGGGCAATCAAATTGTCAAAATTTTTCACAAAATAAAAGAAAGATCTTTTATAGTTATAGCTAACATCAAGGACAGTTGCTTTATCATTGTTTGTTATCTGTCCGAAATGGATTTTCTCAATGTCCTTTTCAAAGAAAAGGCTAGGTTTACTACTCGCCTTGGCGTAGGCGTTGGTGTCACACCTTGGTAAGCTTTTTGTACCAATTCACTTTTTAGCTCACCTGAGCCTTTTGTCCGGCGTCCATCATCCATCGTGCGTCAACTTCTTCTCCTTAGTAACCAGTGGGTCAATTGGGATGAAACTTCACAGAAAGCATCCTCTCAATGACCTCACCAGATTTCCTTCAAATTTTTGGGATCCATGCAGAATTCTGGTTTCCATGGCAACAAAATGAAAAAAAATGCAAAATTCTTCTTCTCCCAAACTGGGTGGCAAATAATTTTGTAGAAATGTTCCTTGGATGACCCTCTATCAGATTCCTTCAAGCCATGTTGATTGGTCAAAAAACATGGCCGCCAGGGAGGCGGGGCTATTTTTCCTTTTATGGCTATAGTGAAAACTTAAAAAATCTTCTCCTCCGAAAGTGTCAGGCCGATTTTCGAATAATTTTGTAGAAATGTTCCTTGGATAACCTTCTATCAGATTCCTTCAAGTCATGTTGATTGGTTGAAAAATATGGCCGCCAGGGGGCAGGGCTATTTTGCATTATATGGCTATAGTGAAAACTTAAAAAATCTTCTCCTCCAAAAGTGTAAGGCCGATTTTCAAATAATTTTGTAGAAATGTTCCTTAAGTGACCCACTTTCAGATTCCTTCAAGCCATTATGATTGGTCGAATAACATGGCCGCCCGTGGGCAGGGCTATTTTGCATTATATGGCTATAGTGAAAACTTAAAAAATCTTCTCCTCCAAAAGTGGCCGATTTTCAAATGATTTTGTAGAAATGTTCCTAGGATGACCCTTTATCAGATTCATTGAAGCCAAGTTGATTGGTTTGAAAGTATGGCCGCCACGGGGCGGGGCTTATATAGCTAAAGTGAAATAAAAAAAATCAGTTGAGTGATCCAGGGCCCTCTTGTTTTCAAAACCATTACAGATATTGCTTTGAAACTTACAACACGTATTCACCATTATTACCTCCATCAATGGACAAGAGTACATATTTCTCTCAAGGTTTTGGTAAGAATTATGGCCTTTTTCCGACTTTTTCAAAACCATTACAGATATTGCTTTGAAACTTACAACACGTATTCACCATTATTACCTCCATCAGGGACATAGATAAGAGGGATAGGCAACTCCACCTGTACACCTGTTATCTGGTTAAAATATTACACATAGAAACAAGAGAAAGTTGATGCAACGCATCAATGTCGCCGGAAATCCATACTGCAGTTATGCATAACACTAACATTATAGTAGTTGAATAAACAGTTATCAACTGAGGGGCATATTGGAACATCAGGGGTGGGGTCAAGTGAAAATGTTTCATAACTTGCATTGTTTTGTCAACGAAGTGAATGATAGTTGAAGCCTTTCATTGTTTATGACCAATCTCCATTCCAAAGTAGGTTGACCATACACACAACCAACTAATTATTGATCATAAACAGTAATAGAAATGAGTAATCTTGCCAATCATTAGTCTTAGTATGTATACAGTGCTTTCATTAAGGAATAATTATAAGATTTGTGAATTACACATACACTTTTCAAGATGTTTGTCAGAATATTTGAATTTTATTATTTTTCAATAAAACCACAAAACAGACAATTTAGGATTTGCGTGCAATAGCACGTCATTTTACCTTTCCTCTATTAAATTCAACAGTGGACACCTTTGCAGCAATCTACTTTTAAAACAATGAGATAAGGGTTAAATCGCTGAAGACATGAGTTTTCTCTTTTTCTCAAAATGATATTAGCTTGGCATCCTAATTATATCATACTTTAACAAATGTTGAAATGTAGTCCAATATTTATAAATTAGACCACCTTCGAAATATTATATCAACTAAACAGTTAAATCTCATTGAAATTGTTGTATAATTTAAACTTAATTTCGAACATAAACTGAGCCCTACAACATGTTATTTTATTTTAATTCTTTCCTTCCTTTTTTATATGAAAATAACAAACTACTCATGTTTTAAAATTATATTATGATGAGCGCCCTTGTGTCAATGATGCATAACAATATGCAGATCGGAAGCAATGTGCCTTTAGGGAATTAAATGACACATTTAAAATTGTCAAGGACGAAATAATTTTGTACGAAAGACCCGATTCTTTATTATTCGCAGAGGTGTCGTTCTTGAAACTTTCTTTATAGGCAGAGAGTGTTCGTTCAAAGTAATTTTTCTATTAAAACCAGTTTTATCTCGGTTTGTTCTTTTCTTCATTTGTTTCGAACCAAATAAACATTTTAAATCACCTATGATTTACTATTTGTAAGTGAGTGTAAAGAGCGGCTCTCTGCAAAGGAGATTGATCTACGCAGTTGGTATGTAAACAAATAATTAGACTGTGCGACGTAAAGGTTTGTAGTTATCGCCTTTTGATTACATGTAGTATATAGTGTAAAATAAAGTATTTCAGTCTAGCTAATAGGGACTGTTTTGTCTTCGTAAATAAAACAAAAAAACATAAATGCGAGTCAAAATAAAGAAACTGAAAATACCTAAAACATCGGAATATTTATTTCATTTTAGATGTGTCTTTACTTAGTGTTTTTAAACAAACACAATTGTTATATGTTCAAGACATCTAAATGTGTTTCTTTCTAATAATAATCCCCCCTCCCATGTGATTTCCGAAAACCTATTAAAAATAGAAGTCGCGGGCTTCTGCCCGGCGACTAATAAAATTGTCCAAATTTTCACATTTTGTAGTAAATAAAACTTTGAAGTCACATTTGGCACATAAACAAAACATACAGATTCTGAAAGCTTAACATTTCAACTAAAGTAAGAGATACAATGAACAACTGGAATTTCTTTGTATTTTGAACACTGACTGGTTTAAAAAACACAGATATTGGGATTTCTGAATAATATTATTTTTTTCCAAATATTAATAGACTGACATTTTTCATAAGGATAACATATTATCAAAACCTGTAGTATATTAAAATATTTGTATCTGCTGCAATAGAAGAATGTTTATTTTTAGCTCACCTATGCACGAAGTGCAAGGTGAGCTATTGGGAATCACATTTTGTCCGGCGTCCGTCGGTCGTCCGTTGTGCGTTGTGCGTCGTGCATCGTCAACATTTGAGCTTGTTAACACTCTACAGGCTACATTTTACATCCAATCTTCATGAAAGTTTATCAGAACGTTCATCTCCATAAAATCTTGGACAAGTTCGAAACTGGGCCATATGAGATCAAAAACTAGGTCACTAGGTCAAATTGAAGGGAAATCTTGTTAACACTCTGGAGGCCACATTTTCAACTTGAGCATGTTGAAACTTTATCAGAATGTTTGTCTTAATGATATGTAGGTCAAGATCGAACATGGGTCACATCGGGTCAAAAAGTAGGTCACTAGGTCAAATTGAAGGAAAATCTTGTTAACACTCCAGAGGCCGCAATTTTTGCTTAAGCAGTTTAAAATTTTGTCAGAATGTTTGTCTTAAAAATATCTAGGTCAAGTTCGAATATGGATTATGCCGGGTCAAAAACTAGGTCACTAGGTCAAATTGAAGGAAAATCTTGTTAACACTTTGGATGCCGCATTTTTTGCTTCAGCAACTTGAAATTTGTTCAGAATGTTGAGCTGAATGATATCTAGGCCAAGTTCGAATATGGGTCATGCCGGGTCAAAAACTAGGTCACAAGGCCAAATTAAGGGAAAATCTTGTTAACTCTTTAGAAGCCGCATTTTTTGCTTCAGCAGCTTGAAATTTGGTCAGAATGTTTGTCTAAATGATATCTAAGCCAAGTTCGGATATGGGTCATGCCGGGTCAAAAACTAGGTCACTAGGCCAAATTGAAGGGTAATCTTGTTAACACTCTGGATACTGATTTTTAAATTTCAGCATGATGAAACTTTATCAGAATGTTTTTCTTGATGATATGTAGGCCAAGTTCGAATATGGGTCATGCTGGGTCAAAAACTAGGTCACTAGATCAAATTGAATGAAAATCTTGTGAACACTTTGGATGCCACATTTTTTGCTTCAGCAGCTTGAAATTTGGTCAGAATGTTTGTCTGAATTATATCTAGGTCAAGTTCGAATATGGGTCATATCAGAAACTAGGTCAATAAAGGAAAATATGGTTCAAACTCCGGAGGCCGCATTTTTACTTTGAGCAAGTTGAAACATCAGAATGCTGTCTTGATGATATCTAGTCCATGTTGGAATATGGGTCATATCAGGTAAAAAAAAATATACCTTGTATATTTGTCTTGATGTGTTTTGCATTGCAGTACATTGTATAATTAAGGTGAGCGATCCAGGGCCATCCCCTCTTGTTTATTTTCATATCTTGAATAGATTTTTAGTTTTACTTGCTACAAATGTTGGCACGGGTGATATTTTAGTATACAGTTCAGTTACCTATCCCTCTTATCTACGTCCCTGCCTCCATCAACAAACAAGAGTACATAACTCTGTCAATTTTGTTTTTAAAACATTTATTCCCATTTTTCGATTTAGAATTTTGGTTAAGTTATAAATACCAAATCATTTTTTTTCAAAATCATTAGAGATATATAGCTTAAACACTAAAAATATGTATTTACGATCATTACCTCCACCAACCGCCAAAAGTACATAATTCAGGTTTTTGTAAGAATTATGACCCTTTTTCGACTTATAAAGTACTTTGCTTAAATACATAATATGATAAAGAACTTGGTTATGTTTTCTGTACCACCCAAAAAAATGTTTTGTTTTATTGGCAAGCACAAAAAAGTCAAGCGTGCTGTCCTCCGACACCTCTTGTTTTTTATCCATTTACAAAGACTTAATTTGGTTTTGTTTGTGGCATATGAAACACTGATTATATTGGGAAATGTATTTCAAAGTATTTCTGTTTTGACAGATATTTCGATGAAATGAGACATTTTGATTTTTTTAAACCCCAAGTAGTATTAATCTGTCGGAATAAGGTTACATCACTTTCTGATTGTATTGGTGTTTATTCACTATCTTTCCCCCAAACAATAATTCTGCTGCAGACGACTTTAAAAACATCTGGACAAACTTATTGAAAATCTCTATAAATGAATGTATAACTAGAGAATAGAATTGAAAACATTGTGGCAAAAGGAATAATTGCTCATGATGAGCAATTTTTACTTTTGTCACAGTGCTTTCAAAAGTCGTCTTCTGCAGAGGCGTCAGAAAGCGTCTGCATTTCAATATTATTATCCGATAGGGAGAGAAAATATAGGGAAACAACAAATTGTGGGAAAAAGAAAAATAGCTTATTCAAATCTCATCTAAAGTAGGGATGACAGTCATCTAGATTTGAGGAAAATTACTTATATTAACCCTTCCCCACATACAGCAACTCTGCAGCAGACGGATTTGAGATTCATTGTTAAATCGAGTTAAAAAACATTGTGGCAAAAGGAGTAATTGCTCATCATGAGCAATTTCTTCTTTTGCTGCAATGTTTTCAAGACGTCGTCTGCTGCAGAGGCCTTTGGAAAGCGTGTACATGTGGATAAGGGTTAAGCAGTACAGTTTCTAATGGTACCATGTTTGTCTTAACACCCTCTCTTCATTCAGACATATCTGCAGTAGATGACTTTTGAAAACATTGTGGCAAATGGAGACATAATGCTAATGAGCAATCATTTTTTAGCTTGACTAGAGAACGATAGCTATTGTCATGACCCTTGCGTCGTCCGGTTAACGTTTTTTGTTCAGCTCAGCTTTTATTTCTGTTTTCTCCCTATCAGTCGAGCGTCTGTGCCGTACGCGGTGCTCTTGTTTTACTTTCGTTTTCATTTATTAAACGTGTCTGATGACAAGGAAAGTGACATACATTAGGAATATTGAATCAGGTTATTTCTTTAAGTTTAGCAATTAAAGGAAAGACTATTGTTAGCCATACAAAAACTTTACTTTGAGACCAGTAAAAATACAGATTAGCCTGTGCCTGCACAATCTGATCAGGGTCTACTCTGTTCCCAATCTAGTTTACAAGACTTAGTACACTAGAAGACTCTGGAGAGTGAATAAGACCAAAAACTGACAATTAGATCATAATTTGAATAAATTGAAAAAACTTCAGAAAGTTGGTTTACATTATGGCATTGCCCATCTAATGCTCAAGAATAGTAAATAGTTTCTGCTTAACTAATATATTTAATAGAAATCATTGACTGAAAATCTGTCTGGATGCATGTAATACGTCAATATTGTTTTCTGTGTATTTGTGTCTGCTGCAGTTTCAAAAATCTATGAGAAATGCAAACCCGTTGTCCACAAAACAGATTAGGTCAATGAAAAATCTATATTAGCTGTGTTCTAGAAAAAGCCTACAGTTAGACAATCGTGATCAGTGGAGCTAGATGAACATGCACATTCTGCACGCTTTGCCAATAAGTTGCAGGGTCACAGAGCTCTAGATAAGGGGCATGAATTTTGCATGTTCTAAAATCCTTATTTTACCCTGTAACCATATGATGTGAGTACTCAAAAGAATCGTCTCAATGAGACGATTCTTTTGAGTACACACATCATAGGGTTTGGTTGAAGGATAAGAGAGACATTGTGGGGAAAAGAGCGGTATACTTTTCCTTATCTGGACCTCTGGTGTCAATCAGTGTCTGACAGACATTGTTCATTTGGATCTCATGCCATGGTATCACAGGCATATACATGTACACTTGTCATAGATGTGCTTAGGTTGGGTTTCCTGGAGCCCGGCTCATTTTGAGATGTAATTGCAGCGTTTTGTAGCAGACATGCTGGCAGACTGTCAATTTGAGAACCAGCCTGCTAGAATTAATGTCATTTTGTCCACTCTCCTCTTTCATTTACTGCCTATCCTTGCACATGATTCTATAAAAAAACCTGTCACTAAAGACTTATGAAAAATGTAGCATTTAATTATCATTGAGATTGATTGATTAGGGTTTTACACCGTCTTCAAACATTTTTCAGGCCAGTTCACCTACCAGACGCCTTTTTGAAAACATAGTGACAAAAGAAGAAATTGCACAAAACGTGCAATTTCTCCTTTTGCCACAATGTTTTCTACTTTTAGTCATAGGTTATCCATTCAATTATGGAGATTTTCTATGTTTTGACAAAATACGTTTAAAGTCGTCTGCTGCAGAATTGTTAAAGGGTGATAATTTGCATTATATGCAGGATAGAGTTCTCTTACTTGATTATTTTCATATGTGTGATGGTTGGGAAGGGTTGTATAACGTTTCAATGGAATGCATCAAGTAGTTTTCTAAGATATGGACTCTTAATGTAGTTGCATGCAAAACTTTAAGCAGAATTTCTAAGTAAATCCAACAGGAAGTTGCTGTGTTTCCTTGGCTTTCTCATATCAGTCCTCCACACAACAGACTTACCAAGCAACTGGCTCATAGACTAAGTCCATTGGTTGAAGACGAATGATACTTATCACATGTCTAAAAGAACGTTGGCCAAGCTCTGGTTTGAACCCACCACCCCTGGATTGACAACTTGTGTCACTATGGGTTGGGCTACTGGAGCATGGCTTATTATTTAGAGCAATAGGACTAAGTATTTTGATGAAAATATTTTCTGAGCTTTAGTGAAGGGGTGTATTTTCATATCCTTGATCCTTCTTTCACCTCCGAATTATATGCTGTTGGCCACAAAGGAATTGTCTCAGCCAGACAGGTTAAGAAAAGATGTCTGTCCTTTTCTTGTTGAATGATTTAGACAAAAATTGCTCTCTATCAATTTGTGACCACAGAGGAAGTACTTACCGTTGTACTTCTGCACGTAATGATGTCATTATGACATGTTTCCTTAATCCTTTATCTCACATAGAAGCTTCCTGATGCCTCTGCAGCAGACAGCTTTTTGAAAACATAGTGACAAAAGAAGAAATTGCTCTATGGCTATTTTTTAGCTCCACTGCTTTTAAGCCAGTCAAGCTTATGTCATGGCGAATTGTCCGTCATGAGTGTGTGCGTGTGTGAGTCGGTTCTTCTTTTGGTTTAAATTTCTACCTCTCTGTAACCACTGGACCAATTAGGTTGAAACTTCATAGGAAGCATGATGACCTCACAATGTCCTCTCTCAAATTCCTTTAATTTCTTTGGGATTCATGCAAAATTTTATTCTTTTTTAAATTGTCTGCCAAAACTGGTTGGCCATGCTGTTTTCCCTTATATCATCATCATCAGGCTATAGTGAAAACTTTAAAAATCTTCACAGAAAGTATAAAGCTGATTTTCAAATAATTTGGTAGAAATGTTCCTTGGGTGACCCTCTATGATATTCCTTCAAGTCATGTTGATTGGTCCAAAAACATGGCCACCAGGTGGTTGGGCTGTTTTGCCTTATTAGCTATAGAAAAAACTTTGACAAAGTATATGGCTGATTTTCAAATAATTCTGTAGAAATGATCCTTGGGTAACCCTCTATGAGATTTCTTCAAGCCATATTGATTAGTCAAAAAACATGGCCATCAGGGGGCAGGGCTGTTTTGCCTTTGATGACTAAAGTGAAAACTTTAAAAATGTTCTCTGTCAAAAGTATGTGGACAATTTTAAAATTATTTTGTACAAATGTTCCTTGGGTGACCCTCTTTCAGATTCGTTTGAAAGACATGGCTACCATGTTTTTTCACCTTCTATAAAATGGATTCCAAATTCAAGTACTTGCTTTTCTGATTTGATGCTGCCTGTCTGTCTGTCAAATCCATCAGTCAGTCTAGTCTGTCTGTCAAACTTTCAGTTACTGACAATTATACTGGCATTTGATTCATAGAGATCACTTCTCCATTTGTTTGTCTGTCACACTTTCATTTAATGACTTAATGGCAGGAGACACATCATTTTTCCAATGATTTAACCATATTTGATATGAAGATGTATCTTTGGAAGACAGAAGATTGCTGTTACATTAACCTTAAACAAGGCTAGCCTGACATTACGCCAAGAGTACCAAATTTGCAGCACATATATATGCAACTTGGGAATATGGTGTATTATGTACCAGAATAAGATCACTATGGCCTTGAACATTGATGTTAATTAAAAGAAAATCCTGTCTGGGCTATAAATCTTGAACTGCAAGTCCTCTATAGAAACCAAATGTTATGTGTGCATACACCTTGGGAGCAGGATGGTGTGGCATCTTACAATGATTAGATCAGTCCAGAGGACTAGATAAGGCAGCGTAAACAGGTCTTGGTTCCACGAAATCTCTGTTAGCACTCATTAAAACCTATGTTGTAGGTACTCAAAAGAATCGTCTCACTGAGACGATTATTTTGAGTATCCACAACATAGGTTTTGGAGGTTGAATAAATATTTTAGAACGTGAAAAACTCCTTATCTAGAGCTCTGGATCACCGACATTGTTGATTAACCTTTTTATACCCCCTTCGAAGAAGAGGGGGTATATAGGAGTCACTGTGTCGGTTTGTCTGTTGGTCAGAAGCCATATTTTGTCCGGCCTATTTCTTACAAACCACTGGGTGGAATTCAATAAAATTTTACATTTTACATGAAGCTTTTATACCAAGAGGAGATGTGCATATCCTAAAGGGGTTACAATTGCATGTTATTTTACAGAGTTATGGCTCTTTTACTTATTAACCCTTTCTCTCATACGACAATTCTGCAGCAGACGACTTTGAACATATTTTGTCAAATAATGGAAAATCTCTATAATTGAATGGATAACCTATGACTAAAAGTGGAAAATATTGTGACAAAAGGAGAAATTGCATGTTTTGTGCAATTTCTTCTTTTGTTACTATGTTTTCAAAAAGCCGTCTGCTGCAGAGGCGTCAGAAAGCGTCTATATGAGGGAAAGGGTTAAGTCAAGGTGCTGTTCAGGGGGTATTTATCATCTTCAGTGATAGTTCTAGTTCCACTTGTAGACACATTTGATGTGCATACAGCACACAACTCTTGAGCACATTATGGCAATTTTTGCCACAATGTTTTCAACTCTATTCACTAATTATAATTTCACATCATCAAGGTTTCTGCTGCATATTTGGTGTAAGTAGGAAAGGGATAAAATTCTGTTCTATGGAGATGCAAATAGTACAGGGCACAGTGTTTTACAAACACTTTTCTAGTTAAATATGATTCAAACTTTTATGTTAACACCGAAACAAGTTTGCATCTGTAGGGATATTATTTATCCAGACCAATTCCCACAAATTGGAACAATCTTTACAAATGAAATCGTTATTATTTAATAGAGTTCAAAACATTGTGGCAACGGAAAAATTTGCTCATTTCTCCAAATCTAAAATGTTTCAAAAGTTGTCTTCTGCAGATGCAAATAAATCTGTCTGTTGATTGATTGATTAATTAATTGGTTGATTGATTGATTGATTGGGGGTTAACGCCGTTTTTTAACAATTTTTCAGTCATATCACGGCGACCAGTTCACCTACTCATGCGTTTCCTGGTTCACCACACAACATACTTTCCAAGCAACTGGCTGCTTTCCCACATATACTGTTAAATAGCCCATTGCTGAAAGGCGAATGACGCATGTCACAGTGACTTTTGTCAAACGTCGGAAAGAATGTTGCCAAAGCTGGGATTCAAACTCAAAACCCCTGGATTGACAGCCTGCATCGCTACCAACTGAGCTACTGGGGCAATTACTCCTTTTACCACAATGTTTTCAACAGTCGTCTGTTGCAGAGGCATCAGAATGTGTCTGCAAGGGGGAAAGTGTTTACCCTTTCCGACATTACCCTATCCCACATATAGATGCTTTCTGATGCCTCTGCAGCAGACAACTTGTGATCACATTGTGGCAAAAGGAGAAATTGCTCATAATGATGAAATTATTCCTTTTGCTACAATGTTTGAAACTCTATTTTAAAATCAATGTTTTGTATAAAGAGATTTTCCACATTTTTCTCCAAATCATTTTAAAGTCGTCTTCTGCTGCGGATTTATTTGTTGTATGTGGGAAAGGTTAACTAGCTCGGAGCAAACTTTAATTTTAATTTTCAAATACTAAATATTCCATGGGGTGAAAAGCTTGTGGATTCTCAAGTCTTTAAAATCTTTTCCAACATACAACAAATCTGTAGTAAACGTCCTTGAAAACATAAAGCCAATTGTGGAACAACTCAATAAATGTAAATATCATACATAAATAGAGTTGAAAGCATTGTAGCAAAAGGAGAAGAACTTGCTCAGCATGTTCAATTTCATGTATGAGCACAATAATTTCCGAAAGACGGCTGTTGTCGAAACATTGTGTAGTGGGAATCAATTTGTATGTGATGGGAAAGCATAAAACGGTGACTGTTAGATACCATGAAGTATGATAAAAGATTAGTACCTAATATTGTGTGGAGCCAACTAAGTGCTATAACAATGCCCAAAGGGAGGGCCACAAAGAGGGTACCGCCTAATTTGATACTGGTAACCAGAGATGGCTTAATTTAATACTTCTGACCAAAAACATGTCTTTTATTGGGGTTTTCTGTATCAGACTGTACGGGAAACTATTGCAGGAAAAGTACCCAGTTCTTGTTACAAGCAAATGGCTACATTTTCTATAATATCATCCAACATTTTTATTGTAAAAAATAAATTGATTTTCAATTGACAGAATTTCATGTTTTTGCATCTGTTTTGTGTCAGGATCTGGTCATGAATATTTCATGCTAGTAAAGGATCGTAATTGGCAATGGACTTCTGATAAATGAGTTGTTCAGAAAAAATGAACGTCACTTATTTGTTGAACTTATTTTGGTTTGTATATAATATTTGAAATTCACTAGGTTTCAAATATTAACAAATCTACATCAGAAGACTTTTTGTCGCAATGTTTTCAAGTTGTCTGATGCAGATGGGTCAGAACCCATTTTCAAATGGGAAAAGCTTAACCCTTTCCCACATACAACAAATCTGCAGCAGAAGACTTTGAAACATAGTGACAAAAACCTTAAAAATCTCCATAAAAGATAGCTTAATAGATAAATAAAGGTGAAAACATTGTGGCCAAAGGAAAAATTGCCCATCATGAACAATTTCACCTTTGGCCACAATGTTTTCAAAAGACGTCTGCTGCTATTGCGTCAAAAGTCATCTGCTTCTATTGCATCAAAATGCGTCTGGTGGGAAAGGGTAAACACAGTGTTGATCTTCCAACACTGCACTATCAATGCTTTCAGCGCTTTGATTCATTTTGCCTTAATATTTTCAAGTCTATTTAATAATTAGAAAATGGCTACTTGTTTATGCCTAGAAAGTTGTCTGCTACAGGTTTCTTTAAGACGGCTAAACTGTCATAAAGCTTAAAAAACGAAAAGAACAAACCCATCAGGGGGTTAAATATGAGGGCAATTTTATTTTGATTTCAAAGTCTCAGATGTAGAGGTAGATTGTGTGTCCCGGAGGTGGGGGGTGGGGTTGGGTCGATTCTCAGGTTCGATCCAAGCCTGGATCATACCAAAGACTTTAAAGATGGAAGTAATGGCTTTCCTTCCTTGGGGCTCAGGATTGTGGGCTTAGCATTAACCCTTTCCCTCATACGACAAGACGACTTTGAACATATTTTGTCAAAACATAGAAAAATCTCCATAATCGAATGGATAACCTATGACAAAAAGTGGAAAACATTGTGGCAAAAGGAGAAATTGCACATTTTGTGCAATTTCTTCTTTTGTCACTATGTTTTCAAAAAGCCGTCTGCTGCAGAGGCGTCAGAAAGCGTCTATATGAGGGAAAGGGTTAAAACTGACTCGCTGATGTAAGGATGAATGGACCAGTAGTACTGGTAACCTATCAAGGAATTCCATGATTTCACTGAAAAATTGAACAGGTAAAACACTGTATCATACAATCAAACTATTTTGATTTGATATTTCTAGAGTCGTCTCATTTGAAAATAATTGAGTTTTGAAATGTAGCATCTAGGTAATTGGAAGTATTATTTTGAAATAGGATTGTAAAACATTATGGTAAAAGAAGAAAGTGCTTAATTTAAACAATTTCTGCATTCCTTATAATGTTTTCAAAAGTGGTCTTCTGCTTCAGGAGTGGATAGTTATCTGCATTGGGTAAAGGGTTAATTAGTAGAAACCCATTGTGGCAGGTCCCGGTCCCATCTCATTTGTCATGTTCCTGGCCGTGCATATGTCACCAGATCTAATTATAAACATAATTGTCTCAATTAACTCTGTGCCTTGGGTCCGTGAAGTAGTTAGGTTCATCATTTCATACAATGATGTTCACAATTTCACAATTTCTCAGTGAAATTTCCATAGCAACTTCTTTTTTGTTAAGATTACATTTTTAAATCAAGTAAGATTTGTAAATGCCTCAGAAACACCAAAAATTGGTGCAAAAATCTTGAAAGAAGTAGATCTACGATATTTTAAAAAAAAAATGGGAAAAAATCCAATTATTTTATTTAACCCAAAACTATAAGTCATTTTGATATCACTGAATGTGTCAATAGAATGATTTGAATGCAACATTTTTTGTTATTTATATGCTTAGATGCATCAAAAGCCTAATTTGATCAAATTGAACATCTCTTTGAATGAAAGAACATGTATAATTATTAAAAAGCTCAAGATGAGAAATATTATTTTACCACCAATATAATCAAAATTCATCTTCTGCAAATGTGTCTGTATGTTGTAAATGGTTGAAAACTTGTATTAATCATATAAAACTTGACTATGTTGTAAAGCTGTGTAAAAACACAAAAATATTTTTGTCAAAAAATAGAAAATCTCTATAATTGAATGGATAACCTATGACTAAAAGTGGAAAACATTGTGGCAAAAGAAGAAATTGCTCGTCTTGAGCAATTTCTTCTTTTGTCACTATGTTTTCAAAAATCCGTCTGCTGCAAAGGCGTCAGAAAGCGTCTATATGAGGGAAAGGGTTAAAATGTGAATAAAACCTTTCTGGAGTTATTGATTGACTAGTTCCGGAAATGCATACTTTAAAGCGTTCATTGTTCTGGAATGAGTTTATATTTGGACATTCTGAAATCAGTATTCTTTTCAGCTCACCTGAGCACTAATTGCTCAAGGTCAGCATTTGTGATCATTCTGTGTCCCATCATCTGTTGACTTTCATCATCGTCAGCCATTTTTTTAAAACAATATCTCCTCCCAAACCACAAGTTTCAACCAAACTTGACAGGAACCGTCTTTTCATGTTTCTCTTTATTATTTGCCAAATAATTTACAATTACAATCCAGAACTTTGGTTGATGTGGAATCAGAAAGGGGTTAAAATGACAAATCTTCTTTGAAAGATAATTTGGCAGATATGATCCTAAACTCATGGGTACCAGACGGTATCCAAACTAGGGTAAAATGACATAAGTTTAAAAATCTCCTGCTCAGAAAATGCTTATCTAATTTTAAGATCCTTTGGCTGAAACATACCTTAGAAATAACATGTACAATAGTTGTCTTAAGACATTGCAAATTGTTTAATACTGTATCGGGAATGGTCTCTTATAGCCACCATACATACGCATGCTTTTACCTTTTCCCCAGACCCTTCTATTAAATTCATTTATGTCTGCCTTGTTAACTTGTGTTAAGCATGGTTCATGTGATTCTTGTGTATACACAACTCATTCTCTACTATATAAGGCCTGTCTCTTTCTTTCCTCTGCCCAGTTGTGACTAGCTCCAAAGGTAATGTTTTAACTAGCTTTCCACTCTTGAGCACTGTCTCTCTCTCTTCTTCTTCTTAATTTCCCTCTGTCTGATTCTATAGTTATCTTTGTGTTATTTGTCATTTACATTATACATTTTGCCTGTTTGGCTGTGGAATAAAGGCAAACTGTCACTATAAACACAAAATATCTTCCTCTCTGTTGTATTCCAAATAGAACAAAACTATGATAAAAGGTGGATTCAGAAAAAGTTGTAAAATATCTGAAAGTCTTTAGAAATTGTTTGAATTCAAGATAATTTGACAGAATGAACATTGGGTGACATTCTACAAGTCTTCCTGTGATCTTGATTGGTTGAAATACATGACTGCAAGGGGCACTATATAGTGTTATATATATGTAACGTATATGTTACTCTTGTTTAATAAACTTCATGTGATCTTGATTGGTTGAAATACATGACTGCCAGGGGCACTATGTTACTCTTGTTTAATAAACTCCATGTGATCTTGATTGGATGAAATACATGACTGCCAGGGGCACTATGTTACTCTTGTTTAATAAACTCCATGCGATCTTGATTGGATGAAATACATGACTGCCAGGAGCACTATGTTACTCTTGTTTAATAAACTCCATGTGATCTTGATTGGATGAAATACATGACTGCCATGGGCACTATGTTACTCTTGTTTAATAAACTTCATGTGATCTTGATTGGTTTAAATACATGACTTCCAGGGGCACTATATTACTCTTGTTTAATAAACTCCATGTGATCTTGATTGGATGAAATACATGACTGCCAGGGGCACTATGTTACTCTTGTTTAATAAACTCCATGTAATCTTGATTGGTTGAAATACATGACTGCCAGGGGCACTATGTTACTCTTGTTTAATAAACTTCATGTGATCTTGATTGGATGAAATACATGACTGCCAGGGGCACTATGTTAATCTTGTTTAATAAACTGCATGTGATCTTGATTGGATGAAATACATGACTGCCAGGGGCACTATGTTAATCTTGTTTAATAAACTTCATGAGATCTTGATTGGATGAAATACATGACTGCCAGGGGTACTATGTTACTCTTGTTTAATAAACTCCATGCGATCTTGATTGGATGAAATACATGACTGCCAGGGGCACTATGTTACTCTCGTTTAATAAACTCCATGTGATCTTGATTGGATGAAATACATGACTGCGAGGGGCACTATGTTACTCTTGTTTAATAAACTTCATGTGATCTTGATTGGATAAAATACATGACTGATAAAATACATGACTGCGAGGGGCACTATGTTATTCTTGTTTAATAAACTTTACTGTGATTTTGATTGACTGAGATACATGTCTGCCAGGGGCACTATGTTACTCTTGTTTAATTAATTTCATGTGATTTGATATGTTGAAATACATGTCAAAGTTTACTGTTTTTTCTTTTGGCATATCAGGAATTCGAAGGTCATGTTCTTTGGCCAAAGACATTGCATCCGTTTATGACAATAATATAGCTTCATGTGTTCATATGTTATGTGGTAAGCTCACTGACCAACTCCTATATTTAATAATGGCTGTAAAAGTGTACTATCTGATTACAAGTATCATAAATTAAAAAATCTCAGAGTTGTTAACCCTTTCCCACATACAACAAATCTGCAGCAGAAGACTTTGAAAACAGCTAGACAATAGTAGGGAAATTCTTGTATAATGGTAGTATAATTATTGAATTATGTTGAAATGAGCAATTTCTCCTTTTGCCACAATGATTTCAAAAGTCATCGTTTGCAGATGTGTCAAAAGGCCTGTCTCCAGGTGGGAAAGGGTTTAGGTGTTTGACTTTATTCCAGGAGAGTTTATGTTGTCACCCTGTTATTGACAATGTTAGCATAGTGTTTCAGTTTACAATCAGGCCTTCGCTATCTCAGTGGGGCAGAAGCTGTGCTGTTCAATAGGGGTTAAGGGGTTAAGGATTACAGTGAAATTTGAGAAAAGTGCAATTGCATTATTCCCATTGCTGCTATATTATTCTGATATTACAGAATTAGGAAATTAGCGTAGATCTGGTAGACATAAAATGGCTAATGAGGGACTTCTAATTCTAGACTGGTGACATGAAATAAATTATTTCCCTAAAAAGGTCAATTACAATGATCCTAATGCATTTCTTGCTAATGAAGTGAGAGCCAGTCTGATATTCATGAATGAACCATTAGCTCTTCTTATTTCAGAAAGCATCCGAAGAGCCGCATTATTTGAACCCTGCCACTTGAATACAACCTTTGTAGGTTGAGACTTTCAGTGCAATTACCATCAAAAAGCATACTTATATTGAATTGTTTTTGTCATAGCTGGTCTCTTGAGCATTATAGGGTGCCTCTACAACTTAACAGTGAACAGTGAAGATCTTAATGAGACGTAGCTGATGTGAAGGCTGATCTGTATCAAAACTGGTTGCATTGTCTTGGAGGTCGACTTATGTATGCCTTGCTCACTTATCAGGCTTTTTGTGAACATTTTGCTGGCCTGACTATCTACACTAATTATGACCTTCAAGATGTTCATTTGTCATCTTGTCTGTTTGGTGAGCATTAAGCCTCCTTGTTACAGATGACTTCTGACACCTAATGTAGCAGACAACCAGAGGTGCCAGATAAGGAGGGGTATCAAGCTCTTTTCCCCACAGTTTCTCTCTTATTATTTAAGCAAACCCTATGTTGTGGGTACTCAAAAGAATCGTCTTTTGGCATATCAGGAATTCGAAGGTCATGTTCTTTGGCCAAAGACATTGCATCCGTTTATGACAATAATATAGCTTCATGTGTTCATATGTTATGTGGTAAGCTCACTGACCAACTCCTATATTTAATAATGGCTGTAAAAGTGTACTATCTGATTACAAGTATCATAAATTAAAAAATCTCAGAGTTGTTAACCCTTTCCCACATACAACAAATCTGCAGCAGAAGACTTTGAAAACAGCTAGACAATAGTAGGGAAATTCTTGTATAATGGTAGTATAATTATTGAATTATGTTGAAATGAGCAATTTCTCCTTTTGCCACAATGATTTCAAAAGTCATCGTTTGCAGATGTGTCAAAAGGCCTGTCTCCAGGTGGGAAAGGGTTTAGGTGTTTGACTTTATTCCAGGAGAGTTTATGTTGTCACCCTGTTATTGACAATGTTAGCATAGTGTTTCAGTTTACAATCAGGCCTTCGCTATCTCAGTGGGGCAGAAGCTGTGCTGTTCAATAGGGGTTAAGGGGTTAAGGATTACAGTGAAATTTGAGAAAAGTGCAATTGCATTATTCCCATTGCTGCTATATTATTCTGATATTACAGAATTAGGAAATTAGCGTAGATCTGGTAGACATAAAATGGCTAATGAGGGACTTCTAATTCTAGACTGGTGACATGAAATAAATTATTTCCCTAAAAAGGTCAATTACAATGATCCTAATGCATTTCTTGCTAATGAAGTGAGAGCCAGTCTGATATTCATGAATGAACCATTAGCTCTTCTTATTTCAGAAAGCATCCGAAGAGCCGCATTATTTGAACCCTGCCACTTGAATACAACCTTTGTAGGTTGAGACTTTCAGTGCAATTACCATCAAAAAGCATACTTATATTGAATTGTTTTTGTCATAGCTGGTCTCTTGAGCATTATAGGGTGCCTCTACAACTTAACAGTGAACAGTGAAGATCTTAATGAGACTTAGCTGATGTGAAGGCTGATCTGTATCAAAACTGGTTGCATTGTCTTGGAGGTCGACTTATGTATGCCTTGCTCACTTATCAGGCTTTTTGTGAACATTTTGCTGGCCTGACTATCTACACTAATTATGACCTTCAAGATGTTCATTTGTCATCTTGTCTGTTTGGTGAGCATTAAGCCTCCTTGTTACAGATGACTTCTGACACCTAATGTAGCAGACAACCAGAGGTGCCAGATAAGGAGGGGTATCAAGCTCTTTTCCCCACAGTTTCTCTCTTATTATTTAAGCAAACCCTATGTTGTGGGTACTCAAAAGAATCGTCTCACTGAGACAATTCTTTTGAGTACCCACAACATAGGGTTAGAGGGTCAAATAAGGATTTTATAAGGATTTTTGAACATGCAAAATGCCCCTTATCTAGAGCTCTGGACGACTTTTGGAACTCTTTGGAAAGATATTTATCCCTTACACCCATGAATGTTTTCAAACATCTATCAAAACGTACAAAGTTCTATTTGGTACAACTCCTTGACTTTTGCACTCGGCCAACTTTCTTTCCGACGATTGACAAAAGTCAATGTGACATGCGTCATTCGTCTTCCACCAATGGGCTAAGTCTATGTGGAAAAGCAGCCATTGAAAAAAACAACGATGATTTAGCATTACAAAATATCTGAAAAAAATTGCATCCAAATATATGTCTATTTTGCGCCAGCTCTATCTGATGATATTTTGATTTTTAATGGTGAAAGGACTTTATAATAACTAAGAGCTTTTTTAATGGACTTGAACTTTCATTTCAATATCTAAACTTACAGTCTAGTGGTCAGAAAAAGCTCATTAAACTCTTTTTAACTTTGTCAAGGTGCCGAACGCCAAACCTTAAATCAAAATCGCAACATTTTGATAATGAACCATTTAATGATTGGCCGTTTATAAATAGCTCACATCATCCCTGTTGGTCATATGACCATGGAGTGTGTTCTTTTAAAAAAGATATATTTGTATCCGATTCATTGTTTATTTTGATCAGTTTAGGTTGTAAGGTTTAATATGCATTTGAAGCTGAGAATTGAAAGGCAAGCGTCTATCATATTTAAGCTGATTAGTCTTCAAGTCTTATCGCTAATGACCGACTGTTTTTTTTTTTTATGCGTCAATGTCAATTTAATTGCGTCAAAAATGCAGGAAACGCGCTCTGGAGAAAACACTGAATTTAAAAATCCAATAAATCAATCAATCTACATTATTGTATACTGGAGATAAATTGCAATGGACTTTGTGAGCAATGATTCTATTTTTATTCCTTATTATCTCTTTCCCACATACTGCAAATCTGCAGCAGACAACTTCAAAAACATGAGGGTAAAAATGTGTAAAATGTCCATAAATAAAATAAAAATTGTGGCAAAAAGGGAAATTGCTCGTCATGAGCTATTTATCACATTGCCATAATGTTTTCAAAAGTTGTCTGCCGCAAATGCGTCAAAATGATTCCGTAGGTTGAGAAAGGGTTAATTAACTTATAAGCTTTTCACATTATCACACATATACAGTCATATTTTTTTACCTTTGTGATTGTGGCGATTGGTTTGACAATCGCCACAATGCTAACAGAAACAACAAAAACGAAAAATATTTACATAGTCGGTTTTGAACAATCGGTTGATATTTTTTTTCCTTACTGCAAACTAATTTACTCACATCCGTTATAGTTCTATCATTGATGCAGAGACGTGATTAATAATAAGTATGTCAGTGCTACTTTGGTACCGGATTGTTACTAATATTTGAGTTTTATCAAGACATTATCTACATAGAGTTAAAATATGTAAATATTATCTTCATGATTGGGCAGATAATAAATATCATTGCGCGTCCTATCTGCCTTGCAAATACCGGTAACTCTGATGATACTCAAATCTGGAAATTCCAAAAGGTTCTATAAATAGCTTGCGAGACTGCATGGTTATCTCAATATTCTAAACGCTTTATTGTGTAGTTGTTTAAATATATGAAAGCGTCTAGATGATAAGACTGGTTTACAAAGGTTTAAAGGACACACAATGTCAGTGTGTACACACGTTATGTATACACGTCTGCACGTTCTAGAGTCAATTAGCAATCAATGCTGAAAGTGTAGCCTAATTTAGTTTGGAGATCGAGCATTATAATATATGCCTATATTTTTATAAATTAAACAGTTTGGCAAATAGTGAAATTGTGCTTTTTGAGCATGTTTTGTGTTTGTTTTTGCACTCACATTATTCGAAGCAGTTTAACAACCTCAGAGACATATAAATACACTGTGTTTATATGGCTCTGACAACCCTCAATCATGCAATGTGAAGGGACTAAATTGAACAGACCTGTTTAATATCGGACATCATTGAAACAAACACCAAACTAATGGATACTGTTTTCTCTCTTTTCTTGATAATTTAGTCATTTCTAAAGTGTAAAAAATATTTTATCTTAATATGGCCTAGCGACATGGTGATGAACATGTGATTACCTGAACAATTTAGTTTACAAATAGCCATTCTAATGAGCTAAAACGGTAGTCTATCAAGTACCAACTAGATTGTTCATAACTTTGGAATGGCCTAATTTTGAACACATCATGACCAATTTCAGAACGTAACTAAAAACACCAAGACAACATTCTGGCAAACTAACATTATTCTACTGTCAAAAGATGCAGGGTTGATACATTCTCAAATTTATCCTCACCAGAGTCATCGCAAGCCCTACATCGATATACTGCTTGTTACTTTGCAGGATTTTTCATAAGATCGCCACTACAGTGCCATTGGCGCTTTGATTTTTACAAGGTAACTTAGAGCTACCAGTGAAATTATCTGTATAAGAACCTAGGTGTGGAGAAAGGAGTATTTTAACATATAAAACTGTGAAGGGTCCAGTGTCCAATCTAGGAGGGGCATCATGCTTATTCCCACACCATTTTGAATATTCCCCCCTTAATTTGTATGGAAGGGGGGATTTTTTTTACTTTTAAATAGATTTATAAAGAAGGAAAAATGCCTCAATTTGTTCATCAAATCAATTTTTTTCCAATAAAATAGCCCCCCTTGTTTTCGTATCTGAGATTAGACACTGAGGGTCAGGTGAGTCCCATCAGAGCCTTCACTGTCTGACTATGTGTTATGTAGTTCTAGATATATATCTTCTGACAAAGAGGTAGTCTCAATATATCGCCGTTACATGTTACATTGTAACATAGGATGCGAACAGTCAAAATAAAAAATCGCATTCCTAGTACAGAAACCTGGACTAACAAAGAGGTGTAGCCCACTCATTTGACACCAACGTATTTTTGTATGATCCCAAAATCAAAGCCCATTTGCCTAATAAAGCTCATTTAATCATTTCCCATATACACACACTTTCTGACGTCCCGGCAGCAGACGACTTTTATAAACACTGTGGCAAAAGGATCAATAGCTCATGAAGAGCAATTTCTCCTTTTTTGCCACATTTTTTTTCAAATGTCATCTGCATGAAAATGCATCTATTCGTTGCGAGTGCAAAAATAATTCCAATCGCCCAACAGAACTCAGATATATAACTACTAATGATGTTCAAGTTCTTGATAATTGTGCATTATGAAGAGGTTTGGCAGTATGCTGAATCTGTAAAATGGTATATTAAACCCATTTTAGAAGTCGTAAAAATAATTTCCAGGCTATTTTGAAACTCATTTGAGACCGACAAACTTGGCCATCATATCATTGTATGATACTTATATCCGTTTTAAACCTTCTCCTCATACGACAGTTCTGCAGCAGACGACTTTGAACGTATTTTGTCAAAACATAGGTTATCCATTCAATTATAGAGATTTTCTATGACAAAAAGTGGAAAACATTGTGTCAAAAGGAGAAATTGTACGTTTTGTGCAATTTCTTCTTTTGTCACTATGTTTTCAAAAAGCCGTCTGCTGCAGAGGTGTCAGAAAGCGTCTATATGAGGGAAAATTTCCATAATTGAATGGATAACCTATGACAAAAAGTGGAAAAGTGGAAAACATTGTGGCAAAAAGAGAAATTGCACGTTTTGTGCAATTTCTTCTTTTGTCACTATGTTTTCAAAAAGCCGTCTGCTGCAGAGGTGTCAGAAAGCGTCTATATGAGGGAAAGGGTTAATGCCATTAAAACCTTTGTTGTCAAATTATCCATGTAATAAAAACTTTGTAATAAACTTTGTAATCCCAAGTTGATCACATTAGCATTTGAAACAAAGGCAAATGCCAGACAAAACTGTATATTTAGTACAGTATAAGCACTTTTTTCGGTAAACAAATAAACAATAATTTAGAATAATTGCATTTATACTTATCCCGCCATGCTATACTTTATAATTTTTGATACCAAGGTAGACCATACTATCTAGGAATCCGCTGTGGTCGAGTGGTTAGCGTCGGGGATTTCGAAACCGGGTGTCCCGGGTTCGATCCCCAGTCACGGCACTACGGTCATGGTGGAGTACCCTTGGGCAAGACACATTTTCTAGCCTAGTACTGGTTTGTTTACCCAGGGATCATGAATAATTAAATTTAAACAATATACATTCATTCATTCCATACTATCTGCTTGCTCAAATGTCCACTGGATCAACATTGTTGGCTTCTTATTTATGAATTTTTAGCCATATTATGACGAGGAAGGTTACCAATATCAAGAATAGAATGGTTTGCACATATCAGGGTGAACCCTTTCCCACATACAAACAAATATGCAGCAGACGACTTTGAAAACATATGGACAAAATATTGAAAATCCCTATAAATGAAGGTATATTTACTGAAAAAAGTTGAAAACATTGTGGCAAAAGGAGAAATTGCTTGTTTTGAGCAATTTCTTCTTTGATCACAATGTTTTCAAAAGTTGTCTGCTGCAGTTGCGACATAAAGCTTCTGTATGTGGGGAAAGGGTTAACAAACAGTTTGGCTGTGCCTCAGAAATACCAGCCTCTCTGATAGGGCAGACAGAGATCAGCATGTGTCACTGCTTCATCTGATCAGGGTCTTTGTCATTCAATCAT